>BQMB01000001.1:352500-830428 GCA_027943415.1 Closterium sp. NIES-67
AGGCTTTTTGCTGCTGGGGGGGGAGTGGAGGCGGGTGTGAATGCAGGAGGTGTGACTACAGGAGGTATGACTACAGGAGTGAATGCAGGAGCGAATGCAGGTGGAGGAGCGAGGGAACTCAGAACAGCAGCTGCACCTGCAGCAGCAGGAGTATTCGCAGCAAACCGAGCGGCAAAATTCGCAGCAGCAGGTGCAGTTAATGCTGCAGCCGCAGCGGCAGCAGCAGCACTGGCCCCACTAGCACGAGCAGCAGGCGCACTAGTGGCAGCAGCAGGAGGAGGAGGAGGGTGTGCGGCCCATGTGGGGGCGCCAAGAGAGTCCGCCTCCTCCTCCTCCTCCTCCGCCTCCTCCTCTGCCTCCGCGTCCTCTGCAAAATTCAAGTCAAACCCTCTGGGTGCAGGGGCAGGGGCAGGGGCGGCAGCAGGGGAAGGGGTAAGCCCATGGACAGAGGCAGGGACGGGGGCAGACAGAGGGGGGAGATATGCTGCCTGTGCCCGCTGAGCGCCTGTTCCTGTTCCTTCTAGCCCAAACTTAGCAGGGACAAGCGCAGCTGTAGCCGCAGCTGTAGCACCAGCAGTATCATCTTCAGCAGTCTCCTCGGCAACGTTCAGGTCAAAGTCAAACAGAATGCGAGCCCGCTTCTCAGCAGGCTTATCCGCTAACTTCTGCAGCTGCTGTGGCTGCTGCTGCTGCTCTGACCGCTGTGCCTGCTGTGGTTGTGGCTGCTGCTTCGCTCCCTCCGGGGCTTTCTGTGCTCTGCTCGCTTTCCTCTTTGTCCCAGCGGAAACCCCTGCTGCAGCCCCACCTGCTTTCGGCCCTGGAGCTTGCCCCTGCTTCTCCTGTGCGTGCGCTGCCTTCGCTGCTTGAGCCTGTACTCCCCTTTGTGCTTGTAACGGTAACCCTTTTTGTGCTTGTAACGGTAACCCTTTTTGTGCTTGTAACGGTAACCCTTTTTGTGCTTGTAACGGTAACCCTTTTTGTGCTTGTAACGGTAACCCTTTTTGTGCTTGTAACGGTAACCCTTTTTGTGCTTGTAACGGTAACCCTTTTTGTGCTTGTAACGGTAACCCTCTGTGTGGCTGTGCTTGCGCCTGTAGCCCTCTTTGCGCCTGTGCCTGCTGCGCCTGTTGTGCGTGCATCTGTGACGCTTTCTGTGCAGGTGAGTGTAGACCCCTTTGAGCCTGTAACCCCTTTTGTGCTTGTAAAGGTGGTCCCTTGTGTGCCTGTGAGTGTGACACTGACTGGGGCGGCGGCTGCTGCTGATGCTTTGCAGGCCCTGCTTGGCCTTGCAGCATAACCTGCTGCAGCCGTTGAAGCGCCAGTGCTCCTTCCTCCTCCCCCACCTCCTGTTTGCTCAAAGCCCCCTGCTGCTGCTGCTGCTGCTGCTTCAACTGCTGCTGGCGAGCTTTGGCCTCCTTCTTTTCTGCTGCCTGCTGCTTCTGCAACCGCCGCAGCGGAATATCCTCCTGCTTCTCCTGCTTCTCCAGCTTATCTTGCTTCTTCGGCATTGCGACCTTTCCATCCGCCTCCCCTGCACCCTCCTGCTTCTCCTCTTTCGACCCAACACCACCAGCCCCTGCCCCAGTTGCTGCTGCTGCTGCTGCTGCTGCTGCCCCTGCACCAGCTGCTGCTGCTGCTACTGACGCCGCTGCTACCCCTGCCGCAGCCGCCGCCGCCGCTACTGCGGCTGCTACTGCTGTCCCAGCTGGCGCTGCTGCTGCTGGCCCGTCCTTGGGCTTACCAAGCCCACGCTGCTTCCCCCCTCCTCCCACCCTATGTGTCCCATCTAGCCCTGCCTTAGCCGCCCCTGCTCCTGTCCTCCTCCTAGTCACCTTCGGCTTCTCTCCCCCCTCCTTCTTCTCTCCCCCTTCCTTCTTCTCTCCCCCTTCCTTCTTCTCTCCCCCTTCTTCCTTCCCACCCTCTTCCCTCCTCTCCCCCTCTGCCTTCCTCTCTCCCTCTTCCCTTTTCTTCGCACTCCCTTTCCCCCTCTTCACCCCCACTCCCCCACTCTCCACACTCTCAGTATCCCCATCAGAGCACAGCTTCAGCCGCTTAGCCACAGGCATCCGCACCTGCTTGTCCCCATCTACCCCCCCCCCTTTCCCCGCTCCTCCAGCCAAACCCGCGCCAATCTTCCCCTCACCTGCCCCCCCCACAGCAGCAGCAGCATGGGCCCCAGCTAACCCCGTCTCTGCCCCTGCTACCCACGCACCCTGGCTCTTCTCCCTCTCAATCTCCACAGCAAGGGCAGCCCGCCAGGGACTTTGTGAGGCAGCAGCAAGAGAGGCGGCAGACATGGGGGTGGCGTGGGGGATAGGGGCAGAAGACAGGGAGGCCGCATGCAGGGCAGCGCTGGCAGCAGCAAGAGAGGGGGCAGACATGGCGGCAGCATGGGGGAGAGGGGCAGAAGACCGGGAGGCAGCATGCAGGGAAGCGCTGGCAGCAGCAAGAGAGGGGGCAGACATGGCGGTAGCATGGGGGAGAGGGGCAGAAGACAGGGAGGCAGCATGCAGGGCAGCGCTGGCAGCAGCAAGAGAGGGGGCAGACATGGCGGCAGCATGGGGGAGAGGGGCAGAAGACAGGGAGGCCGCGTGCAGGGCAGCGCTGGCAGCAGCAGCAGCTGCAGCAGCAGAGGCGAGAGCAGACGCTGTGGGAATGCCATCCAAGAAGCCCGATTTCGGGAGCACCTGCCCGTTTTGCCGCCCCTTGTTCTGCCAGCCACTAGACGCCAGCACCGCTGCTACAGATAATTCCTCCTCCTCGGCCTCAACATCTGCTGCTCCTGCTCCTGCTGTTGCCTTGCCTCCTGCTGAATCTACTGATGCCCCTGCTGCCGCCCCTGATATGGCCCCTAGCTTCCCTCTGCCATCCTGGCTGCCAGAATCCTCCCCATCCCCTTCGTCCTTCGCCTCTGCAGCCTTCAGCAGGCACTCAATGGCTAGCTGGTCCGCACTTGGCCCCTCCTCCGCGCCCTCACCGCCTACCGCCATCCCCTCACTCCTCCCTCCCACATCCTCGCCCTTCCCCTCTCCCCGCTCTCCCGTCACCCCTCCCTCTTCCCTCGCTCTTGACTCCCCATCCATGTTCTTCTGCCCAGAGCCTCCAAACCCTAATTCTCTGCCGCCATTGCCAGCCCCCTCAAAAACCCCCTCAGTGCCTCCCCCAGTCCGCACCTCACCCGGTTCAGCCCTGTCTGTGTTAGCCACGTTCATAAGTGATGCCAGTACTGTAGCAGTCTCGGTGGGCAGCAGATCCTCGTCCGCACCTGCACTGCTGCAGTTGCCCCCGCCCTCCGTCCCTTGAGAATCCAACACCTCTCTTCTCGCCCCCTTGGGATTGTCTTTTGGCGAAAAAGCACCTCCTGATTTGTCCACATCAGCATCATCACTCCCACCAGCAGCAGCAGCAGCAGCTACATCTCCAGAAGCAGTAGCATCTGCAGCAGCAACAGCTGAACCCGCAGCAGCAGCGACAGCAGGTGCACCACTTCCACCATCACTCACACCTCTCGGCCTACTTGCAACCTCACCCAACCCCTTGGGACTCCTCCTCTCTCCCTCCCCCCCCTCCCCTTCAGAAACAGCAGGAGACGGCCCTCTAGACCCACCCAGGGGCAACCACGGCACAGGGGAGCGCCTCCCCTTGGGAATCCGAGAGAGTAACGGAGAGGAGGGGGCTGGGGCGAGAGGAGGGGAGGAGAGAGAGGCGGTGGGGGGGTGGCGGGAAGGGTCGTGGGAGCAGGGAGGGGGGGAGGAGGGGAGGGAGCTGGGTTTGAGGCGCCTCAAAGGCGGGTCTTGAGTGGAGGAAGGGGGGGAGGGGGGGAGGGTGCTGGGGCGAGAGGCTTCCATGACAGACGCGACTGCAGCCATCTTGACTGCCTTGACTTTCTTGACCGGGCGGTGGGAGAGCGGTGAGGGGATGACCGTGCCCTTAATAATCACAGCTGACCGCCTGCCCGTGACTATGCCTGCAGGGACGGGAAGGAGCGGTTGAGAAGGGGGTGGGGGGGGATACGTTTGTGACTATGCCTGCAGGGAGAGGACAGGGCGAGGGGCGAAGAAGAATGTGATAACAAGTTTCAGCCCCAAAGCTGCAACTGAAAACAAAAAAGGGGGGGGGCAAAGAAACGGTCAAAAGGGGCCAGCAAACTTTGTATATAGTGCGAAAAGAATAACCACCGGAATTTCCCCGCCATGATTAGAAAAACCTGGCCCAGCACACACTCACTAGAGCCAGTGGGCGCCCGGGGCCGGTCGCTGTCCGACCCTCTTCTTCTGGGCGGCAGAGACAGGTAGTCCGAAGCTTGCCGCCCTGCCAACCCTCCACCACTTGGCACCGCTGCATCAGCCTTCAACCCTCCTCCTAGAAGCCCAGGATCGCTAGCCCTGTCTCTCGCCCCATCTTCTTCTCTCACTCCATCCCGTTCTCTCTCGCCCTCTCGTCCCAACCACCCAGCGTGACCGCGCACCTCCGCAGGCCCATTCCCAGAACCTTCCATCGAGGAAGGTTCCTTGCATGCCGCCTCTTCCCCTGCATTCCTGTCTCTCATCTGGTCCGCATGTGCCTGCTTCAGCGCCGCGTCAGAATCATCCGCACTAGCCCGCTTGCTGCTGCCAGGACTCCCCTCCCTGCTCTCTAACCGCCTGCCATGGTGCCCCTCTACTCTACCCTCAGAAGCAGTTCCAATCCCATCCGCTGCATCCTCCTCCCCTTTCGGTCTCTTGGTCACAGAGAAGCGCACTATCAACCTCCTCTCATCGCCACCTGCAGCTGCCTCCTGCTGCTGCTCCTGCGCTTGCTGCTCCCCCTCTTCCTGCTGCTGCTCCTGCGCTTGCTCCCCCTCCTGCTGCTGCTGCTGCTTCAACCCCTTCCCGTTGAACTCCTTCTCCTTCCCACCATCGCCCCTCCTCCCTCCATCCTCTCCCCTCCCATCGCCCTTCACTCTCCCTGCACCCTCCTTCAGCGGGGCCCCAGCCACAGCAGCCTCAGCTAAGAAACTCATCAGGTCCGCGACTCCCTCAACTCCCTCCCCGCCCCCTTCCCCTTGCGCCCTCCCCCGCTCTCCTGCCCCAACCCGCGATGCTGCCCCGGACACTGCCCCTGCCCCGGCCTCTGGCCCGCCTTCTGTCCCTGTCTTTGCTCCTGCCTCTGCCCCTGTCCCTGTCTCTGGCCCTGTCTTTTCTTCTGCTCCCTGTTGCCTACCTTCCTCTCTCCTTCTCCCACCGCCCATATCAGCTGACCCCTGCCCTGCCTCCCCATCACCACCATCATCACCACCACCACCACCACCAGCTGCAACACCACTTCTTCCTTCTCCCCCCCTCCCCCCCTCCTCACCTTCACCCTCTCTCATCACCTCTCCTTGCTGCTGCCGGCTCTCCTCCTCTCCTCCACACCCCCGAAGCTCACCTCCGGCTGCAGTATCCATCCGTGCTTTCCCCGCAAATAACCCATCTGGAGCACTCTCTTCCGCGCCCTGCCCCTTGCTCTCTCTCCCTGCCTTTGACCCCTCCCTATCCGTCCTTTCCTCTTCTTCTTCCCTCCTCCTTTCTTCTCCAGAGTCTTTGTTTGCAGCTGACCCCTTCCCTCCTGCGTCCTCCTCCTTCTTCTCCTTATCCTCCTTCTTCTTCTCCTTCTCCTTCTCCTTCTCCTTCCTATGCTCCCTCTCCCTATCCTTATCCTTCTTCTCCTTATCTCTCTCCCTCTCCCTCTCCTTCTCCTTCTTCTCTTTCCTCTCCTTCCCCTTGTCTCTCTTCCCCTCCTTCCCCTCCCGATGCTTATGCTTGCTCCTCTTAGACTCCCTATCCCTCTCCTTAGACCCTCTATCCTTCTCCCTCCCCTTCTCCCTATCCTTCTCCCTCTCTCTCTTCCTACTATGCTCCTTCTCCCTCTCCACCTCACGCCCCTCCCCCTCCCTCTCCCCTTTCTTCTCTCTCCCCTTCCCATCCACCCCACTCTTCCTCTCCCCCTCCTCCTCCTCCTGCTTCCCCTTCCTTACCTTCCTCCCCTTCTCCTCCTCCTCCCTGCGACTCCCACTAGACGCCTTATCACTGCTGCTGCGCATGGGAGAGCTGAGGCCCGCACAGCCCTCTAACCCAGTGGCTAGGCTACTAGCAGGGCTCTTCTTGAGTACTGGAATCTTCACCACTAGTCGGTTTGCTGCCGCAGCGTCTCCTCCCTCTGCTGCTTCAGCGCCCCCAGTAGCAGCAGCAGCATCACCAGCAGCACCAGAACCAGCACCAGCACCAGCACCAGCACCAGCACCAGCACCAGCACCTGCAGCACCTGCAGCAGCGGCGCCCAAAGAATTTGCCGCAGAGGCCAAAGGAGAGCCAGCAGCAGCAGCAGCAGCAGCCGCGGCGGCAGCAGAGGCCAGAGTTGCGCCTCTCTCCTCCACCACACGAGTGTCGGCAACTACGTTTTCAGCTGTCCCTGCCTCGTCCTCCCGTCCTGCATCACCTCTCGTCTCCTTCAAGCAAGCCTTCTCCCCACCCTCCTTCTCTTCATTACTCCCTCCCACCCCTTCACCGTCCTTTGCCCTTCCCTCTTCAACCAACCGCGGTGCTTCTGCCTCTGCTGGTGAGCCGCTGCCAGCCTTCCCCTCGCTTCCCCCATTCCCTTCCTTATCCTCTTTTCTCTCCTTCCCCTCCTTCCCCTCCTTCCCCTCCTTCCCCTCCTTCCCCTCCTTCCCCTCCTTTCCCTCCTTTCCCTCCTTCCCCTCCTTTCCCTCCCTCCCCTCATTCCCCTCCCTCCTCTCCCTCCGCTTCTCCTCCTCCTCCTCCTTCACACGCACAGCCTCTACCTGCGGTTTGCTCGCGCCCTCATGCCCCTCCAACCTGCCTTGCGCATCAGACGGCTCAGGAGCAGCACCAGCTACATCAGACGCAGCAGTAGCCCCTGCGCCAGCACCTGGGACAGCAACTCTTTCACCTGTTCTTTCTGCACTTGAAATCCCATGACTACCCTTAACTCCCTCTCCCTCTCCCTCTCCCTCCTCCTCCTCCTCCTCCTCCTCCTCCTCCTCCTCCTCCTCCTCCTCCTCAGCCCCTTTTGCTGACTTGGTTCCCGTATCCCCACCCTTCTCTACTTCCCTCCCTGTTTTCACGCCTTCTTGCCCCTCTCTTCCTTCGCTTAACAATCCCACTTCCTTGGCTTCCTTCCCCTCCGTTTCTGACTTGTGTGCGTTTCCCTCCACAATTCTCTCCTCCTCCGCCTCCTTGCATTCTTCTTTCTTCCCATCACCTCCACTTCCTTCTCTACTTCCATCCCCCATAGCCGGCACTTCCTTCTCCGCTCTCTTCCTCCCGTCTCTCGCTTCCGCCTCCCCAGCATCACCCTTCCGCTCTCCCCCTACCCCAGTAGCGCCTCCCTCCGCCCGTTCCTTCCCTGTGCCTTTGCTTGCTGAGCCTCCCCCTCGCGGACTCACCACCCTGCCTCCACTCCCACCGGCTCGCTGTAACCCTTCCGCATGCCCCTTCTGGTTACCACCGCCCAGAGACCCAGGCGACGCTTGCGATTCCCCCCTGCCCCTGGGGCTGTCCCCAGGAACGGACAACGGGGAAGGGGGAGGCCGCCCCCCTTCCCGCCCTCCGCCTCCCCCTCGCCCTTTTCCCGCCCCTGACGTTCCGCCCAGATCTCCCCCTTCGCCTGCCGAGCCACTAGGTTTGGCAGCCCGAAGCTGCCCCGAGCCTGCTGTGAGCCCCGTGGGTGAACTCACAGGGGAGGAGCCAGCGGAAGGTCGCAGAGGTGAGGCGGCCACAGGTGTGACTATAGTCGGTGTGACTACTCTGGGGGATGCACCAGCTGAGCCTTCGCCTGCTTCTTTTGCTCCTGCTCCCTTTGCTCCCCCTGTTCCCCCTGTCCCTCCGCTTGCTGTCCCCCCTCCCCCTGCGCTCCCCCCTGCGCCAGCTCCGCCCTTCCGCCCCATGTTCTCCGCGAGCGTCTCGTCCACGCGCCTCTTCCACACTTCCACCAGCCGTTTCGCGCGCCGCTGCACCTCCGCGTTGCGGTGGCTCCGCAGCTGGTTTACGGACTTCCCCACCACGCAGCTCTTAAGTGCCTCTAGGTCCACCGGCAATCGCGCTAACGCGCGGAGGAGCGCCAGTAGGAGATCATCTAACGCGGTCTGGTCGACTGTGTCTGTTCCCCCGCCGCCGCTGCCGCTGGTGGTGGTGTTTCCGTGGCTGTGCTTGCCCCTGTGAGCCTCCTGGAGCCATTCGTCTAGGGTTTTGAGGCCCCCTTTCGCGATGAAATGCGACAAGCACGCCTCCTCCTCCGTGGCTGCGACTGCGAGAGCGACTGCGCGACGACGTGCGACGGCGTCAGCGGACGCGAGCTTCCGTCGTCCGTCGCTCTTGTCGGCGTGCACGATAGAAAGAAGCGACTCCACGGCCCTAGGAGTCGGCAACCCACCTCCAGGTTTCGAGCACACGGCCCAGATATCAGCGACGGGGGAAGGAGAATGACTGTCATGGTGCGCGGGGGGATCCCGGTGCGGCCTCTGTCCCATGTCGCTGCTATGAGGGGATCTTTGTCCGTACGACGCGTGAGGAGCAGCCGACATCAGAGCGGCGAGGGGACGGGTCGGCCCGCCATGGCCGTCGTTATCTCTCCGCGACCGATGCCGCTCCTTCCTGCCGGTCTCCTCGTCGTTCCCCTCGGCTAGTCGCTGCTTTCCGCTCGACATGTCGCACAGCCGCGGGAGTTATCCGACTTCCGTAATGTCTGCTGGATTATACGGCTGAGGAGATTAATCAGCCGCGAAATTTATTATTACCACAAAGTAGATCTGCTCCTTCAGTAGCCCGCCTCATAGTACAAGAGATTAAAAAATTCTCTTATTTGCAGGATCCTGAAGCATGGGAAGCGGCGGGAGAATGTGAGGAAAATTACACACACAAAAAAAGAACAAACGTTCACAGCAGGAGGAACGTCAGAGAAAGGAGATGCAAGAAGAAGAAAAGTAACTGACAGGGAAAATGGACCCATGACATGCATGCGAAAAACAATATAATTTCTTGGAGGGCCTCATGCAATTCAATATATCTGAATAGACGTAACAAGATGCTGCCCGTAAATGACTTTTTCCCAAAAAGAACCCGTTACACCGACATTTTTTTGCCATCAGTTTCATTTAAAAGAACGTGAACTCACTTGGCAGCTCGCTGCTGCTTCAACTTCTGGATCGCGAAAATATGGATCTCGAAGTCAAAAACTAAAAAAACACTGCCGGCTTATCTCCACTACTGCACTTGATTGCTTGCTCAGCACGGTTTCGGAAGCGGTGCTCTTGAAAAAAAAAGCAGTCACAACCACAGAGCAGGAAGAATCCAGGAAGGGAGGAACTCAGATCTGCTGTGTCTGGAGAAGGTGGAGGCGGGTTGGCGCATGGGGGATGCGGAAGACAGATTAGGCGGGGGGGAGTGCCCGATGAAGGGGGCGGGAGACCTCGAGATTTGGTGGAGGAATCTTTTTCGTTTGCAGCATTTCAAGTAGACAGTACAGTACAAGCGAGACTTCTGTCCTGCGGGTGAAAAACAAGTGGATTTCGTAGGTACAGTTCAAAACACAACCAGCCCGAACTTCCCTAAGTTTCGAAGGGTTTGCGTACTGTTCTATAGCCAGGCGGAAAATGGCGCGGAATGGAAAGAGCAGAGGAACCTAGGCAGAAGAGAGTTCGCTCGATGAGGGGGAGGGGAACCAGGTCGTCAATCAGGGCTCGTCGAACAGACAGATCGAGGACGGAGTCAGGCGGACTGGCTTGGCCCCCCCGGCCTGGCGGAGTCAGTCGGGCGGGGCGGAGGAAGGGTCAGGTCAGTCAGGCAAGGAAGCGAAACTGATTGTGAGCCGACCCTGACGGGACAGCAGCAAAACAGTGCTCCCTAACACAACAATGGGCAATAATTTTCGCCGCTTTCTGCAAGTGACATAAGTTGACACTGTCAAAACAAGAATTGATGAGCAAGACTCGAGGGATCCACTTGGTGCAGCCACACCGCGTGATGCTTCTGTTCATCTCCGTGTCTAGTACCGCATTGGAACCATCCCAAACCATCGTAAACGTTTTCAACCGACTAAACACGCTGTCATTACTGCTCTGCAGCAATGCTCGAGTGTCGGGTGCAACTTGTACTGTACAGTACCACGAACAGGTCCGAACTGGAAACTTCCTAGTACGCGCTCAAATACACTGCACTATACCCACTTACAGCAGCTAGACGGTCTTGTAAAAAAAAAATACTTCACACACATTTAGATCACCCAAGTACTTTTCTAATCGGAGTACCCGTTCCAAGATACCATCAAAGGTGTACGCTTCACGCTTTCACATGGAGAGCGATCACCCAAACACTTCAACCTAGTCGCTCAAGTGATGCAAGCACAAGCCCCGACATGGACCTGACTAGGCGAGTAGTACCATGGGATATGCATATACAGGAATCTGACAAGGCAGGTAGTACCATGGGATATGCATGCTGCACCACTCACTCCCATCTGCGCCAGCTTCACGTCCATGCAACGATGGAGCTACACCGTACTTCAGCCAATGCAGCCTCAAGCACCAACTTCCACAAACTGCTTGCCTGTGCACGAACACTGGGACCCGAGCCATGAGGTGGAGAGTCAGCGGCAACACTACACGCTGCCATTGAGCCACGCCGTACTTCAGCCAATGTAGACACGGGCTCCCACATCCATCAGCTGCTTGCCACCCCCCATGGTGTGCACGAACACTGGGACCTGAGCCATGAGGCGGAGAGTCAAAGGCAACACTGCAGGCTGCACTGTTCCCCCCTCCACTCCCCCTTCTCCCTCTCCCGCCCCTCCTGCTGCCGCCGCCGCTGCAGCTTCTGCCACCGCTTCCATTCCTCCATCCACAAACATCATACTGTCATCCTCATTATAGTCACCAACACCCTCGGTAAAGCCTTCTCCTTGGAGCAAGTCACGCGAGATACTGTGAGCAAGATCATCAGCTCCCAGCCCAGAGAGGGCCGAAAGGGCTCCTCCTGTGACTTCACTTGCCTCAGCAGTGGCCCCTCCTTCCTCCACCTCACCATCCTGCTGCTCCAAGGCTGGTGCAGAGATCATGTTAGCCAGATCATCCGCTGTCAAATCATCCGCTGCTGCCAGATCATCTGTTGCTGAATCATCAGCTGGTAAGTCTTGCCTTTGAGGCGCCTCAAGCCCTTCCTGCTGCTCCAAGGCTGATGCTGAAATCATATGGGCCAAATCATCTGCTGGTAAACCAGCTACCGAAACTTTCTTGCACTCTGTGACATTCCCAACCTTCCCATTCCGAGCCTTGTCTTTCCCAGCCTTCCCGTTCCAAGCCTTGCCACTAGGTTCGGAAGGAGGAGGCTTGGCACTGATGATGACAACACCAGTGGCGGCGCACCACTCGCAGGTGGTGTTGGGGATGGAGTTGAAGTGGATAAGGCGCTCCATCTGTTAAGGGCCGATGGGAGAGAAAGGCAGAGGAAATAAGAGCTACTGGTGATATACCCATGCTGGTAGCGGCGCACCTTTCGCAGGTGGTGTTGGGGATGGAGTTGAAGTGGACGGGGCGCTCCATCTGTAAAGGGGCGATGGGAGAGAAAGCCAGAAGAAATCAGAGCTACTGGTGATGATGGCAGCACTGGTGGCGGCGCACCATTCGCAGGTGGTGTTGGGGATGGAGTTGAAGTGGATAGGACGCTCCATCTGTAAAGGGCATGGGTAGATGGGAAGGACAGAGGGGAGAAAAGAATCACCAGAGGGGTTACCGCAGTGAATACAGCAACAGCGGCGTTAAACCATTCGCAGGTGGTTTTGGGTCTGCCTTTCTCTCCCTCCATGCCTTACATGTGGAGCAGGTAAGTGAGATTTCAACTTTTGAGTCGACTCAAAAGGATTTGAGTCTGCCTTTCTCTCCCCCCATGCCTTACATGTGGAGCGGGAATGGATGCCATCCATTTCAACTCTACCCCCAACTCGCAGGAGGAACACACCAAAGTTGAAGTGACACGCATGGCCCGCTCCACACTCAACCCAACTCACCCCGAATCATTCGACGTGCACATTCATGTATTGTAGACATTCATGTATTGTAGACATTCATGTATCGCGGTCCAATGGCCGTCACCCATGCTCTAGAGAGGCACCCCTGTGTCCGCTTCAATACGAGGCACAGGAAGAGCCTCTCACTCGCCTACTGTGTGCATTGCCTCTCACCCGTAACAGCAACAACCAAAATTTCAACTCACCCCAAACGGTTCGATGTAGATATTCATGTAGCGAGGCCCAATGGCCGTCACCCACGCTCTAGAGAGACACCCCTGTGTACGCTTCAGCAGCAGGCACAGGAACAGCCGCTCACTCACCTCCCGACACACTCAACCACACTCAACCACACTCAACTCACCCCAAATCGCTCAATGTAGACATTCATGTATCGAGGCCCGATGGCCGTCACCCACGCTCTAGAGAGGCACCCCTGGGTCCGCTTCAGCAGCAGACGCAGGAACAGCCGCTCACTCGCCTCCTGCGTGATTCCGTCCAGCAAATGCAATCCCGCTATAACACTACCCAACGACTCAAGCTTACTCACCCCGAATCGTTCAATGTGGACATTCATGTATCGTGGTCCAACAGCCGTCACCCATGCTCTGGACAAGCACCAATGGGTCCTCTTGAGCAGCAGGCACAGGAACAGCCGCTCACTCGCCTCCTGCGCATACCTCAACTCACCCCTAACAGCACCACCGCACTCAACCACACCCAACTCACCCCGAATCGCTCGATGTAGACGTTCATGTATCGCGGGCCGATGGCCGTCACCCACGCTCTAGAGAGACACCCCTGGGTCCGCTTCAGCAGCAGGCACAGGAACAGCCGCTCGCTCGCCTCTTGCGCGTATCGGGCGGCAAGCTTCTTCTCATTGCACCGCGTCGCCACGTCAGCGATGGCGTCGGCGGGCAGCATGCTTCGTTCCTTCTGCACCAACTCGCACTCCTGCCGGACTGCGGTTACCAGCTCCTGGTGTAACAATATCTTCTTTCCCTCACTCTGAACCCCTCTGCCTTGTCCTCCCCTCCTCTTCCCTCCCCTTCTCCCTCCTCTCCCTCCTCTCTCTCCTCTTCCTCCTCTTCCACTTCCTCCTCCTCTCCCTCTCCCTCTCCCCTCTCCTCCTCCCCGCCCTCCCCCCATTCCCTCCTCTGGTACTTCCCCAGTCCACTCCCCACTCCCCTCTCCACTCCCCTCCCCCCCTCCTCCTCCTCCCCCCCACCCCGCCAGCAGCCCCAGGGGGTCTCCCACAGCAGTGAGAACCTTGCCTCCAGGCGTTATTCCAGTGAGCTTCCTCAGCAGCCCAGCATCACTTGAGGTACTCTCTCCTTGGTTTCTCCCTCCTGCCCCTCCTGCCCCTCCTGCCCCTCCTGCCCCTCCTGCCCCTCCTGCCCCTCCTGCCCCTCCTGCCCCTCCTGCCCCACCTGCCCCTCCTGCCCCTCCTGCCCCACCTGCCCCTCCTGCCCCACCTGCCCCTCCTGCCCCTCCTGTCCCCCCTCCCCCGCTCCCCCCTCCTCCTGCACCCAATCCACTGCCCCCCCAACTCACACTACTCTTCATCCCCATCCTCGCTATAAGCCTCTCCTCAGCCGCCAGCGCGGCCGCCAGCTGGCGGTGCACGATGACGTCAGCGTAGCGGCGGATGGGCGAGGTGAAATGAGTGTAGAAGTCAAGAGCCAGCCCGTAGTGGGACGTCCACTCAGCATCAGATGCTGCTGCTGCAATGGCGCCGTTAGCTTCACCCTTGCTGCCCTTAGGTACACCTACCCCAGGTGCACCTCTACTGTTTCCAGCAGCACTGCCTATAAGGCCAGCATGACCATTACAATCACCACCACCACCACCGCCGCCGCCACCAGCAGCATCATCAACACCAGAGGAACCCCATTGCCCAGTGCAGAAATACTGAGCTAGCTGCATGGGCTTGGTTGCCATCAGCAGCAGCAGGGCTCTCTCCCCTGGGTCTTCTACCACCCGGCTCACCTCGTTAAGTATCTCACTTAAAACTCTCGACGGAATCACACCGCCCCCGGCTCCACCCCTCTCCCCATCTTCAACCGCCCCTCCCGTGCCCGCTATAAGCTGCTTCAAATCCGGGCACTCCGCCACCAATTTCCCACAGAACGCAGCCGAAAGCACCCCCATGTTGCAGCAGAAGCGCAGGAAATCGGCCATCTTCTTGGCGTTGGGAGGCGGGTGCCGCCTGAGAAGAGCCTGCGGGGGGAAGGCACGGGAGATGATGTGAGCAACGGTGGAGTTGGCTGGGAGCATGAGCGCCTCTAATAGGTGCCATCAGACATTAAAATGTTTTCAAGTCAACTCAAATTTGCGCTACAAAGAGCAATCAGACATGAGAGTGGGAAAGTGGCAGCAAGAACAGCGAATTATGTGGGACGGTACCTAGGGGGGGGAAGGCGAGATAGGTTTTTGAGAACTCTAAAATTTTTGACACAGCCTAGTGGCAGCAAGTGGCAGCAAGAACAGCAAATTATGTGGGACGGTACCTGCGAGGGGAAGGCGAGTAAGGTTTTTGAGAACTCTAAAAATTTGGACACAGCCTAGTGGCAGCAAGTGGCAACACGTGGCAGCAAGAACAGCAAATTATGTGGGACGGTACCTGCGAGGGGAAGGCACGGGAGATGATGTGAGCCACGGTGGAGTTGGCTAGCAGCATGAGCTCCTCTACAAGATGATTCGCTGCCGCTGTTGGCGCCGCCACTGCTGCAGCCACTGGACTCCACCTGTTGCTGCTGTTGCTGTTACTGCCACCGCTGCCACCGCCGCTGCCGTTGATGATGTTGCTGCCATTGTGGCCGCTGCCATTGTGGCCGCTGCCGTTGTCACCGCTGCTGCTGATACCGCCCATGCCCAGATCTCCATCACCAAACTCGTTGTCCTCCGCATCGAACGAGAACCGCAGCTTCGTGGTCTGCAGCTGCATCAGCGCGCCCCTCTCCTCTCGAGCTCTCCTCAAGTTCTGCGCTATCCGGTGCAGCGCCAGCACGTCCCCAATCACGTCCCGCCACCTGTACCCACCGTACAGCACCGGCCTCCACTCCTCGTCCACCCTCCCATCCAGTTTCCCCACCCCTCCTCCCCCCGTCTCCCCCCCCCCCACCCCGTCACCTCCTCCCCTCCCCCGAACCGCCCATCGATAATCTCCTGCGCGTGACCGTACGCCAGCTGGACGCACGGACGAATCACGGTCCTTCCCGCCCACTGCCTGCGCACCTCCCCCGTTACAGTCACATCCCACACCACAGAAAACGCCAAACGGTCGACCCCGGGTTGCAACGAGCAAAGATCCTCGCAGAGCGGGCGGGGAAGCATCGGCATGGCCTGCTGGATTAGATACACTGTGGTGCACCGCCGGGCAGCTTCGAGATCTAGAGCGGATCCGGGCGGTATGAAGTATGACACGTCAGCAATGTGCACCCCGACTTGATACAGCTCCTCTCCCTCTTCCTCCTCCTCTTCCTCCTCCTCTCCCTCCTCCTCTTCCTCCTCCTCTTCCCCCTCCGCCTTCTCCCCTTCGCCCACTGCTTTGCCTAACGCTTCCTCTACTTTCCCCTTCCCCTTCCCTTTCCCCTTCCCCTTCCCCTTCTTCCCCTTCCCCTTGGAGCCCCTCGCAAATATCCTCTTTATAGACAGGGCGTCGTCCAGGTCTCTGGCAGTGGGCGGGTCTATAGTGAACACTCGCATGTCCCTAAAGTCCCTCCGAGCTGCTATCTCTTCTGCTGGTATTTGCCACCCAGTACTGGCGCCGCTGCTGCTGCTGCTGCACCTGGTGGCAACCGCACCATCACCACCCCCACCACTATCACCCCCCCTGCTACTATCACCCCCCCTGCTACTATCACCCCCCCTGCTACTATCACCCCCCCTGCTACTATCACCCCTGTTCCCGCCCCCACCACCACCAACCACACTCCCACAGGGCAGTTCAGCCAGCACCTCCGGGGGGAAGTCGGCCCCATGGATCCCATACTGCGCCAGAATCGCCCTCGTTTCAGTCTCAGCGTCCCCTGCCGGCCCCAGGCTCTGTGTGACTATACCGAGGGGCAGGAACTGGCCTGCTGACCAGCGCGCGAGCCTGGCTGCTACGAGCATCTGGCCCACCTCTGCGGATGCTGCTGCTGCTGCTGCTACAGCCGTGCCTGCCTCGTCTGCTGCTGCTACTGATGCCGCTACAGCCGCTTCTGCTGCAGCCGCACCTGCTACAGTTGGATCTGCTACAGCTACAGTCCCACTAGTCACATTCCCGTGACCTGAGTCAGCAGCAGTAACAACTCCTTCTCTTATAGCGAGGCTGTCCTTAGTGGCTCTTCTGGTACTAGCACTCTGAGAAGCCTCAGGTACAGCTGCGGCTGCTGCTGCTGCTGCTAGGACGAGGTATTTAATCTCTTGGGGTAGAGTGCTAATGCGCACCAGCATGCGGGGGAAACGCGGATCCACTGGGGTGAATGTGACTATACCGAAGTCTGCAAAACTTGGAATCTCCATTTCTGATTCGTTCTCTGCACTTACTGTGCCTACTTCGTTACTGTCACTGCTGCCAGCACCACCAGCACCACCAGCGCCACGAGCAGCATCAGCAACAGGAGCAGCAGCAGGAGAAGCAGCATCTGTCGCTTCGGCAGATGTAACAACACCAGAAGCAGAACTAAGATGTTCCATCAAACCAGTGTTCTCATACTCTGCCACCTCACCCTCTTCCTCTATCACGCCCCCCTCTTCTAGCACCTCCCCCTCTTCTAGCACCTCCCCCTCTTCTGTCACCTCCCCCTCTTCTATCAGATCCCCCTCTTCAATCACATCTCCACCGCTATAAGCCCCATTCTCCTTCCCCACCTCCTGTTCCCTGCCCTCATAAACCTTGACCTCGCCCTCCTTAGGCTCCTGCTGCTGCTGCTGCTGCAGAAGCTGCTCCCCCTGCTGCTTCTGCTCCTGTTGTTGCTGCTGCTGCTGCTTCTGCTGCTTTTTCTGCTGCTGCTTCTCCCACAGTTTCCTCTTCCGCTCCACCGCCCCTCGCCTCCGCCTCTCCTGCTCCATCTGCTGCCATGCGGACGGCAGCAGCTCCAGTCGCCCCACTACCGTCTCTCGCCGCGCCGACCAATGAACGATCGCCACCACGCGCCCCGTCAGCCGCATATCCGGGTTCGCCCGCACTGCCCGCGCTAACCTCTCCACTGCCGCCTTCTTTCCCCCCTCCATCCTCCCCTCCCCAGCTCCGGATGCCGATCCAATGCTAAGTGCGAGGGCAGCATTTGCAACGCTGCTCCCTTCCTCAGGAGTGTCTCTGCCTGGCTGTGGATCCATAGGGTCCAAAGAGGGAGGATCCACCTCAACCGCGACTGTGTCACCTTCAATCTGCACTCGTGAAGTAGAAACATGTGTTCATATATTGGAATTAGCCTTTCTCACACAGCAAAAAGCAGAAGAAAGAGAAATAAAGAAATAAATAAATAGAGAAATACAGAACGAAAAGCAACGGCCACTTTCGAGCTCCAAAGGGTCATGTACAGTGAGAGAATGAGGCCCAATTGTAAAGAAACAGTGGGTCTAACGAAATTGACACAAGGCTCGCGAGAGCATATAACAACGGAAAAAACCTACCGCTCGATTCTGTGCCTTCAGACCGTAAACAAAAACGTCTCGAGGAACTCCCTCTATAGTCACAAACGACTCGTAACGATTTCGAGCGTTGACCCTGAATGACCCAGCAAAGAGGGTGCCATCCTGCGTGAGAAAGGAAGAGACATGCCGTAAGACCCCGAAATTGAAGGGGTGGGGGGGAGAAGGGGGAGGGGGGAAGGGGGGGGGGCGGGGAAAGGGGGATCAGGAAGAGGTACTAAGAGCGCGTGTACACCACTCTACAAAAAAGAGAGCGTAAACGTGGAACCGATAAAGCTTACCAGAATCCTCTGCTTCGCATCTTCAAGCGGCGCGTGGTGGGCGAAAATCCCCCTAAAACCCTTCTCCTTTCTCCCGTCCACGTTACTGCCACCCCCGGTAAAAGCACGAGCAGACCGATCTGCGCCACGGTTGCTCGCATCCAGACCGTTATGCTCCGCCGAGCCTCCTTCCACAACCATAGATGCTGGATTCAAGGCACCTTGGACGATTCGATTCGCATCTCTGTCGCCCGTGCCTGAAAAAGCACTTGCTTCGTTTTCGCCCGCTCCTTCCTGCTTCCGGTTCTCCTTCTTCTTCTTCTGTTTCTTCTTCTTTCCCGCCCCCTCCGCCCCGCTTTGCCCTTCCCCCGCGCGCGTCACTGAATCGGATCCGCCAACCAGCACTGGTCCTGAATTTGACGGAATCAGCTCAGGTTCTGACGGACTCGGCTCTGATACTGACGGAATTGTCTCTGGTTTTGACGGAATCCGCGGCACAACTTCATCCGAAGCTTCCTCTCCAGCTCCGGCTCCTTCCTCTACTGGCTCCTTGCTCTTTTTCTTCTTGTTCTTCTTTTTCTTGCTCTTCCCCATAGCCTCGTCCGCAACTACCCCTGTTTCCGCCTGTGTCGCTGACGACTCAGCCGCATCTGCAACTTTCGGATCTGCTAGCATCGAACCAGCTAAACTCGGCTTTAAAAGAGAAGGGGTTACTCCAGAGGTAACCACCACCACTCTTTTTGTTGTTGCGATTAAAGACGCAGCTGACGCACGACTTATCGCCGAATCAGCGTCAGCAGTAACAGCTGATGCCGCGATCCCCGTTTTAGTATCCGTAGCACCTGAAGCAACTGAAGCAGGGGTTCCCATCGCTTTGCCCATCTCCCCGGCCTGACCTCCCCCGGCACCTCCCCTGCCTCTCCCCGCGCCTCCCTCCCCCCCCCGCCCCCGTCCAAATCCCCCTCTCCTTCCCCCAAATCCCCCGCTCCTTCCGCCAGATCCGCCAAATCTCCCCCGACCGCCCCTTCCCCTTCCGCCGCGCCCGGTTCCCTCACCCTGACCGCCGTCCATTTCAGCACAGGTGTTCTCTAAAACGGTTAACGATAACTAGATCCCTGGATCGCCGATCTTACCGACGATGCGACGAAAGGATCCTAGATCTAGGATGCCTAGTAAGAGGTTAAGCCTGTGTATCCCGAATTCGAGACGTATAAAGCGCAGTACCACAGAAACCAGATGCACGGGAAAAAATATCAGTCCGCCTCAATAAAAAAACGAGGCTGGACCAGAAACAAGCAAGGGGATATTTAAAGAGTCGTAAACTCTCCGCGGCAGACTGGGCCTGTTGAGAAGAAAAAGGAGGACAGCGGCGATCAGGCGAGCACCAATATAGCTTCTTGTAGAAGAATCTCGTGAATTCGCCTCGCCAAGAAGCTTTACTGCCGATTGGAGATGTATTCAGAAGCTCATGACAGTTCTGCTAGCGTGTGAGGCACGCGAGGGTGGATAAGGTATGCTGCCCGCCAGAAATCAAGAGCAACCTCGGAAATGCCAGCAAGCAACCTCAGAAATGCTGTCAGAAACGGCGGGAAAAAGGGTTAAGCGGTAACCGTTTTTTTTCGCGAATGTCGCTCACCCTGGAATCTGTTTCGCCACAGGTGATGCGATGTCAGAAGGTGGCCCCGCAAACAGAGAAAAGGAAATTGGCAATGAAATCTCGGTTTCGATTTATCTGGAAAATTTGTACACCGCACTGTTTGTGATCTTCAAAAACAAAAGGAGTGCTCCATATCTTAGACAACGGATGAAAATGTTGAAGCTGTTGTGCTTGGGCACAACCTTCTCATACTACTTCAGCAATTAACCATCAACTTCCGAAGCAAAAAAAAAACTGCTCTTGTACACATCTAAGAAATCCTAGCATATGCAAAATGCTTTTCACTGTACACAACACTGTACTGATGTCATGAGCATCGCATGGGCAGCCTGTAGCAAATGGGTCTTGGAAAAATGATGGGATGCAAATTGCTATGGGTGTAAACCCAGAGTAGCGCGGAAGTCAATATCAAGATGACATAATTCCAGATTCACCGATTGTCCCTACAATGAATGACGAGGCTGGTATAGGAATGCCAGAACGTGATGCACACGTTCGGAAAAGGCATCCGAGGACGCGGAGCGCTTCGGAACGATGCGGTATGGTTCGGCGTAGCGTGTATGGTGACGGAACTAGGGCCTAGCCCAGTGCCGTGTACATCTGGTGTACCCGCTAGCAGTGCGCCTCAGTAAGGAATTACTACTTCCTTACACAAATGCTCCTTTGTGTCTCAAAGTTTGAATATGTGTACGGATATAACTGAGGGGCGATAGGGAGAGGGGATACAACTGAGGGGCGGTAGGGAGAGGGAGCGGTAGAGAGAAGTGTTGGAAATATCTCAAAGGACTTAAGCGTTTCTGAAGTGTAACACTACACTCGAGGAAGATCGCAACGGGTACGCGAGTCAACCGAGGTTACACGAGGGGACGGACAAAGAACGCGAAGGGACTCGAAAGGTCGCAACTGGAGGTTGCGACTGACCGTTACAACATCGCGAATGGTAACCGAAGCGACAATCGAGTCGCTGTGCGATTCGATAACCGCTCCTGCAACTGTATTCTACAACTGCTTTTTTATCTTCTATATATTGCTGTATGCTTGTTTCTTTATCAATCACTTGTTCTCATATACCAGTACAAGGGTTCAACTACTCAACTTCCACTGCACTACTCAAGTCTCATTCTTCAACTGGGACCTAGTCTCTGGAAAGATCCTAAGGGCTTTTCTCAGCCCAACATGGTATCAGAGCTGGTCAGAGACCAAACTCTCAGCAACTACGCTCTATCTACAATCTGCAATTCAACGACTTCATTGATCACAAGTCATGGACAGCAAGGGCAAGAAAATCTCTACGGGCTCACCCAGCGCCCAAGACATTCAACCCGGCAACTCTGGATTGCATACTTCAGGACTGCAAACCGAGACCGGCGCTGCTCAAGAAACAACAGGAAGAACACCGGAAATGGTGACCCCATCACCCTCTTCAAGCGTGGATCCGAACCTTATGGAAAGGTTCTTCAGCTTCATGTCGCACTTCGAGCAGCAGCAGATGGGGACACCTGCGCATTCAACACAAAGCAACGGAGGGAACATGGGATTAGCGCCAATGAGCCTCGACAACTCATCGTTCGGGCGACACAATCAAGCCCCTATCTTTGCGCCTTATCACTCTTCCCTGGGGACATTCGAGTTCATGCCACCCCGTGCCCAACCAACAGCAGCTGCATCACAACAAACACCAAACGAGATTTTGAGTCTCCAGGCGCAGTTTTCACACGTGATTAAACTGCAGACATCCTCACCATTCAACGGACACGATTTCTTTACCTGGAGCTTTGAGTTCGAGCTGCTGATGGGGGCTGCGCATCTCTTGGGATACTTCAACGGGTCCCTGCCATTCCCAAGCAACGGCACTGCAAAGGAGCATGAAATATTTACTTATCAGTCGCTGCTGGCGTACACAGTTCTCCTGCGGAACCTGTCACCACAAGAACAGCAGAGCATCAAAACATATCGCAGCTATGGAAACTCCGCGGAACTCGCATGGCATCATCTCAAGTGTCTCTATCAAGCAAACGACAGCGTGACACAAAGCAGACTCATGCAACAACTGACAACAATACAGATGAAGACCGGGGAAAAGGCGATGCAGTATATGAATCGCTGCCAGACCCTCCGCGACCGCCTGCTTCGGTGTCGAGGAACAATCACTGAAGAAAGCTTCGTGACGCTTGTCCTCGCCGGGCTCGGGCCAGAATGGAGAACCACACGCTCGCTTCTTCGCGCCCACGGAAGGATATTGGAGATGCACCTCTGCGCTGAGCTTCACGCTGAACAACAGGAGATGGACCTGTTCGAAGAAAGACAACCAAGGAAGCAGCAGCCGTTAGTTTTCTACACTCAACGAAGGAACGACAACAACTACAATCGACGCGGCAAACAAGATCAACGCGACAACAAAGGACTCACCTTCGTGCCACCGTTCTGCCACAACTGTCAGACCTCCGGACATTCCAAAGTCAACTGCACACGTCCTCGTGTTTATCGTCCAGTAGACCCACACGCTGCCTCCACTCAAGAAAGCCCTCCAAGGCGCTCTTCCACATCTGCACAAGGGACACCGAACATCATCAACTGCATGGTACACATAGACAAAGAAGAACTTCCGCCGCCGCGCTCACAAGGACTTGAGGTCAACCCGACATACGCTGCGGTCGCCAACGCCGAACCCACCGGGCGAAACACCTGGTTCTTGGACAGCTGCTGCGGTCAACACATGTGTTCTTCCGGACGCTTCGTGCAACGAGAGCGACGCCTCACCCGCGACGTCATCATCACCGTCGCCAACAACGAAAACCTGAAAACAAACAGACAAGGAGTGGTTCAGTTACAATCCATGGAGACAAACGTTATACTTCAACTCAACAAGGTCCTCATCGTCGACAACTTGGGATACAACTTACTAAGCGTCAGCCAGCTGATGGCAAAAGGGATTCACCTGGAGTGCGACTCCTACTCCAACGAGTTTCGCCTTTATCACGGGAAGGGCGGTCTCTTCATCGGTCGTGCTCTCCTGAAGTCCGGCGTCTTCGTGTTGGACTTCGTCCCCGAACGCGGTACTGCCGACAGCGACGGAATCGTGTCGTTCGCCGCTTGGACACACCCGCCGGATCTTGACCCCGACTTCGACCCTGATGGATTCTGGTACTCCAACACCATACCTGCAGCAGAAAGAACACGAGCATTAGCAGTCATTAGACAAGAAAGACAAGTACCAGCAAATGTCCCTTCCCAACCATCACCTGCAGTAGCAGCAGCAGGACCCAGCCGAGTACCACCACCAGCAATCCGAGGACCGCCAACCGAAGCAGATCAACTTATGCCCATCACACGAGAAGTCTGTCCGAGTCCCGCCACGGTCGTCGCGTTCTTCTCCAACACCGACATACAGCGACGGAAAGTATTGCCCGGATAAAGTCCAATTTTAGGTTCAACACATGATTTGAATGCTTTCACCCGATGTATCGTTGAATGTTCATTGCTGACTAATAAGTTACGCGTGCCAGTTACAATAGGGTAACACGTTTGCAACCTGAATGGGTCGCACTAATAGCGTGGCCAAGATTTCAGTCGCATGAGTGCATCCGGACAGTTTTGGCCAAGCAGCGGACTAGATCCGTTTTCGACTAGAGCATTCTCTCCATAGTTCCTAACGCAATCGTCGAGTAGTCAGAATAAAGTTTATACCCGAGGCGTAGACTACGCCAAGATGAGACCGATAGATGAGGCTCGTCGCGCCCGGATCGTGGCCCTGTTGCGTAGGGGGTTCAGCACAAGGCAAATCGCGAAACAGGTTGGCGTTGGGAAAAGTACAGTGCATGATGTTGGGCTCAAGGCGATTTCAGAGACTAGTCCCGAGGACGTACGTCCTACAATGCCCACTGCTGGTCGTCCACGCGTACTGTCGAGTAGAATTCGTCGTGGGATCGTCAGGGCGATCACTAGCGGCGAGGCGAAAACCTCGAGGCATGCGGCCCAAATCGTCGAATCCCAGCACGGCATCACGGTGCATCCTAGGACGGTGCGTAATGCGCTCAAATCCAGCGGCCTTATCGCAGTTCAGCAGCCTAAGAAGCCGCGACTCACCAAGAAAAATATCCGCGATAGGCTGGCGTTCGCACGGGCCCACGCGGATTGGACCATAGATGATTGGCGACGGGTCATATGGTCGGATGAGACGAGGATTAGTAGGTTCGGCTCTGACGGCCGCGCGTACGCCTGGGTTCGTGAAGGTACGACTCTCCAACACCACCATATCAAGCAAACCGTCAAACACGGGGGCGGCGGCTTGATGATCTGGGGATGTATGACGTTTGAGGGGGCGGGTTTCATGTGCAAAATCGATGGTCGGATGGACGGGCCGCTGTATCTGAGCATTTTGCAAGACGAGCTGAAAAAAACCATCGACTTTTACAAGCTAACCCCCTCGGCTGTGATCTTCCAGCATGATAACGACCCCAAGCATAAGTCCCGTGTGGTGCAGCAGTGGCTTCAGGAGCAGGAGTATGGGGTCCTGGAGTGGCCGGCAGGAAGTCCTGATCTGAACCCCATTGAGCATCTGTGGGCTCATCTTAAAAGGGAGCTGGGAAAGCATGAGACACCTCCCACTGGTATGGTGGACCTGTGGGAGCGTGTACAAGAGGAGTGGGAGAAGATCCCATCAGAGGTGTGCTCCAATTTGATCGACAGCATGCCCAGGAGGGTGAAAGCAGTGATTAGGGCTAAAGGGCGGTGGACCAGGTACTAGTTTAAGGGTTTTTCAAGTTGCTGCTTCCGCCTGGAAATAATTGTCCACATGCACCGTGTTTGGTTATGTTTGCTGTTTACTGTTAACGATAGTAGTTTCATCAAATGTGTAGCATTTTAATGTCTCCCTAGATTGGCCTGCATATAGTGGGTAATGCCTCCAATTAAGGCTTAATGTTCAAATGCCCTTTAACGGTGCAAATTCAAAAAATTGCCAAACATGTGGACAATTCTTTCCGTCAGTGTATACCACCGCTCGCCCGGCCATCGCGCTCCCGACGACATCTGGCACCAACGACTCGGGCACCCTGCAAACAGTACAATACTGCAAACCATCCAAGCCGAAATGTTAGAACGCAACGCCCTCCTAACAACGAGCGGCCAAGAACTTCGACGACCACGCGCACGGTGCTTTACGTGCCCCGAAGCGGATCTTCCTCACCAACCTTTTACATCTCATCACAACCCAAGCGCACCCGCATACGCACCGATGGAAAAAGTCTACAGCGACATTTTAAACATGCCTCGAGAAGACACTGAAGCCGACTTCAACTATGTCATCACGTTTATCGACGCAGCAACAAGATACGTCTGGCACTACAACCTCAAGACGCGCGATCAAGCCTTCGACGCCTTCACGACATGGCTACCCATCGCTGAACGAGAATCAGGAACAAAGCTCAAAAGCTTCCAGTCAGACGGTGCACTGGAATACCAGTCACAACGCTTCAGGACCTATCTGGCGGAGAGGGGAATCAGACGCCTGGTGTCTCTGCCCTACGCTCACCAGCAGCAAGGGGTCGCAGAACGCATGAACCGGACCTTGCAGACGACGATGCGGAAGCTGCTCCTGGGAATGAGACTGCCCACCACACTGTGGCCAGACGCGATGACACATGCAGTCCACCTGCACAACCTGTTGTCCTCGTCATCACTTCCCAACAACGCATCACCGCACCTGCTATGGACACGAAAACGGGGCAGCACAAAATTACTTCGAGTTTTCGGTTGCATGGTACAGTACAGACCCCACACAGCCAGAGCAGGACGTTTCACCCAGCGAGCACGATGGGGGCTACACCTCGGCATCGCACAACATTTTCACGCATGGAAAATCCTCGACATACAAGACAAAACTACAGTGGCATCAAGTGATGTTATCTTCTACGAGCGACTGACGCTGCAGCATTACCTGGACAACATTGCCAACACACATGACCCCACCGACGGCTTCGTGGGCCTTCGTTCCTTCGCCGACCGTGCTGCCGAGGCTGACGCAGCAGAAGAAGACGTACCTGGAGCCTCGGAAGCTGCCGGACCACTCCCTTTCTGTTCCGTACCTGTTCCACTCGACGAAGACCATCCTCTCGATAACAACAACCTCGACACCTTTTACCACTTCGCTGACCAAGGTTACGTTACACCCCACCCGGTCGACACGAATGTTTCAGAACGCATCGGCCCAAACTTCTTACCTGATCCAGAAGACGGCGACGAAGCAGCCTATTCCGGGAATGAAAATTCCCCTCGAGACACACCAACGGGACTGCAGATACTCGGCCTATGGGTCTCCGTCACGAAGAAACTACCACTGCGCCAAATCGACGTCGCAAATGCCTTCCTGTACGCACTTGTGGACGCTGAGATCTTCATCGAGCAACCCCACGGATTCATCGACGACCCCACGAAAGTATGCCAGCTGATAAAATCCCTATACGGGATCAAGCAAGCCCCGCGGCTCTGGCAGCAGCATCTTCACGGTTGCCTCGTAAAAATCGGATTCCTACAGCTGCCGCATGACCAAGGCATGTACCGAATGCAAAAGGGAAGAGAGTATATCCTACTCATCGTTTACGTCGACGACCTGCTCTACATCGGTTCCACTACCGACATCGCCACCTGGTTCGAAGGGGAGCTGAAAGAGGACTTGACACTCACGGTGTCCGACGCAGTGACCCAGTACCTGGGACTGAATGTCGTCGAAGACAACTCGGCGCTCTACCTACACGCTGGAAAGTACGCAGGCACTGTCGCGAAGAAATTCGGTCTAACGCCGACTACGGTCCCGACTCCCTACCGCTACGGGAACAACAACAGCACCTCCGCAAAACTCCCCGCGAAGCAAATCCAGGAGTATCAGCAGAAGCTCGGCTGCCTACTATTCGCAGTAGTAACCTGCCGACCCGATCTCTCTTACAGCGCGAGCCAACTGGCGACGCATCTGAAGCAGCCGGAACAAGAAGATCTCGAGGAACTTAATCGGGCACTACTCTACTTCGTCTCCACGCCGACGACCGGGCTCACCTACAGCAAAGTAACGACACCGTCCGTACGACTACTCGGATACGTCGACGCCGACCACGCGGGAGACAAGGAAAATCGACGATCGAGAACGGGCTACATCTACCGACTAGAACCTATCGGTCTTAGAAACTTAGGACTCAAGGTTCTTAAACTAAGGAGGCTAGGTTGGCTAGGATACTAGGAAGAAGGCCGCCATGGAATGGCGTGAGGAAAACGGATCTAGGAAGGGAGAGAATGTCGAGAAGAAAGGTGATTGGATTAGGAAGAGAGGGGAGTACAAGGAGGGGTTTGTACCCCCTACAGAAAGGTTCAGTAACAACCTACCAAGCCTTTATTAAATTATAACTTATATAATTTTAACAATCGGGACTATCTCCGGGCAGTCGAGCAAGCAGGAACTAATCGCACTATCTTCGGCTAAAGCAGAATATATCGCCCTCTGTACTGCGACCAAGGAAGGACTCTACCTACGAGAGCTGCTAGAGGAAGCGAAGATTGCGACCCTGCCCGTCTTCTCACTCCTCTGCGACAACCAATCTGCGATCAAAATCGCGAACAAGGACGGCTTCGCCAACCGAACCAAGCACATTGCCCTGCGGTACTTTTTCGTCAAAGATGAAATCGCGAAGGGGAGACTTCAACTCAGTTACTGCCCTACGACAGAAATGGCCGCAGACTATCTGACGAAGAAATTGGGGAAGGCAAAATTAGATTACTGCACGCTGCTGACCGGGCAGACAAACGTCACCGGATCTGAACACGTCAGCACTCCAGAAACGAAGGGGAGTGTTGGAAATATCTCAAAGGACTTAAAGCGTTTATGAAGTGTAACACTACACTCGAGGAAGATCGCAACGGGTACGCGAGTCAACGGAGGTTACACGAGGGGACGGACAAAGCACGCGAAGGGACTCGAAAGGTCGCAACTGGAGGTTGCGACTAACCGTTACAACATCGCGGATGGTAACCGCTCCTGCAACTGTATTCTACAACTGCTTTCTTATCTTCTATATATTGCTGTATGCTTGTTTCTTTATCAATCACTTGTAAGATCCTAAGAGCTTTTCTCAGCCCAACAAGAAGGAAAGGTAAAGCGGTGGGAGGGAGATCAGGCGGAGTACCATTTATGAGCAGTGGATACTTTTGTGAGGCTCAGTATGAAAACCTGGTAATCTCTGGGGTACAGTAGAACGGGATTTCCCGATAAGAAATCTATTCTGTGCTCATTAGATTGGATGGTCCCATTAGATGTAAGGGACCTTGCACTTTAGCCCTAACATACTTGCCTCCTATTCTATCTACATTTCTTTTATTGTGCGGAGCTCGCACAGGTCGCTGGCTCCCCCGTTACAGTTACTTTTCGCTACCATCACTATCCCCATCTCCGGCGCTCATATATTATCTTCCCGCGCCCGTTGGCGCGGCGCCGCCGTACGTTTCGCACACGCCAGCGACGCACTTGGCGCCGCCAAGGCATTGCTGGCCGCAGGCGCCGCAGTTCTGGGCGTCGGCGAGCGTGTCGGTGCAGATGCCCGAGCAGCACTGCGACGACCCACTGCACGGCGTCATGCACGAGCCGCAGTGGAAGTTGTCGGAGAGCACGTTGCGGCACGCACGCCTGCAGGGACAGAAGATGGATATAAGGGAAAAAAACGAGAGGTAATTAAGTCGCGAACACGAGTTGGATCCAAGGACGAAAAAGGTCGAGATGATGGTGAGGAGAATGTAAGTGGCATTAGCTGAAGCAGCGATTCCCCCATGATGGTGTGTGCCCTTGCAAAGAACCCTCCTCTAAAAAGAAGTTCGGAACCTCTTACCCGCAGCAGGTGTCGAAGCCCTCAGCGGTGCCCTTCCAAACGTCGCACACCGATTGGTTCCCGAGGCACAGCTGGCCGGGCTTCAGGTGGTGGCCCTTTCCGAAGGGGTGGTGCCCGATCATCTTCCCCACGTTCTCCCCCACCGCGTGGTGCCCCTTCCCCACGCCGTGGTGCCCCACTGCGATCCCGTGGTGGCCCTTCCCCGCGACGTGGTGCCCCGCATCCTCCCCGTGGTGCCCCTTCTCCTCCCCGTGGTGCCCCACGCCCGCGGGATGCCCGCCATTGGCGCGAGTTGTCGCGATGCGGGTGTTAGCGAGGTCCTGTAGGAGCCGGGAGTTGTGGTGGCGGCCGGCGGATACGGCGCCAGATGCGGGCGAGTGGTGGCCGATTTGCGTGCCGTGGAGAATGCGTCTGACGGCGGAGGTGGTCGACGCAAGCAGCGAGGAGAGCTGCGATTGGGCGGAGGTTGACGGAACCGCGTCAGCGGAGGGCTTTTCCGTCAAGCCGCGGATGGGGTGTGATGACTTGTCGCCGAGACGGATCTTCACTCTGAAGAGGCCTTTTCGAGGCTTGTTCTCGAAATGCGGGGCGAGGTCCTCTGCAGCGAACGCGGTGGATATGGAGAGGAGGCCGATTAGGAGCACGAGAGTGATCCGATAGATGCTTGAGGCAGCCATTTTTTGCCGATGAGTAAGAGTGATGCACGCGAGGTGGGTGCGAGCTTGTAGGTTTGGCGGCGCTGCTGTTGCTGCTGCTGCTGCTGCTGCTGTGCTTTGGTGGAGAAGCGAATTCTGAATGTGATGAGAAGACTGGTGAAATGTCGAGAATTTGAACATTGCGAGCTTGAAATTCGCGACGCGGGATGGGGAGGAGGGGGCGAAATTCGGTGAATGAATTGAACCCTACCGCGCGCAATAAATTTCGCAAACGGCTGGCGACATTTTCTTTTTAGATGGCGGTCTCGTTCGCGAATTCGAGCCGAACACTTTTCCCTTTTTTCGGCTGGCGACTCGAAGCATTTCGCGGGCATTGTACCAATTTTGACGGACGGATAATTTTGACGGTGTCGGGTCGGCCAAAACCACAGGAGAATCAGCATTCACAACGGCCTTTGACGGTCCAACCAGCGCTCCCCTCCCGCTCAAGGTGCTGAACGTTGCATGTCCGCATTATTGGACATCAGCACTTGGGTGGTACATCAACACTTCCTTCCCACTTCTGCAGCTCCATATGCTATGCACAAAACCCAGATATTGTTACAACACACCTTTTTCATAATGAAAATATGCTAACATCAGAAAGCACTGCATTAGCCATAATATTTTACAGAAACTCACACATAAATCTTGCTCGCATATCCGTTCTGACTCCAAAATCACAATCAATCGATACTGAATGATATTTATGACACGCAAGAGCTCCTCGCGTTCCATGCCTTGTGACAACCCCAAGAAGGAGAGGTGCAAGGTACTGCATTCAAGGAATCGAAATTTCGCAGGGGAAAAACATTAATGTGGAAAATGTGTCCTTTCCAAGAAACAATAAAACCTAACTCGCTATCACCATGGCCATAACCCAAACCTCACAGCCCACAATGCTAAAACCACTCACCACACATTGCACGGAGCTCCAACGTTCCTCTGGGGCAAGGGCCACACTTCCAACCCATCCCAGGAGGCTTCTTCGCAAGTTCTTCATACGTCCCCCCTGCTACGGCAAACCTCATCCTCGGCTCACAAGCGCGCCACCGTCCGCAAAGCCCCAAGAACTTGAAGTTTTTGTACCGCCGGTCCTTTCCGCAGACTGCCTTCCCACAACCGGACTTGCGCTTCCGTTTGGCCGAGTCACAACTGCCCATGTGAGTGAAACAGTTGTGTGCTGCATTGCATGTGGTTATGGGTCGTGCTTGTACGGGGAGGGGACCTGAAAGGAAGTTGTAGCTGAGGTCTAGGCTGGTGAGCAATTGACCCAAATGGCGGATCCACCCAGTGAGCTTGTTCCCGGAAAGGTCCCTGCATCCAATAACAGAAAACATGGGACCGAGGCTTTCTATAATGGGTCAAATAGACGAGTGTGCTTGAAGTAGAGGCAGCAGAGAGCGTTAACCGATTGGAAATAGGGGCCTGCGTGAAAGGAGCAAATGGGAGAGAAACGTGCAGTACTGTGTCCCATTGTCCCATTGCCCATTGGGGTCACATTCTCGTTGAGGAGAAACTTACAGCGCTGTGTCACATTCTCCCATTGTCCCATTGGGGTCTCATGGGAAGCTTACAGAGCTGTTATGCTTTTCTTTTGAGTCGACTCAAAAGATTTGGAGTCTCATGGGAAGCTTACAGAGCTGTTATGTTTTTCCCACCGATGATATACGTGGGGATGGTCCCATGAAGAAAGTTGGATTTGAGAGATCTGCACGCAAAGGGATTGCCTCAAACGTTTCAATCTGCAGCTCTGCGAAAAACAGTAGCAATCGTGCATACGAGGGAGACTGCGAAATCTATGCATATAGGGGAAGGTGAACCCTTAACTTGTTCACTGCATATATGGATGGGCATAATGAACTTCTTTCCCTTGCACTTATAGGTGCTGAATGCTGGGCCGGCACTTACAGGTGCTGAATGCTGGGCAGGCACTTGAGCGGCCTTGCAAACACGTCCAGCCGCCCCCTGATTCCCATGCTCTCTAACGACCTGAGGGTGGGAGTCAGCACAGCCTGTTAAGACTGGGCTGAAAAGCCCGTCCAAGCACCCCCGGCTTCCGATGCTCTTTAACCACCTGAGGTGGGCGCACACACTGTCAACAGGCAAGACAAGCCAAATTCCGTAGCATACACATTCAAAAGTTCTGAGCCCATTCAAAAGTACAGAGTTGATGGTTTCTAAGCATAGGGTCTGTCCATGAGCCTCTGTAGCAAACAGAGCCTCTGTTGCAAGTTGAGTCCGTTTCCGAGAAGTTCCCCTGCCTAGTCGTCTTTGAGTATGTGGTCAAGGCGAGGTAAAGCTCTGCAGCATACCAGACCAGTTTTTCTTCTACACAGTTGCCTCGCGGCAGAGAGCTGAGGAGGAAACTGCTCAAGAAAATGAATTTTGAGTCGAGTCAAACGGAGGTGACTGCTTTTGAGTGATGAGTGATGAGGAAGTCACCTCATCCATGCTACTCTTGAGTCGACTCAAAATCATCCATGCTACTCAGAATTCGCCTTGGCAAAGTGCTGCGGACGAAACTGCGTAGGAGGGATTCACTCTTTAAACATGTATCAAAATAGCATCATGGAAGCATGAACGTGCAAGCTCTAGTGACTCCCTGAGTAGAGTCCGATTGATGCCTTACAGCGAGCTCAAGGTGGTCAGCTTAGTGATGGAGTGGGGCAGATGGTAGGCCCTGTATACAGGAGTGTTGATCGGGACGGTACTGCGCAGGCAGGGAAAGGGAGCAGATCTCGCAAGTGTTTCGTGAGAATTCTAAAAATACAGATGGTTTTGAGACGAATCAAGAGCACATGGTGCACCCTGTAGGTGACTTTTGAGTTGACTAAAAAAACAGATGGTTTTGAGTTGACTAAAAAAACAGATGGTTTTGAGTTGACTAAAAAAACACATGGTTTTGAGTTGACTCAAGAACACATGGTGCACCCTGTAGGCAGGAGTGCTGATCGGGACGGGTACTGCGCCGGCAGGGAAAGGAAGAAGATCTCGCAACTTCATGCAAATGGTTTTTTTTTTAGGTTTTTTTTTTTCTTTTCGGACTCTCGGTCCCTGCCCATCCTTGGAGCAATGAAGCAACCATGCGATCATGCGTGCAACAAGCCAATCCAACATAAGCAGGCACTCACAGCGCAATAGGATTTCCCTCCGTGTCACACGTGACGCCCTTAAAGCCCGACCCCTGCCCATCCTCGGAGCACGGAGCGTTAGCTGCCCAGTTGGCCCCGGATGGCACTCTCAACTCCTCCGCTAGGTCCGCCAGGGGGCCCACTGTGGGTGGGGAAGAACGCAACAGTATTGTTACGTGGTTACCACATCATGCGCTCAGCTGTTCGCTGCCCAGTTGGCCCCCGATGGCACGTTGAACTCCTCCGCCAAGTCCGCCAGGGGCGCGACTGTGGGTGAGAGGGAAGAAAAGTCAAGTGTTCCATGGACCACCCAACTCTCAAGTGTTCGGCGCCCAGTTGGCCCCAGCCGGCACGCTGAACTCATCATGATGCGCTAGATCCGCCAGGGGAGGCGACTGTTGGTAGTAGGGGAAGGAAGGGGAAAGGAAATGGCGACTGTTGATACTATCATGGCGCGGAATCAAGGTTCGATGGCTTCATGGGCTCACGACAGTAGGACTCAACACTCAGCTCAGCCTGTTCAGCTCTCCGGCGTTTGGCCCCTTCTGGCACGCAGAGAGCCGTGCGCGGCAAGTCCGCCAGAGGCCCAACTGCGAGCAGAGGAAGGACACAGCAACTCATACATCGATGGCTACGTGGTTACATGGTTACATGGACGCTGGTTGCATACGTCAGGTAATCATGGCTTTATAGTGAGTAGCAAGGCCACGTCACTCGCAGCGGCTCCCCGGCCGAGAAGCGCCAGGGTGAGGAAGGACGCCGCAACTCCTGATTACACGATTATTTGGCTCGTAGTAAGAGTACCAGTAAGGCTTGTTGCAAGTAGTCTTACCAAAGGCCTGGTGGAGTTCCACGTCACCCGCAGAGGCTCCCCGACCGAGAATCGCCAGCGCGATGGTGATGATTGTTGCGGCGGTGAGAATCAGCATCGCGTAGTCAAGACGGAGCGACGCAGCAGTTGTAGATGGATTACAGGTAGAGAGCCTTTGAAAAGAGAGCACTTCGTTTTGTTAGACAGGAGCAGAATCTCTGTGCTACGGTGTTATTGGGCGTCTACTACGCGTGGCCCTGCGGTTCCTCCTGAGCCTCTATGGTTGTGAGTGACTGGAGGAGATGGGATGTGCTATTCCGAAAAGATTTCTGGACGTGTGTCTACTTTTTTTTTTTTTTTTTTTTTTTTTTTTTTTTTTTTTTAGTAAGAAGTGGTGCTACAGGTAGTAGTAGCGAGGCTATTGTAATAACAATCCGGGTTGGAACAAGACAGAAAAGTAGAGGATGTCCGAATCACGGTGAGCTGGGAAGCCGAATTCATGCTATTGCTGGTTGCAGCTCCCGCCAAAACCAAGAAAGTTGCGAATCGCCTAGGGCAAAGTTGCGCCTAGGGAAAAACAGGTGCAAGAACCATGCTTGATTTGGATAAAAGGGTAGAGGGGGGGAAGGGCAAAGAAACGTCGAATCGCGTGGGTGGAGAAATGTCGACTTGGAAATTGAAGTCATATGCGGCTCGAATGATGTGGCAGCGATGTTGACTACGCAGCGTGACTTGCGGAAGAAACTGCTACACCTGTTCTCCTTGATTGTTTCACCCAAAACAGTTCAAATTGCAATCCGACCTACCAGGTTCTCAGCATGACTCCCGTTCACACTGAACCTGATTGGCTGTAATCTGAACGAAAACGAAAAGCCAGCTTGAGTTTCGACAATCGCGAGTTTCAGAGACTGGCCGTCGCGCAGGCAACTTATCCAGTGCATGAGCGATAAGTTGTAACCAAGTGTCTGTGTTTACTGTGAGTTTTCCCCTTCAACGTCCCGTTTGCCCGTGTTTTATCATTTCCTGTTTACACATTTAAGCCACGTGAAAAACAAGGTAAAAAGAAGTAAGAAAAAGTGTATTGTGTGTGCTGACTTGGCAAGAATGCCATGGAGGAAAACAGTTCCGAGATTCGAGGTGGATGCCCGCAGCGAGAGACCCAATGCTGCGCTATTGAGTGGCTCTGTACAATGTTTGGGACGGCGCAAATGTTGGAGCAATTGATAACAACTGTGTGTCGTTACAGTGCCGTATGAGCATATCGAATTTAGCTCATTTGAAGGGAAACAACCCTCACCCCAAAAGGATAGCTTCCTTAGCCCGCCACTTGCGGTGGCACCCACGCCATCTCATCTCATCCCCTTCCGTCCTCGGAACTGTAATCGCGACGTAGAAACACCTCGATAAAGCCTGACTCGAAATCCGAATCGCGGAATGTCGGCGGTAACTTTCAATGCCCCGCAACTCACGGCGCCAGGCGCGCCGTTCGTTACGGTGGAGAAGCCCGTCGAGGCGCCGCCGGCGGGGAAGGTTCGCGTGAAGGTTCACGCGTGCGGCGTGTGCCACGGCGACGTGGTTACGAAATTCGGGCTCCTGGGAACCACGTTCCCGCGTGTTCCGGGACACGAAATAGCAGGCGTGGTTGACGCCGTAGGACCCGCCGTAGAAGGCGCCGCAACAGGCGCCGTAGGAAGCGGAGCGAAGCCGCAGTGGAGTGTTGGGGATCGCGTAGGGTTAGGTTGGTTCGGCGGGTGCTGTGCCACGTGTCGCTCGTGCAGGGAGGGAGATCTGATCTGCTGCGACAACCTCGAGATTACCGGCGCGCATTTCGACGGTGGTTACCAGCCGTATGTTACTGTCGCCGCGAACGCGCTGGCGAGAATTCCGGACGAGCTCACTTTCCAGGAAGCTGCGCCGCTGATGTGTGCAGGTTTGTAGGTTATGCCCTCCCCTCCTCCTCCCCTCCTCCCCTCCTCTCCTCCTCCCCTCCTCCCCTCCTCCCCTCGCCCTCCCCTCCCCTCCCCGCTGCTCCTCTTTCCCCTCTCCCCCATTCTTCCCTCTCCAACCATCCTCCTTCCCCCCTCTCTCACGGCCGAGCCCTCCATGACTCACCTACCGTACTCCGCGTTTCCTGTTGAGTCGACTCAAAAGCCGTGCTCAAAAGCCGTGCTCAAAAGCCGTGCTCAAAAGCCGTGCTCAAAAGCCGTTCTCAAAAGCCGTGCTCAAAAGCCGTGCTCAAAAGCCGTTCTCAAAAGCCGTGCTCAAAAGCCGTTCTCAAAAGCCGTGCTCAAAAGCCGTGCTCAAAAGCTTTCCCCAGCTCTCACTGCTGAACCCTCCATGACTCACCTACCATGCTCCGCACTCCCCCTACCCCCTTCCCCTTCCCCCTTCCCCTTCCCCCTTCCCCCTTCCCCCTTCCCCCTTCCCCTGTCTTTCCCTTCATGTGGCTTCAGCCATCCTCCTTCTCCTGCCTCTCTCTCTCTTCCTCTGCCCTGAATCTTCCCGTTTCCACCTTCGCTCCTCTCTCGTCTCCCACCCTCCTTTTAACATCTCACTCCTCTTAAAAACCTCGTCCTCTTAAACACCTCGTCCTCTTAAACACCTCGTCCTCTTAAACACCTCGTCCTCTTAAACACCTCGTCCTCTTAAACACCTCGTCCTCTTAAACACCTCACCCCTCTTGATGCCCATCAGACGCAGGGGGGAAGAGTCTCCCTGGCCCTCTTCCGCCTCACTCCCCCAATCCCGCCTTTCCTTACCTACTTTCCCCCTTTCCCCCTTCCCTTTCCCCCATTTCCCCCCTTTCCCCCATTTCCCCCCTTTCCCCCATTTCCCCCCTTTCCCCCCTTTCCCCCCTTTCCCCCCTTTCCCCCCTTTCCCACCTTTCCCCCCTTTCCCCCCTTTCCTTTCCCCCTTTTCCCCTTTTCCCCCTTTCCTCCTTTCCCCCCTTTTTCTCCCCAGGCTTGACTGTGTTCAACAGTCTGCGGCATTCAGGTGCTTTTTCAGGTGCCACTGTTGGCGTGCAGGGGCTGGGGGGACTGGGCCACCTTGCCGTTCAGGTGGGTCTACAGATGTTCAGGTGAAACCTCATGTTGTTCAAGTGAGGTTTAAGCGCCATCACCGCGCACTCACACATGCATGCACATATATGTACAAAGTTGAAAAGCACACACTCTCACGCACTCGACATACATTCTTGTCGTTGTTGTGTCCTGCATTTGGAGCCTCTGTCCCTCTGTCCCTCGGTCTCACTCAACACACAGCCAGTACGGGGAATGAGTCTTTAACCTCTGTGACCGTCCCTCGTTATTATCACACACAGTAGCTGTGGATGAGGTGAGCAAGATGAGCTATGAGGTGAGCAAGATGAGCTATGAGGTGAGCAAGATGAGCTATGAGGTGGGTGGAGTACCTTCTTCAGCCACCCGTCCCTTCCCACCCCCCCAACCCCCCCCCACCCACCCCCCAACCCCCCCCACCCACCCCCCACCCACCCCCCCTCCCCCCCCTCCCCCCCCCCCTCTCCCATCTCCCAACACTTTCTCCCTCCTCACTATCTCACAGCACGAGGTGGCGCCTTTCTCTCTTGAACCATCTAACCTTGTTTTGTCATTGTTTCTTCCCCCCTCTCCCTCCTCTCCCTCCTCTCCCTCCTCTCCCTCCTCTCCCTCCTCTCCCTCCTCTCCCTACCATCCCACAGTACGCCAGCAGGAGCAAAGTTTTGAGGCGCCTCAAAACTTCCCTCCTCTCCCTACCATCCCACAGTACGCCAGCAGGAGCAAGAGCAAAGAGGCGGAGGCAATGAGGCTGGGAGGCTGGAGCACAGCATAGTGCCTGCCCTTCGTCTCACCACACCTCCTCGCCCCTCCTCATTGTCAGTCCAGTGCGCCAACGAGACGGGGTACGAGGTGGTGGCACTTTCTCTTGTGCCATCTTCCCCAACTCCCCTTTCCCCCTCCCACTCCCACCCTTCACTTCACCTCCCCATGATTCTCCCACAGTATGCCAGCAAGATGGGGTATGAGGTGGTGGCCTTTTCCCGTGGCAAGAGCAAAGAGGCAGAGGCGAGGAGGCTGGGAGCACACCACTACATTGACACCACGGAGGAGGGCTTTCAGGAGAAAGTTCAGGTGGGACACTAGCAGGTGGGACACTAGCAGGTGGGACACTAGCAGGTGGGACACTAGCAGGCGGGACACTAGCAGGTGGGACACTAGCAGGCGGGACACTAGCAGGTGGGACACTAGCAGGTGGGACACTAGCAGGTGGGACACTAGCAGGTGGGACACTAGCAGGTGGGACACTATCTGGAGAATTTGAGTCACGCCAAAGCAACAGTTGGAGGCTGGGAGCTTAAAATGAAGGCTTTCAGCTCCAACTGAAGGCTGGGAGCCTGAAGCCAATACGAGCTCTGAAGCCTTCTGTGACACCACTGAAGGCTTTCAGCACTCGTCTCGCCTTCATAGTGCCACCCCCCCTCCCCCTCCTCCTCCTCCCCCTCCTCCTCCTCCTCCTCCTCCTCCTCCTCCTCCTCCTCCTCCTCCTCCTCCTCCTCCTCCTCCTCCTCCTCCTCCTCCTCCTCCTCCTCCTCCTCCTCCTCCTCCTCCTCCTCCTCCTTGTCCTCCTCCTCCTTCCTCCCTCGTCCCAGGCCCTTAGAGGAGTCAATGTCCTCCTTGTGACTGCACCCAGCGCCAGTACCATGACAGCCGTCCCCCCCACCCTCGCCAAGAACGGCACTCTTACTGTCTCATGCCCCGCCTTCCCCTCCCCCCCTTCCTCCTTGGCCCTTGGCGGAATCAAGGTGCTGCTTGCTACTGCACCTTGGCCTTCAGTGCCATGACAGCCTTCCCTCCCACTCTCTCTAAAAACGGCACCCTTATTGTCCTCCCCACCCTCGCCAGTACTGGCACTCTGGTTGTGGTGGGCGTGGGGGGGCACGATGACTACACCAGGGGAGTGGATCCGCGGTTCCCTAAACCCCTTCCCCCTTGTTACCCGATCCTTCTCCCCTCTTCTGCCCTCTTCTGCCCTCTTCTGCCCTCTTCTCCCCTCTTCTCCCCTCTTCTGCCCTCTTCTGCCCTCTTCTCCCCTCTTCTCCCCTCTTCTCCCCTCTTCTCCCATCTTCTCCCCTCTTCTCCCCTCTTCTCCCCTCTTCTCCCCTCTTCTCCCCTCTTCTCCCCTCTTCTCCCCTCTTCTCCCCTCTTCTCCCCTCTTCTCCCCTCTTTCCTGCCCCTCTTTAACAGGCGCTAGGCGGAATCAAGGTGCTTCTAGCCACTGCTCCCAGCGCCAGTGCCATGACCACCGTCCTCCCCACTCTTGCCAAGAACGGCACTCTAACTGTCCCATCCCCCTCTTCTCCCCCTCTTTCCCCTAGCAGGCACTTGGCGGAATCAAAGTACTTCTAGCCGCCGCACCCAGCGCCAGTGCCATGACAACCGTCCTCCCCACCCTTGCCAAGAACAGCACTCTGATTGTGCTGGGCGTGGGCGGTCTATTTTTGAGGCGCCTCAAAAATAGCCAGCGTACCCAGTGCCAGTGCCATGACATGACAACCGTCCTCCCCACCCTTGCCAAGAATGGCACCCTTATTGTGCTGGGAGTGGGCGGCCACGACGACTGCACCATGGCTGTGGGTCCGGGGTTTCTCCCAACCGCCCTTTCTCCTTCCTCCCTCCCCCCTGCTCTTCTTTAACAGGCGCTAGGCGGAATCAAGGTGCTCTTAGCCACTGCTCCCAGTGCCAGTGCTATGACCACCGTCCTCCCCACCCTTGCCAAGAATGGCACCCTTATTGTGCTGGGCGTGGGAGGCCACGACGACTGCACCATGGGAGTGGATCCGGGGTTTCTGATCGCCGGCAGGAGGAGGGTAATGGGATTCCCATCGGGGCAGCCCAGTGACGCCGAGGATACTCTCAACGTGAGTGGGGTTGCAATGGGTGGTGCTGGGTGTGGGGGGTTATGACGACTGCACCATGGGAGTGGATCCAGGGTTTCTGATCGCCGGCAGGAGGAGGGTGATGGGATTCCCATCGGGGCAGCCCAGTGACGCCGAGGTTACTCTCAAGGTGAGTGGGGTTGCAGTGGGCGTGGCTGTCTGTAACTAACAGGTGGTAGCACGTGTTGCTGGTGCTGGGAGTCGGGGTCGTGTTGATTGCACCACGGCTGTGGATCCGGGGTTTCTGAGCGCCGGGAGGAGGGAGGTGACCGTGACAGGGTTCACATCCAGCCGGCCCAAAGATGCGCTGAAGGTGCTCTCACGGCGCGTGTAGTTGCAATGGGGAGGGGGGGAGAGGGGGGAGGAAGGGAATTCTCTCCTCTTTCTGCATTCTTGGCAGTCTGCAATGAGAGACAGCCTACTTTGCTGCCTCTTCCATCCCGTGATTTCTCCCCATCCTTTCCCTGTCATCTCCTCCCAATCCACAACTACCATCAAGTCTGTTTTGAACCGTCTCAGACGAATTATTATCACAACTATCTATCATCAAGTCGTCTCCCAAAGCTCATCCATTGAACGTGCCCTCCCACCATGTCTCAGTTCGCCGCCCGGCACGGCATTCGGCCAATCAACGAGGTGTTTCCCGCCAGCCAGGCGTCAGAGGCCTTCAATCGAATGATGAGCAAGGAAGCCATTTTCCGAGTTGTTATAGACCATACACTGTAGACGTATCAGATGTGAGGTAACCATTATCTTGTTGACATCACTATCAAGTTTGCCACCCGGCATGGCATGCTCCTGCCAGTAAGCCGTCAGAGGCCTTTGATCGCACGATGAGCAAGGAAGCCATTTTCCTAGTCAACTTGTTACAGACCATACCATACAGTGTAGAGTCTACACTGTAGACAGATGTGTAACGGAATGTGTTTTGACCCAGCAGCAGGGCCTATTTTATCAGAGTAATTTACTCTGTTTCTCTGAAAATCCGAGTCGTTTTTGAAAACTACTCTAGGGGCCCTGAGTAAAAAAATAAATTATTTTTTTTACTCTGATTTTATCCGAGTAAACCTTGTACCACTCTGATGGTCCGTGTATAGGGGGTACTGTATATATGTGATTATGTTCCTGTCCCCTATACCTAGCTGTGCCCATGTGTCCCGCAGAACGCGTCATGTCACACGCACCGGCGAAATCATTGTCTGGTCTGTGCTCGAGGTTGTGTGAGGGTGCTACGGTAAGTGTCCCTTCACCAAAATCACCTCGCCAATTGTGCTGGAAGGTGCGTGAGGGCGCTGATTGGCCCTTCGCCAAATCTAGGGGTCAAGCGAGATGCGCTGTTGGCTGTGTGAGGTCGTCTTGGTTGGGCCCTTCACCGTATTTGGGGCCAACGTGTGCTTGCAGGGGGAGTGCAAGATTTCCCGTCCCCGCCCCTGCTGTGTCGACCTCTCCTGCCAGCTCGATTCCCCCTGCCCCTGCAATCTCGATTCCCCCTGCCCATACAATCTCTCGATACTTCCCCTTTGTTCCACCCCCCATCTCCCGATCTTGCCCCGCACGCCTAGAGAACCCTGCTGCAGAGAGTTACTTCAAAAACCCCTCTGCATTGTCAGTGTAAAATTTTGAGAAATTTAAAAAACCCTGGAAAATCAGAGAAACCATTGGGGAGCACTCTGATTTTCAGAGTGATGAAAAAAGCCACTCCCTAATTTCAGAGTAATAAAAATCCAAAAGTAGGCCCTGCCCAGCAGGCCGATTTTCGTGTTGTTTATTAACTTGTAAAGTATAACGGACTGTGCGTTGGGACTTCACAGTAGTTATTTCAATCAGTTATGAGTCCATCTAGCATTTTACCTTATAGATGGATGTCAACCGATAAACACACATATATTGATTCCGATATATGTGTTGTGCACTAAACCCTACATCACAAACAAAGCACACTTATGGTACCAATATCGCTATGCTTATAACATGGCCTCAACAACGTCTTTTGAACATACCGTAAACGCTCGGATATACGATCGTCTTTTATTGAGAACCCATAGGGTGCTGTTGGCAGGTAGGTCTTTTATTACGGTCATCGACTAACAAGCCCCCCCCCTAAAGGCTGTAGATGGGTTTGGACCCCCCTACTTGGTTTTTCATATGAATTCAAGCCTACAATTGTGCACTACAACCACAACTTCCTACTGGTACATATCACATACAGTTAGGGAACCAGTCAGCACCTAAAACACGAGAGTCCTGCACTACCACACACACTACACACACTGGGGTACATAATGTCAAGGTGCCCTCTACGCCTACAGCATCTTCAATGCCCACTCGTACTTGCCACATGTTAGAGGCTTAGGTTCTTTTCCCTCCTGGTCGCTGTCAGTATCTTCAGCAGTCGAATCGCCATAATCTTCCTCCATGGTAGCGATGCGTTGTGCCAGCGTCATGCGAGGCAGTGGCTCGAATGCGTCAGCAGCAGGCTCCGGTTCAGCGGCTGCCGCTGGTGGCTCTTCCGCCAGGTCTTCAAACGAGTCACAGCCCAGATTGTCTTCAGCCTCCGGTGGTTCTAGCAGCGGCTCGTCGTCGTCGTCATAGGCAGCATCGTCTTCATCCTCGTCAGCATTCTATGGGACGGCGGTGTTGTCGCCATCCGCCCCGGCCGCGCCGACGTCGTCATTGACGTCGACTTCATTGGGGGCCTTTTCCTTGAGATGCCCCATCCAGTGCGTTGGAGATGCCGGTGACTTTGAACGCTTTCTGGATAAGCGCCACTGGCACCTTCGCCCAAGCTCTTCCCACCCAGCGAATAACCTGGGGGAGGTTTCTTCAGGTTTCCTGCGGTGAGGGAGAGGGGAATAAAGAGGAGTGCGTTAGTCCAAGTTGTTAACACAGCAAGAGTAGGCATCTCATAAGTGGTGCTAGACTCTTAGCATATGAATTTGCGCATGCTCACCAGTTCTGGTGAAATTATTGATGCCGACAATGGCGAACAAATCCTCATACTCTGCCCGCACTGAAGCCTTGAAGGACTTGAACACGCATACGTCGAGAGGCTGTAGAAACGAGGTGCACCCGGCTGTAATGATGGCGGAATTCATCTTGAAGAGGCGCATTGTTTGCTTGACTCCCTCTGTCAGGTGCCCGCGAAACGAGTCGAGCACAATCAGGCTGGCGTCGTGGCCTCCCTGGCTGGGGAGCGACATGCGGTGCAAGGACTCAAGTTATCCAATCCTGCACCATTTTCTCGTTCATCCAGCCTTTTGGCTGAGCACGGATGATGACATCTGCGCAAACGACGACAAAAAATACGGGGCAATTAGGACGCATTGTACTGTCTCTGAATCAACACCAACTGGTCGACCCCGCCAACAATTAAAAGAACGCGTCTACTTACTTGGTGGGACTGGGATGGAAGGCGGGCGGACGCACTTGAAATCGACGTACGTGGGTAGCTTATGGCCCGCCACCGTGCACGCCAGCATGACATTTATGCGCTCTTTTTCGTAACCGGCGGTCCTGACGTGCACGGTTTTGATGCCCCTGTGCTCGACCGTGCGCTTGGTGGGCATTTCCAGGAATAACGCCGTCTGGTCGGCGTTGATCATGAGGGTGTTGGGGATGGCCTTGTTGAATATCTGCTTGCGGTAGAAACGCCAAAAACTCTGAGCCTTCGGCTTCATATCTGCTAGGCACGGGAAGGACAGAAGACAACTATGCGTGAGTCGGTTGCACGAGGACAGAAGCGAGAGATGCACCAGTAGCATGGAAAACACTTGCAATAGTGAACCAAGGAGACATGCCGAATTCGAAAGGAACTTACCGCCAACAAGGCGCTGGCCAATCTTAGTCTTTACCCTTACTGACAGACCCCACCGTGCACGCATGCGCTGAGTCCATTGAGAAGACGCCTTCCAGTCGACTGACAAGTGGTTCTTGATCGACACAGGAAGCCCGCGGGTCCGGTGATGCAACAGCTTATGGTACACCCAGATTTCCATGTCTGGGTACAACGACTGTCGCCCGCCACCATGGAGCCGCTTACGGCAGGTTGCAGCTTTCTCAATCGCGGGCGGTCCTTGATCCACCTGCGCACGCAAACAGGCTGGACACCCGCCTTCTTAGCGGTGGCACGAGTGGAGAGCTGGTTAGCATCCATGTAATCCAACCACGCCAGCTTCTCCTTCACGGTTCTCGCGCGTCGAAGACCTTTTGAGGTGCGGGACCTTGTCGAGGGGGGGAATGCGTCGTGGTTAACCTCCCAGTCCTCGTGCAATCTGCATCCAGTCGGGTAAGAGGGGACAGGAATCTGGGGCTCGCCATCATTAGACAGGTATTCAGCATCGTCGGAGTTATCTGCAGCATCCACGCTCGTCGCATCCTCAGCATCGCCCTCTTCGAAGACGCCATCGAAATTCGCGCAAGGATCGGGCCAGTCTTGGTCACGAAAACGCAAGGCCAGAGGGAGGCTGGGAGGCGCCAGCGGCGCTGGCAGGGCAGGTGGCGCTGGTGGCGCCGGTGGTGCGGGAGGAGCGGGAGGCGCTGGTGCGGCAGAAGCCCAATCGATCAAGCGTATGTGAGCGTGCATTACATCCTTCTATAATGGCCTCTAGCCCGCGCATAGTCACTAGAACGATCGCATTGGGGGCAGTGCTAACTTGGATTCTACTGTCGCGAATTCACGCCAGGATCCCACGACATGGCAGCCATAAATCCTGTCGAGAATACTGGCGTACACGTCGCAGTAGGCGAAAGCTTTGAGAGCAAAAGAACGAGGTGCCTAAGTGAAGTTGGCTTGCTGGATTGCAGGAATTAGCCAGCAAGGCCCATGAGAGATGGCGAGCGAGTTGTGCGTGACTCTACTCACGTTCCCTCCAAAAGGCCACCACGTACAAGGCAAGAGAGCCCTGAGAGGGAAGCACGTCTCCCTCCCCGCGCATGGGACCACTTCCGTTGCGCTCCGCCACAAGACCAGGAATCTTTTCTCTCGGCCATCGATGCGGCAGAGTAGAGACCCTGGCTGTCGATGCCTATCAAGTCTGCATGCCAGCGTTGCATATCATCTTGACGGCATTGAAGAAGGGAGTTCGTCGATTCCTCTGGAATCTTTACTCGTGAGTTGTAAATGCTGCCGCCACCTGTACTTCCCATTGGCTGCAACCTTGAGTTGAGCTCCAGGGTGGCCAAATCCAGCCACACAGCTGCCGAGGTGGAATTCGCGCTCGCAGAGGTATGAATCTATCAACATCCGTGATAGCATGAAAGCATTTCGATTTTTAGTCTGATACACACTTAAAAAATGTGAATCCTTGATAAAACGAGATAGGTCACGGGAAATTTATTTCCAGGTTTCTTTAATAGACTCACCCCCATTTTTCATTAGTATACGAAAAAAGACCCTAGGGTCATATATCCGGGTGTTTACGGTACTCTCATCAAGTTGTTACAACTACTGTAGAGTTGCTAGGGCACACAATTTGTGTTACAACATTGTAACAAGCTGCCCTCTGAGTTGTCGTGCATGCCACTGGAGTGATACAGGAAGTTGATGGAAGGGCGCACAGGAAGCATGCACTGCAAGAGAAGCAAGAGCAGCAGAGAGAAGCATAAGCAGAGAGTTACAGCTACAGTTGCCGGAGAGTATACCCAGCCAGGTAGACCCAACCAGGTACACCCAGCCAGGTACACCCTGCTAGGAACAACCCAACCAGGTACACCCAGCCAGAAGGTTATAGCAGGCTGCTCCCTGGGTTGCTGAGCACAGCCGAGCCTGCAAGCCACAAAGCACTGCACTGTTATAGCAGGCTGCTCCCTGGGATGCTGAGCACAGCTGAGCCTGCAAGCCGAGCCTGCAAGCCACAAAGCACTGCACTCACATGCACATGGCACATCCTACACATAACCACAACAGCAGCGCTGAAATGCACGTGACAAATGCCAACCATAACCTCACTGCACCACTCACCACAGCTGGTCGTTCCTTTCACAGCAGTCAGCCCCCAGTCGCACCCGTCGCATCTCCACCCTCGATTCGGCGCCAGATCCTACTGCTTGACATTGCTCGGCGGCCATTGGCTGTACACCGGCATGCACGCCTTCCCCTCCGCCTCACACTTAGTTAAGTTCCCCCCACACACTGCCACACCACATAAATTAGGGTTTCGTTGCACCATGTAGCTTCTAGTCAGGCCCTTGCATGCACCCGTGTATCTCCCCGTGTAGGTAAGGCAGTTGCCGCTCACGTCACATTGGGAGGGGACGGCGGGTGGGGGCGAGGGAGGGGGGGGAGGGGCGGAGAGAGACGGCGGGGGTGAAGGCGGAGGGAAAGGGGGAGGAGGCAGAGAAGGGGAGGAGGAGGCCGAGGGGGGAGTGGCAGGGGCGAAGGCAGAGGGAGCAGGAGTGGGGGAGGGGGCACTGGAAGGAGCAGGAGGTGGGGCGGCGACAGGGAGATCGGGGGAGGCGGGGAGGGGGAATTCTTCTGTGAGGAATTTTTTGACGAGGAGGAGGGAGGAAAGGAGTGGGCTGTAGGGTGGCATGCGCCCGGTGAGTTTGTTGTCAAACAGCCTGAGCTTGGTAAGGGTGGCGTGGTTGATGATTTAAGTGGGGATGGGGCTGTAGAGGGAGTTCCAGGAGAGGTCACAGGGAGGGGGAAAGGGGCAGGAAGGGGGGGGGGGGGGAGCAGGCAGGGGATGGGAACAGTGAACACAAGGGAATGGTTCTGGTGAGCTTGGTTAGAGTGGCGTGGTTGCAAGAAATGTCACTGGGAGAGGGGAAGGGCAGGGAAGGGAGGAACAGGGGGACTGGAACACAAGGGGAGGGATGGATAAGAAAGGGGGATATTGGACCCATGAGTTTGCTGTCAAACCGCCAGAGCTTGGCTAGTGAGACTTCCACAAAAGGTTTCTGGAAAGCGGAGGGGGGCAAGGGAAGACAAACAAGGGGTTGGTAAGTGTCAAAAGCGAAAGGAACCAAGGGTGGTGCCTTGTCAAGAAGCGAGGTGAGAGTGTGTGGAAAACAAGAGAACCGACAGCGATAAAGCTAATGAGGGGAAAACTGATGGGGAGAAGGCTGTACTGTACTCACCAAGACTGCAGGTTGGGCAGGCATGCGACTCACAACGAATGCAGGCTAGGCAGGCATGCAAGGGCCTTGGCGAAAACGTCGAGGCGAGAGAAAATGTAGGCCGAGGAGAGGGTGCTGGTGGTGGTGGGGGGGGGAGGGGAGGGTAGGAGAAATAAGCACGTGGCACGAACAAAAGGCAGAGAAGGAAAAGGGAGTGAAGATGTAGACTCAGGAGAGCGTGCTGGTGATGGGAGTTTGGGGAGGTGGGGGGGAAGAGGAAAAGGGTATCCTGCTGAAAGGATGTGAGGTAACAAAGGGCATGGGTTGATATGTCGACTTAGCGGCAATGCACTGAGTGATGCTCATCTCAGTAATACGAGGGTGTGAAGGGCGCCAGAAGATGCATCAAAAGGGTACCAGGAGGTCACCAGGAGGGCACCAGGAGGGCACCAGGAGGGCACCAGGAGGGCACCAGGAGGGCACCAGGAGGGCACCAGGAGGGCACCAGGAGGGCACCAGGAGGGCACCAGGAGGGCACCAGGAGGGCACCAGGAGGGCACCAGGAGGGCACCAGGAGGGCACTAGGAGGGCACCAGGAGGGCACCAGAAGGGTACCAAAAGCGTACGAGGGTACGTACATCTTAGTGAGGATGGTGAGCATGGCGATTGTGGGCGGCAGAGTGGAGATTCGCGACACTAGCAGGCCCCAGTGGATGTCTCTGTCATATGTGGACATATAAATGGGTAGAAAAGCGGAGTGTGGGAAGAAACAGTTGAGCGTGCATGGCCACTGGAAGGAATGAGGCGGCTTGTTGAAGCACCCAGCCCAATGGATGTATCGATCGTATGTGGGGAGAAAGTGTAGGGAGGAGAGAAGGAGCCCTGAGAATGAGGGGCCCTCTATTGTCCCCCAAGCAGAAAAGCAATAATAGCGGATCTTTCAGTTTTTTCATAATCGACTTCGGAGTGGTTGCAGATTGTAAAACATCTCCTCCTCCTCCACTCACTCACATGGCCAAAAGGTTGCCATTCTCGTCGCATTTGAGCCCTCGGTAATACCGCCCCAAGCCATCGTCGGAGCACGAGGCGCCCTTGCGCCAACCGAAGGAGCTTAATATACGCAGTGCGGCCTTGAGGTTGGTGATAGCGGGGACTGGGGGAGAGGGGAGTGGGGGAGGGGGAGGGGAGGGGGGGGATGAGGGGCGGCGAGAGGGGAGGGGGGGGGATTGGATTGAGGGGGTGGGGGGGAGCGGATGGAAGAGCAGGGCTGCAGAAACCACTTGTGAAGGGACACGGCGCTCGCAGTGCTGCCTTGAGCCAGCGATTGCTGGGACTGGGGGGGGGACGGATGGAGGAGGGGGAGGGAGGGGGGCGGGGTGCAGGGCTGCAGAAACCGCTCTAGAAGGAATGCGGCCCCTCGCAGTTCTGCCGTAAGGGTAGCTGGGAGTGCGAGTGACGGATTGAGGAAGGAGGGGCGGAAGGGGGGAATGCTTTGGAAGGGTTATGGCGCTCGCAGTGCTGCCATGAGGGTAGCTGGAATACGAGGGAGGAGGGGGGCAGGGAAGATAGGACGTAGAGGTGGGAAGATGCGAACGAGGGGAGGACGTTCTAGAGGCGGAGGCAGGAAGGAGGCTAGCACACGCAGTGCTGTCTTGAGATTGGCGATTGCCGGGTCGGTGATTGCCGTGTCGGTGATTGCTTAGTTGCCGGAGAACTTGGGCCGAGCGGAAGAGGGGGGCACAAGAAGGGAGGGGCATGAGGGTACGGGGAGGTAGGAAGATGGGAATGAGGGAAAGAAGTAGAGGCAGAAGCGGGAAGGAGCCCCGCGCTACGCATCGTGCTGTCTTGAGGTCGATGAATGCCGGGACTTGGGCCGAGCGGAAGAGAGGACGGGGGGCACAAGAGGGGAGGTGCGTGGGGGTACTCACGGATGGAAGCGTTGAATGGCACGTAGACGGTGGCGGCGGCCGGCGCGGTGAGGAGGGACGGCAGCAGAAACAGCAACACGCGCTGCAGCGGCGGCACCGCTATGGGCGACAGCGCCATGAGCGGCAACGATGGTGGGCGGTGGTGAGCGGTGGTGAGTGGTGAGGAGGGTGGTAGGCGGCGAGGTGTGACAAAGGATTCGGACGGAAACTAGTACTATTGTCGAAGCTTCAATGGAACCCAAAAAACAGCGAAGGTCGGGTTGGCGATGTAACAACCAAGGCTATTATAGTAGGGTCACAAGCAAGGAATGCTCTCCAATCTAAGAATAACCCTAGCTTAACCTTAGAGTAGCCTTGAATTTATTGATGAAGTCTTGAAAGGAGAGGCTTGAGTGAAAAAGTCATTGAGAGAGTTGTTTAGGGGAAGCTGTGAGGAGAGCTCAAATACTATCCCATTTCCAAATTAGATTGTTGAAGTTGGAAAATGGAGAATGAGCTTGGGAAAGCTCAACCCCTCTCTAGACCCTTGGGGAGCTCCAACTCCTCCATGGCAACAAGGTGGAGGAGCTCCTAGAGTTGAGTTGCTTATGTGGCATTTTAGGTTGGGTTGCTACCCATTTGAGAGCAAGTGTGTGGAAGAAAATATTGGATTGAGTTAATTGTAACACCAACTGTCAATCTGTGGTTGGTTGCAGATCCAACCATTGGTTGGCAATGTGTAGACTTGGGAATTCCTAAGCCTCAATAAAAAGGGTTGGAATTTCGAATCCTCATTTGTCTTAGGTTGGGTGGTGAACCACATTGGTACACCCAACCCAACCTTCCCTAGCACAGCTTTGACGCTTGCGACGTAGCGTAGGTCACGCTATGGCGCCCTAGCTAGGTCGCGCCAATTGCGCTAGGTAGATATTATGATGCGTTACACTCCTCCCCCTCCAGGTGGCAACGTCCCCATTGCCTTAGAGGGCTTCATTAGGCGAGTGCTACGAGCACGGCGCACCACATTACGACCAGGATCAACCCCGTCCACTGGTTGTGGGCCTTCTCGTCGAGCCAGGTCTTCCATATAAGATTGAACCGCTGTCTCGGTCAAGTGTTCCTCAGGCTCCCAAGAGTTGTGTTCAGGCCCATAGCATTTCCACTGAATTAGGAACTCACGAATTATCTTGCGGCCGCGTCGTCGATCTCGGTGTGTGAGCACACGTTCGACTTCATAATAGAGTTCCTCCTCGAGGACGATGATTGGTGGTGGTAAGTACTTGCCTTCAGCAACATACTGCTTCAGCAGAGACACCTGGAAGACATGGTGAATCTGCAAAGTCTCAGGTAGCTTAAGTTTATAAGCGACCTCACCAACCCGCTTGATCACCTCGAAAGGCCCAATCCAACGAGGGAACAACTTTCGGCTCCAGGGATCTTGAGACAAATGTTTTTCGTACTCAATCATATTTTGTCGCCAACTGCATAAGCGACTTCCCGACATTTCATATCGACCTAGGACTTTTGCCTCTGCTGGGCAAGTTGCAACCAATGACGAGCGGATTTCAGCGCCGTCTGTTGCTTACCAAGAAAGTCCTTTGCGGCAGGGATTTTTAGACTCTGAATCCCGTGCATCGCAGGGGCTGTGGGATGCCAACCATAATTCATGACAAAGGGCTTTATGTAGTCGGTTGGTCGTATACTGTATGTATACAGTACTAGGGCGGGGGCCACTGCAGTGTCAACTTATATATTATATATATATAGTTGTGTAGGCCTATTGGATGTTCCACAATTGTGGATCCTACTGTAGAGGGTACAACACCCTTCTTGTATCTCTCTCTCTTGTCTAGTCATCTCTCTTTTCTCTCGTCACTTTCCTACCTAGCTAAAACCTCTCGCTATTCGCATGCCTGCCTTAGCTTCTTAACTCCTTTTTATATGGTTTCAGAGCAGGAAGATCCTGTTGAGCCTCCTATTCACACTTCTGCCGTGTACTCTCTCCTCTCCTTTCACTTTCGCGCCGCCGTGGTGGCCTCCATGTGCTGCCTGGCGGCCTCGCCGCATTGCCGCGGCGACCTCGTCGAGCAGCCGTGGCGGCCTCCCCGCACTGCCACGGCGACCTCGGCGTACTGCCGTGGCGGCCTCGTCATGTTGCCATGGTGGCCTCGATGCGTGGCGGCCTCATCGAGCAGCCGTGGCGGCCTATCCGCGCTGCCGCGGCGACCTCGTCGTGCTGCCGTGGCATCGTCGTGCTGCCGCGACGGCTTCGATGCGCCAGCACATGGACGGTTGCGGCTGCGCCAGCGCGCACGGATGGCTGCGGCTGCGCCAGCGCGCACGGACGGCTGCGGCTGCATCAGCGCGCACGGACGGCTTTGGCTGCCCCAGCGCACGGACGGCTGTGGCTGCGCCAGAGCAGGGACGGCTGCGGCTAAGCCAGCGCACGGACGGCAGCAACCAGCGCACTATTTTAGGCGCCAGCGAGCACTCCTGCACGCCAGTCAGGGCATCTCGTTGAAGACACGCTCCCTTCCCTGAGTCTCCCCTCATCCCAGCCAAAGCTGATGGCTCCCTTCCCCGTCGTCGCCGGGCCGTGCCACGCCGCCGGGTGCCACGGGCTTCGCAGTCACCGCCGCCGTGGTCGAAGCCACCGCCGCCGCTGCAAGTGCAGCTGGCTCCGCCGCCACCCGCCACCGCCGCCGCCAATGTCGTCGTCGTAGCCGCCGCTGACGCCATTGCTGTCACCCGCCGCCGATGTCGCCGTTTCGCACGAGGGGTATAAGCCGCAGCCGCTGCAGGACATGGGGGTGCAAGGGCTTGGGGGTGTTGCGTGTGTGGTATGCTAGTGCCTATCAAGGCTAGGGGTGTGGAACTTATATATTTTTTATATATAATTGTGTAGGCTTGTTAGGTGTTCTACAATTGTGAATCCTACTGTAGAGGGTACAGCACCCTTCTTGTATCTCTCTCTCTTGTCTAGTCATCTCTCTTTTCTCCCATCACTTTTCCTACCTAGCTAAAACCTCTAGCTATTCTCATGCCTACCTTAGCTTCTTAGCTCCTTTTAACATGCAGTTCCCCCCTGCGCTGGGTCTGACGCTACCGTACAATGCAATGTCCGCGGCTTGCCATCACAGGTACGGCACGGTATAGTACGGTCCAATAGTCCTTCCCTCTATCTGACACGCGGCTCTGGGGTTCCGCTAGGGCAAAGGAAACTGTAGAGCGCCACACGAGGAGGTGGTTCCGCTTCCGCACTCCCCTCGGGAGGGCGGTCGGCGGCAAAGAAACTGGTGGCAGGCAGCGGCATTGTGTTGGGAAAATGGGCGGAGGAATGCAAGCGCGGAAGTGGAGGGGTGCTTGGGCGGCGGGAGGCGGAGTGCAGCTTGCACAGCGGGAAGCGGAGTGGTGTTTGCGCGGTGGGAAGTGGAGAGGAAGCATCGGAACAGTGCAGTCATTGCTAACTGACAGCCAGCGCGGCAAGAGAAAACGAAAGCGCGTGGAGGGAATGTGTCATAAGAGTGTGTGAGGCACTCGCCGTCCACCGACACGAGTTGAAAATCGAGGAATTGACTTGCGTTGCGATGCGAGCGAGCAGCAGGGCGAGGTGGGGGTTAAGGGTAGACGCGGATAGCGCAACTAGGGGCGCTGCTTGTTTGCCTTGCTGCAGTAGTGCTCGCTTGGTGGAAAGTGGAGCGGCGGAGGCGGGCGGAGGCGAGCGGAGGCAATCGGAGGCGAGCTGAGAGAGGGGGGCGGAGTGAGCGCGCTGCTGCATGCGAAGTATGTGAGCTGGCTTCCGCGGCATGCGCCCTCCATGCCACAACGCACGCAGCCGCCCGTTCAGCTTGCTTGAGAAGCGTGGTTGTCGTCAAAAGCATGATCCGTTTCTGGCACAAGAAGCTAACGACTTCACAACCATCAGAATGTAAGGACATTTAACGTGGGGATACAAGTTCTTCAAACAAATACAAATGATGGTGAGTATTGCCGTTATCAACCCATAAATAAATCTTTGCACTGCGATTGTTGTAACGATGAAATCTCGTGTTTTAGAATGCTTCAGCAGGGAAACCTTGTACTTGTGGTGCACGTGACCCAAGTTCCCTGAGCTCCTCAACCTCCTCCGGAGTTAATGACCATCCCAGTGCCCCAGCAAATTCATCAGCCTGTGCCAACACACACAACCGCACAGAGAAGAATCACGCAACCAAGCACAGTGACACACAATCATGACCTACCACACCTGCTTAACCACCTGCAAATTAGCAGATGCCTGTTGCGCTGGAAGGGAGTAACGGAGCATCAGCAAAATACAAATAGCTCACCTGTGCTCTGTTCTTCGCCCCTGGGATGGGAACAATGTTGCCCTGCACAATAAGCCAGTTCAGTGCCACCTGGAAAGCCGGTGACACACAGAAACGTGGGGGGCATACAGCGATGAAAAGTCATGAACCGGTGTTGCCTTGGACACACAGTTTTGTTCCTCCAGAAAGAAAGGTGATGTCCGCAACAGGGTGCTATTAAACTGAACTCAAGAATGACATGTGTGGACGGATCAAACAAGGAGAGGTCCGAAAATTCTGGCGGCAGCTGCTATTGAGAATGTCAAAACACAGAGCATTGACAGAGGAGGCTGTATTTTGTGCTCATAACTGAGTGTCACAAGCTGTGGATCAAGGCTTAATGCCCTAGACAGTGGCTGGAGACCTATGTGCGTCATATGAGTGGCATACGTGGTGCCCTGTGCTTCGTTCTCTCACCTGTTTTGAGACCTCTGAAAACTCTCTCACCTGTGTTTTGGTTCGCCCGCCGTACTTCTCCCCCAGCTCTGCCATACGTTTAAGAAGAGGCTGGGCCTGACGTCATAGGTGCGGGGCGGAAAGAGGGGCAGAGAAGGAGGATTTGGAAGTGAAACATTACAATGGTTCAGGGTTTGGTGTGGGTTTGGGTTTGGTCTGGTTTGGTTTGAAATACCTTGCAGATACCAGCACATGTAAGAGGCAACTGAAACATTGAAACAACACATGCTAGCACGAGAACCCAGCTCCCCTCCCCTGCCACCATCACCAAGCTCAAGGGCTGGCACCTTTCGGATAAAGTCAGGCGAGTAAGAGTTGGCACGGGGACCCGTGGGGGGCTTCTGGGGAGAGTACTTGCCACTGAGGACACCTGGAGGGAGCAAAGGGGGATGTGCTTTCTCTCTTGGAATTGACAGGGAGGAGCTGGCGCAGCGACCCGTGGGGGGCTTCTGGGGAGAGTACTTGCCACTGAGGACACCTGGAGGGAGCAAAGGGGGATGTGCTTTCTCTCTTGGAATTGACAGGGAGGAGCTGGCGCAGCGACCCGTGGGGGGCTTCTGGGGAGAGTACTTGCCACTGAGGACACCTGGAGGGAGCAAAGGGGGCGTGGAGGTTTGGTGCCAGCGAGGGAGTTCCATCAACTGAAAAACAAAAACAGAGGAGCCAGGGTTTAGTTTTGAGACGTATCAAAACTAGACTACTTAATCAAGGGGGCGTGGAGGTTTGGTGCCAGCAAGTGAGTTCCATCGATCTGAACAGCAGCAACAGAGGAGCCTGGGGTTTTAAGCTGGTGGCAGGCTTAGTAGAGAAGCCAGAATTCTGAGTTTTCGATGAGAGTGACTCCCCGATCCTCACACATCTTCTTCACACGGCCTCCCCACCCCAGCAGCAAACGCCTCTTCAATATAAGGCCCGCATGTAACGAGTCTGTGTTTTAGTAACCCAACGAATGACGGACCTTGGGAGAGGGGGCTGTAGGCAATGAGAGTGACTCCAAGGTCCTCACACGCCTTCTTCACACCGTTGCTCTCAGGGACTCGATACAAGATGTTGTAGTGGACCTGTAGAGAGCACGGGGGGGTATGGAAGGTAGAAGGGGTACAGGGATTATGGGGGGTATGGGGGTTAAAGGGGTGCGGGGATTATGGGGGTTATGGGGGTACGGAGTGTGTGAGGGGAATGGGGAGTATGGAGGGTATGGTGGGTATGGGGGGAATAGGAGATGTGGGGGTTATGGTGGGTATGGTGGGTTCGGGGTGTATTGGGGGCATGGTGATATGACACAAAGGATGATGCACTAAGAGCTACACCTGAGAAACAAAAGAAAAAAAACGCGAAAAACAGACGGGCTAAGAAGCAGCAGGAAACCCTGTGGAATCCACATCATGCCTCTATCATCCCTAGGACCTACCAGAGTATGACCCCGTGGAACCCTCCTCTACAGCCATCAGCAAGAAAAACTAAGGTTGACAGTCAGGTCAAAATGCAAAAGAAGCTACACATTTGTGTATCCAGGCAGCTTATAACGAGGACGGCAGGGTCACCTGGTTGGAGGCAAGGGGCACCCCTCTCTTCGCCAGCTGCTGGTGCGCCTGCTGCAGGCGATCCACTGGAGGAGGGGTGTAAGGGAGTGTGGCACGGTGAAGGGAAAAGACATGTGAGCATACTTAATGCAAGGCTTGGCGAGTTGCTGGTGCGCCAGCTGAAGGCGATCCACTGGAGGAGGGAGAGAGGGGTGGGCAGGGAGAGGCGACAGGGAGGGAGAGGGGAAGGTTGTGGCATGCCTCACTTGGCCAGCTGCAGGCGATCCACAGGAAAAAACCAGAAGGGGGACGGAGGGGAGGGAGGGGGGGAGGGGGAAAGAAGTGAGGGGGGGGGGGAATGGGGGGTTTTGGTGGCCAGGGACAATGCCTGGCTAGCTGCTGATGCGCCTGCTGCAGGCGATCCACCGGAGGAAGAAAGCAGAGGAAATGGTGGGCGAAGGTGGGGGGGAAGGGGGGAACATGGAAGGACGGTTGCATGTGTGTTTTATAGTATGTGGGGAACCCTACTGCCTCCACTATCGTATAACGGATCAGAAGAGAGGTGGAGTGGAGTGAAAGCATAAAATTTCCACTGGGACTATGGTCTCACACTTGTAATTGGAGACCCCTACTGCCTTCACTAGTCCCTTGTCCACACAGTCTGCCAAGCCGTCGATGTAGCCCTCGTTGCCCCACACGCCAGGCCTGAAAAGAGTACAAGGGGAGACACGCAGAGTCAGAAGGGAGCATCAGCAGACACATAGTCAGCTCGATCCCTTCTCCACGCTGTCTGCCAGGCCGTCAATGTGATTCACACGCCTGGCCTGGAGGGAGTGATAGAGGAGCCATGGGATTGAAAAACGAAGGAAGATGTAAAGCAGTTCCACGATTATTGCAGTTCTATCAACTCACCAGTGCAGCTGGTACAGGTCAACGCAGTCAAGCTGCAGGCGTCTCAGAGAATCCTTCACTGCGGTTACCACAGATTCCCGCCCAAAACGCCAGGGCAGGGCGGCAAACTTTGTCGCAACAATGGGTGTCGAATCCCCTGCCTTGCTCTTGGCTGCTCGTTCCTTAATGAACCTGCATGGGAGAGCAGAGGGGGACAGAGAGACGCGTTCCAGGGGCGGCAGAAACAATAGGGTATGGGGGTTAGAGGAGAGCGGCAGGGAAAGAGCAAGGGAAAGGAAAGCGGAGCGCGAATGGGTTAGTACCTGCCAAGTAGTGACTCTGAGTCGTCAGCACCAAACTGCGAAGGAACAGAAGGAGAAGGCAGCAGCTTTAAAAAAGGCATCGCACTAAGTAGGACACGCAGCTAGACAGATGCCGTGTGTTTAACAAAAGGAGGTTAGAGAAAATGAGGCAGTGGATTTTGCGAACATGTGTGCACCTGTTTGGTCCCGTAGACCTCGGCAGTGTCAATGAAGTTGAGCCCAGCGTCCATGGCCGAGTCGAATGCCTGCTTCGCATCGCGCACGTTGCGTTCTGAGGAGCCAAAGAGAGCCAAGGGTAAAGAGGAGCCACGAGTAACGAGGAGACAGTGTTGCTCAGAGGTACCCTCAAGGCTCAGCATGAGTCCCGTACAAACGGGCGCTGATACATGGCAGTGGTTGAAGCTTGTGATCAACTGTGTGTGTGCACCTCATGATCAAATGCGTAGTTAGATGCCGCAGTCGACGATGACAGGCTCACCGTTCCACTCGCCGTCGATTCAGAAGAACTTATCGTTCCACGCCCACGCACCCACGAACCCATGCACCCACGCACCCTCGCACCCACGGTCATATATGTGTGTAAAGCAGAGACCAAGCTCACCGTTCCACTCGCCGTCGTTCCAGAAGAACTTGTCGCCCCACGCCCACGCACCCACACCGATGACCGGCACCTCCACGTCCGTCCTCCCCAGCTTCACCCGCGGTACTTCCGCTGGCGCTACCGTGCTGCTGCTTGCGCCGCTGCTAGCGCCGCCTGATGCAGCGGCCGCGCGAGTTCGCAGGGGGAGCTTGGATGACATGGTTTGGAGCTTGAGTGACGTGGCTGACGGTAGTGTCACACGCTGGCCCTGGAAGTATCAGGAGAGATGCGATAGGGTCCGTTAGCCGCGTGTAGCATTGTAAGCTGACGGTGCTTACATTTTCCACGGAATGTGTCAGTTTAGAGAATGCGTGCGCTTTTAGTGGTTTTGCCTTAGTACCATGAACAGGACAGGAAAACATTTAGGAGGTGCCAGAACTTCGCTGCTTCTTAACGACAATGGTGACGTGGAACTTACAGCAAGGCCTCCAAGTCTTTCCGGGTAAGAAACCAGGATGTATGATATAGAATGGCGTACTTTGCGCTGCTGGTTTCTGACAACGATCGACTTCGAACTTACTGAAAGGCTCTTGACGCCGATTGGAGCGCCTCGAATCGGCTTCACTGAAATTGACATGGAAGGGACAGTAAGCGTCTCCATAGTTGGGAACCACACTGAATACGCGGCGACAGGAGAACCTGGGAAGCTGCGTTTGTGATCACAGCAACCGTTTGCTGTAAGTGCACTAGCGGATACTAGAATCTGAAGATGGCTGGACTTGATTTGCTGGAGTGACAAGTGACCACTATCAAATTCACAGGAACCAACCTTGGGAATGCCGAATTTGGCATCAGGCACTGGGAAATGTTTGCCTTGGGAATTCCAGCAGTGGACCTGTGCCTGCAGTCGAGGGAAGGGGTGTCGAGTGTTCTTCTAACGAGCTGAGTGACGTGGTGGGGCTTGATGGGTTTCCGCGTGTTCGGGTTGCAGATGCGAAGGAGTGGCTCAGTTGCTTCCACGTGGAAATCTAAAAATGGGGAAAATGGGAATAGATCTCGCGCTCTACAGTTTATCGTGTATTGAACGATTCATTTTAAACATTGTGGCATTAGCGGGGCCAACGATGTCAGAAATTTCGAACCCCCGCTTCATGCACTCCGAGGAAAGGCTACAGCAGCATTTGAGAAACTTGTCATTGCTGCTGGGAGTGATAGGTAAAACGAAATCTATGGCGTCACTGAATGCAACTAATGGTGTCCACCTCAGTAGAACATGGATTGATGAGATCCTCGTTTCATGTAGAAGCCAGATATTGGCTGGCGATCAGTCTTAGATAGCTAAGGAGAGCAATCAATTCGAATTCGTGAACTTCCGAGCCTGGCTAGAACGCTGGTGAAGTCCATTTTCGAAATTATCAGATTCGGCGAACTGAATTTCGAGTGTTTCTCGTGACGTCTGTACGCTTGCAAGCAGCGAGCTCAATGATAGCGTGCGAACGCCTCGAAGGTTGCTGGGTAATCATCAGCGATCAGCAAGTCTGAAAACGTCGCTGTGATAGACGCCAGCGAAGATGAAGGCCTCACTAACAACATGTACGATCTCCTGATCGCGATCCACGACCTTCAGTTGATCAGTCGCTACTGAATTCGAGCTCGGTGGTGCTAGTCAGCGTATAAACCGGAGTGGTCTAGCTTGATTCTTCTTTTTCTTCACCCTGCTTCAGTCTTTCGTCAAGTTCGAGGCTATGGATCATTGTAATACAGACACCGAATGTCGGACCCTCACACTCTCGCTGATATTCTGGTCATACAGACTTTTGAGTCGACTCAAAAGTCAGCTCGATATTCCGGTCATGCATCGGTGATCGCAACCCAACCCAAACGCCAAATCCGTTGAATCTCCTATGATTGCTTGCAAGCAGACACGGAGCTGTCGGACCTCACGTCCTCTCTGGCGGATGGCTCGCCGGAGGTTCAGCAAGCAACCGTGGACGCACTCAAGTCCATCGCTGCAGTGTAATCTCCCTCGTCCTAACCCTTCCTGACACCCGACATCTCCTCTTTTGTCTCCTCCTCATCTTCCATCTGTTCGTATTTTTTGCTTTTGAGTCAGCTCAAAAGCGCTCTCTCCTCCTCATCTTCCATCTGTTCGTTTTTTGCTCATGCATCCGCCAAGTATCCCTCCCTCTCACCTGTTCCTGTTGCGTGCCTGCTTTGCACGCAGAAACCCCAAGCTCGTTCTGCTCTTCTGTTCAGAGTTGCTGCAGTCCGGCCAGGTAAGAGAGTGCTGGACCAGTGCAGAAGCGAAATATCAGGCAGTTTCATGCCTATGATGTGCGCCTCTGACTTCAGTTCTGGCCATTCCTGTGCACATCCCTACATTTCTGAGGGCTCTTGCCGTGCTTCTGACCGTTTTTGTTTGCGTCCCTGAACCCATTTCTTTCTTCACCCATTCCCCTGGTCACATCCACTCCATTTTTACACCCTTCCCCCTTACAACACCCTTCCTCCCCACCCTCAGAGCACCAGCCTGTGGTGGTCCCCCCCTCAGCTCCCCCAGCACCACAAGACCAACCTCTTCAATGTCATTGCAGCTGCCATCTGCTCTCTTTCTCGCCAGCACTCTGCAGCTGCAGCAGCAGCAGCAGGCGGCTCAGCAGCAGCAGGTGCAGCAGCAACAGGAGGAGCAGCAGCAGGCGCGGGGGAGGTAGCAAGCACGGGTACAGCGGAAGGTGCAGGACTGAGGCTGGATTCGGACAAGGGAGGGGTGTCAGATCACAGCATGCTGGTACAGAGCATGAAGCTGGCGATAGCAGAGATGCAAGTGGCAGGGAGGTCAGGCACGGGCAGTGCTCAGGTGCGTCTTTCGTGTTGCCTGCCTAAACGAGTGTCGGATCACAGCATGCTGGTGCAGTGTATGAAGCTGGCGATAGCAGAGATGCAAGTGGCAGGGAGGTCAGGCACGGGCAGTGCTCAGGTGCGTCTTTCGTGTTGCCTGCCTAAACGAGTGTCGGATCACAGCATGCTGGTGCAGAGTATGAAGCTGGCGATAGCAGAGATGCAAGTGGCAGGGAGGTCAGGCACCGGCAGTGCTCAGGTGCCATCTCGTCTTCTACAAGATGACTTGTTCCTCCTCTCTTTCTCGGCTCCCTAGACCTCCCATCTCGTTTGGATGTCGCCATGCAACTAAGTATTATGTCACTGTGGCTGTAGCATCTGTGAACACGCGTCTGTGTAACCGTTGATGAGCTCAGTAGCATGTTGGATCTGATGGGGATGTGCTTTTGATGCAGGACATTGGCTCGCCTCTGAACATGGCTGTAGCATCTGTGATCACGGCTGTAGCAGCTGCGTCCACTCCATTGGTAAGTGGACCCATAGGGCATTGGCTTCATGCAATCTGATTACAGCCTGGTGACTTTTGAGTCGACTCAAAAGTGGACCCATAGGGCATTGGCTTCATGCAATCTGATTACAGCCTGGTGACTTTTGAGTCGACTCAAAAGTGGACCCATAGGGCATTGGCTTCATGCAATCTGATTACAGCCTGGTGACTTTTGAGTCGACTCAAAAGTGGACCCATAGGGCATTGGCTTCATGCAATCTGATTACAGCCAGTTTGAAACTCCTTGTCTGCTTGTCTTTGCAACCTAGCACCCATCGTCTGTTGTCTTCCTGTAACCTTGTGTTGTCTGTTTTGTTCTGTACCTTCCATCTGTTTTTCTGCCACTGGGGTTCTGGTAGGCCTCAACAGCATGTTTTGCACCGCTTTCTTCTTGCCTGACACGACACGTGCACAGGTTTTGGAGGAGGTTTTTCGTGCCCCACAGCCGCCACTGCACCTCATTGCAGACGCGTTCGGACAGATGGCAAAGAACCGACGTAAGTGATTCTATAGCATTTTTCGTTCTAGGTCTTCTCGGAATACCTTAGAGTACAGCAGCGAGAGCTCAGCTCCTTCTTTAGCTGTCATTTTGAAATCACGATTACCCTTCCAAGCTTCTCCTCACACGGATCTTTTGAGAATTCTAAAAAGCAGAGCACAACGCCTAGTTTAGCAAATGTTACGAAAGCACGATTACCCTTCAAAGCTTCTCCTCACACGGATCTCCAAAGCGTGTTTTACGATTTTGTCTCTGTCTCCTCACCCCTCCGCTCCCCCTCCCCCTCTCGAACGGTCCTCTCGAACGGTCCTCCCCCTCTCTCCCTCTCCTTCCCTCTCTACTTCTCCAAATTTTCCGTGTCCACGTGCTGGGTTCCGTGCTGTGTGGCCCACTGTCATAAGGAAGATTGTGCCACAGCTGCTGACTGTCACTGAGATGCACAAGGTGTTCTTCCCCTCCTCCTCCCCCCCCACCCCCCTTCCCCCTGCTCCCCTACTCCCCCCTTCCCCATTTCCAGCTGCTATGTTCCCCGCACTGTGGTCCACAGTTCTGAGGAAGATCGTTCCCCAGCTGCTGACTGTCACTGAGAATCACAAACACGCACAATCACGTCTTCCACTCCCTCTCCCCCCCTCCACCCCCCCCCCCCCCCCTCCCCCTCCCCTCCCCATTCCCCCTGTCCAGCTGCTGTGTTCCGTGCTGTGTGGCCCAGTGTTCTGAGGATCGTTCCCCAGCTGCTGACTGTCACTGAGATGCACAAGCATGCACGATCACGTGTTCCACTCCCTCCCCTCCCCCCCCTCCCCTCCCCATTCCCCATGTCCAGCTGCCGTGTTCCGTGCTGTGTGGCCCAGTATTCTGAGGAAGATCGTGCTGTGTCCCGCCAGCCGTGCGGGTGGGCCCCACTGCCCTTTCTCTGAGATGATCGGTCACACCAGCTGCGGACTGTCAGAGATGCACAAGCACGTCTTTGCCGATGGTGAGAGCAAACCACGCACTGACACACCTCCCTTTCTCATTGAAGATGACTCAAGAGTCACATTGTTCCCCAGCTGCGGACTGTCACTGAGATGCACAAGCACGTCTTTGCCGATGGTGAGAGCAAACCACGCACTGACACACCTCCCTTTCTCATTGAAGATGACTCAAGAGTCACATTGTTCCCCAGCTGCGGACTGTCACTGAGATGCACAAGCACGTCTTTGCCGATGGTGAGAGCAAACCACGCACTGACACACCTCCCTTTCTCATTGAAGATGACTCAAGAGTCACATTGTTCCCCAGCTGCGGACTGTCACTGAGATGCACAAGCACGTCTTTGCCGATGGTGAGAGCAAACCACGCACTGACACACCTCCCTTTCTCATTGAAGATGACTCAAGAGTCACATTGTTCCCCAGCTGCGGACTGTCACTGAGATGCACAAGCACGTCTTTGCCGATGGTGAGAGCAAACCACGCACTGACACACCTCCCTTTCTCATTGAAGATGACTCAAGAGTCACATTGTTCCCCAGCTGCGGACTGTCACTGAGATGCACAAGCACGTCTTTGCCGATGGTGAGAGCAACCACGCACTGACACACCTCCCTTTCTCATTGAAGATGACTCAAGAGTCACATTGTTCCCCAGCTGCGGACTGTCACTGAGATGCACAAGCACGTCTTTGCCGATGGTGAGAGCAAACCACCCACTGACACACCTCCCTTTCTCATTGAAGATGACTCAATAGTCACATTGTTCCCCAGCTGCGGACTGTCAGTGAGATGCACAAGCACGTCTTTGCCGATGGTGAGAGAAACCACGCACTGACACACCTCCCTTTCTCATTGAAGATGACTCAAGAGTCACATTGTTCCCCAGCTGCGGACTGTCACTGAGATGCACAAGCACGTCTTTGCCGATGGTGAGAGCAAACCACGCACTGACACACCTCCCTTTCTCATTGAAGATGACTCAAGAGTCACATTGTTCCCCAGCTGCGGACTGTCACTGAGATGCACAAGCACGTCTTTGCCGATGGTGAGAGCAAACCACGCACTGACACACCTCCCTTTCTCATTGAAGATGACTCAAGAGTCACATTGTTCCCCAGCTGCGGACTGTCACTGAGATGCACAAGCACGTCTTTGCCGATGGTGAGAGCAAACCACGCACTGACACACCTCCCTTTCTCATTGAAGATGACTCAAGAGTCACATTGTTCCCCAGCTGCGGACTGTCAGTGAGATGCACAAGCACGTCTTTGCCGATGGTGAGAGCAAACCACGCACTGACACACCTCCCTTTCTCATTGAAGATGACTCAAGAGTCACATTGTTCCCCAGCTGCGGACTGTCACTGAGATGCACAAGCACGTCTTTGCCGATGGTGAGAGCAAACCACCACTGACACACCTCCCTTTCTCATTGAAGATGACTCAATAGTCACATTGTTCCCCAGCTGCGGACTGTCAGTGAGATGCACAAGCACGTCTTTGCCGATGGTGAGAGCAAACCACGCACTGACACACCTCCCTTTCTCATTGAAGATGACTCAAGAGTCACATTGTTCCCCAGCTGCGGACTGTCACTGAGATGCACAAGCACGTCTTTGCCGATGGTGAGAGCAAACCACGCACTGACACACCTCCCTTTCTCATTGAAGATGACTCAAGAGTCACATTGTTCCCCAGCTGCGGACTGTCACTGAGATGCACAAGCACGTCTTTGCCGATGGTGAGAGCAAACCACGCACTGACACACCTCCCTTTCTCATTGAAGATGACTCAAGAGTCACATTGTTCCCCAGCTGCGGACTGTCAGTGAGATGCACAAGCACGTCTTTGCCGATGGTGAGAGCAAACCACGCACTGACACACCTCCCTTTCTCATTGAAGATGACTCAAGAGTCACATTGTTCCCCAGCTGCGGACTGTCAGTGAGATGCACAAGCACGTCTTTGCCGATGGTGAGAGCAAACCACGCACTGACACACCTCCCTTTCTCATTGAAGATGACTCAAGAGTCACATTGTTCCCCAGCTGCGGACTGTCACTGAGATGCACAAGCACGTCTTTGCCGATGGTGAGAGCAAACCACGCACTGACACACCTCCCTTTCTCATTGAAGATGACTCAAGAGTCACATTGTTCCCCAGCTGCGGACTGTCACTGAGATGCACAAGCACGTCTTTGCCGATGGTGAGAGCCAACCACGCACTGACACACCTCCCTTTCTCATTGAAGATGACTCAAGAGTCACATTGTTCCCCAGCTGCGGACTGTCACTGAGATGCACAAGCACGTCTTTGCCGATGGTGAGAGCAAACCACCCACTGACACACCTCCCTTTCTCATTGAAGATGACTCAATAGTCACATTGTTCCCCAGCTGCGGACTGTCAGTGAGATGCACAAGCACGTCTTTGCCGATGGTGAGAGAAAACCACGCACTGACACACCTCCCTTTCTCATTGAAGATGACTCAAGAGTCACATTGTTCCCCAGCTGCGGACTGTCACTGAGATGCACAAGCACGTCTTTGCCGATGGTGAGAGCAAACCACGCACTGACACACCTCCCTTTCTCATTGAAGATGACTCAAGAGTCACATTGTTCCCCAGCTGCGGACTGTCACTGAGATGCACAAGCACGTCTTTGCCGATGGTGAGAGCAAACCACGCACTGACACACCTCCCTTTCTCATTGAAGATGACTCAAGAGTCACATTGTTCCCCAGCTGCGGACTGTCACTGAGATGCACAAGCACGTCTTTGCCGATGGTGAGAGCAAACCACGCACTGACACACCTCCCTTTCTCATTGAAGATGACTCAAGAGTCACATTGTTCCCCAGCTGCGGACTGTCACTGAGATGCACAAGCACGTCTTTGCCGATGGTGAGAGCAAACCACGCACTGACACACCTCCCTTTCTCATTGAAGATGACTCAAGAGTCACATTGTTCCCCAGCTGCGGACTGTCACTGAGATGCACAAGCACGTCTTTGCCGATGGTGAGAGCAAACCACCCACTGACACACCTCCCTTTCTCATTGAAGATGACTCAAGAGTCACATTGTTCCCCAGCTGCGGACTGTCACTGAGATGCACAAGCACGTCTTTGCCGATGGTGAGAGCAAACCACGCACTGACACACCTCCCTTTCTCATTGAAGATGACTCAAGAGTCACATTGTTCCCCAGCTGCGGACTGTCACTGAGATGCACAAGCACGTCTTTGCCGATGGTGAGAGCAAACCACGCACTGACACACCTCCCTTTCTCATTGAAGATGACTCAAGAGTCACATTGTTCCCCAGCTGCGGACTGTCACTGAGATGCACAAGCACGTCTTTGCCGATGGTGAGAGCCAACCACGCACTGACACACCTCCCTTTCTCATTGAAGATGACTCAAGAGTCACATTGTTCCCCAGCTGCGGACTGTCACTGAGATGCACAAGCACGTCTTTGCCGATGGTGAGAGCAAACCACCCACTGACACACCTCCCTTTCTCATTGAAGATGACTCAATAGTCACATTGTTCCCCAGCTGCGGACTGTCAGTGAGATGCACAAGCACGTCTTTGCCGATGGTGAGAGAAAACCACGCACTGACACACCTCCCTTTCTCATTGAAGATGACTCAAGAGTCACATTGTTCCCCAGCTGCGGACTGTCACTGAGATGCACAAGCACGTCTTTGCCGATGGTGAGAGCAAACCACGCACTGACACACCTCCCTTTCTCATTGAAGATGACTCAAGAGTCACATTGTTCCCCAGCTGCGGACTGTCACTGAGATGCACAAGCACGTCTTTGCCGATGGTGAGAGCAAACCACGCACTGACACACCTCCCTTTCTCATTGAAGATGACTCAAGAGTCACATTGTTCCCCAGCTGCGGACTGTCAGTGAGATGCACAAGCACGTCTTTGCCGATGGTGAGAGCAAACCACGCACTGACACACCTCCCTTTCTCATTGAAGATGACTCAAGAGTCACATTGTTCCCCAGCTGCGGACTGTCAGTGAGATGCACAAGCACGTCTTTGCCGATGGTGAGAGCAAACCACGCACTGACACACCTCCCTTTCTCATTGAAGATGACTCAAGAGTCACATTGTTCCCCAGCTGCGGACTGTCACTGAGATGCACAAGCACGTCTTTGCCGATGGTGAGAGCAAACCACGCACTGACACACCTCCCTTTCTCATTGAAGATGACTCAAGAGTCACATTGTTCCCCAGCTGCGGACTGTCACTGAGATGCACAAGCACGTCTTTGCCGATGGTGAGAGCAAACCACGCACTGACACACCTCCCTTTCTCATTGAAGATGACTCAAGAGTCACATTGTTCCCCAGCTGCGGACTGTCACTGAGATGCACAAGCACGTCGTTGCCGATGGTGAGAGCAAACCACGCACTGACACACCTCCCTTTCTCATTGAAGATGACTCAAGAGTCACATTGTTCCCCAGCTGCGGACTGTCACTGAGATGCACAAGCACGTCTTTGCCGATGGTGAGAGCAAACCACCCACTGACACATCTCCCTCTCTCTTCCCGCCTGGCATGCAAAGGCCTTCATGTTTTAGTAGTGCCTCATGTATCAATCAGCCTTTCTTTCACCTGTATTCATTGCAGATGCTGGCCATTTGCACACCACTAGAGAGCACGGCAGAGCTCCCAGTATTCCCACACGTCAACTCCTCCATGCACTTTCCCCCCCTTTTTCCCCCCCCGAGTTGTTTTTTAGAATTCTCAAAAGCACTTTTCCCCCCTTTCCCCCTCCCCGCCGTGTTTTTTACAACTCTCAAAAGCACTTTTCCTCCCCTTTTCCCCTCCCTGCCGTGTTTTGAGTTGAGTCAAACACACCACTAGAGCGCGACATGGCTCCCATGTATTCCCATGAGTGAAGACCTTGGTGTACTCCTCTCCCTTGTTCCCCTCCTCGCCCCCTGTGCCACCTGCCAACCTGCCACTCCAGCCATGAGCCACTGGTGCAGGGCATTCACGCATGGGCAAGGCATGGCTATTGTGCGGGCGTTTCAGGAGAATGGAAGGAGGGAGGGAGGAAGGGGAAGAGATAGGCATGGTGCTTTGGGAGGAGGAGAGGAGGCAGGAGCAAGGGAGGCTAGAGGCGAGGTGAATCCGGAGGGAGGGTCGGGCATTTCTGTCGTGACACCAGCACCGTTGGATTCGTTGAGAAATATTCCTTGGACGGTTGAAGACTGGGAAGAGACTGTGTGAGTTGGGACGTCTGCATCTGGTTTCAGGGTTGAAGTTTGACGGAGATGCAGTCGTACTTCAAGGCTTTCGTGCTGCATTGGGATGCTGTGCGTGCGTCGCTGTCTCTTACAAAATACGTGGTGTGCCATGGGCGGCCCATGGTAACTCTCATCCCACCATGTCCCCCCATCACCATGCCGTTGCCTTGTGATACAAGGTTTGTTTTATAAGGTTCGCCTTGTCTCAAACCAAATCACACCATGTTCCACCATCACCATGCCATTGCCCTGTTATCCCTCTGCACCCTTTCTCTCTCTCCCAGGGCTTTCCTGCAATCTACATTTGACCTCTTTCCGTGGCTCTGGCTCCTCTCTTAAATTTGTATTCGCCTCAAAAAGTGCCACTCGCCCTTTTCCCCCCCGTGCTTCCTGTCACGTCTCTCTCCCAGGGCTCTCCTGCAGTCTGCATTCGACCTTTTCCTGCAGCGATGGCTCCTCTCTTCCTCCACACCGGTAAGCCCCAAACCCTTCAACTTCCTGCCGTTTCTGTGTCCATTTTGCTTTCCCCGTCTAGCCACGGCCAAAGCCATGGCAGAGGTGCCATTTCTGGAGCACTGGAGCTTCTTGTGTTGAGACATAGTAATAGTAAGGAGCTTATTCCCCTGCATCCTCATTTGCCTCTCCACCCCTTCCCCCCACTCCCTCTTCCCCCCCCTTCTTTTTCCTCCCTGCAAGCCCGTCTGGCCACAGCCAAGGCCATGGTGGAAATGGCGTTTCTGCTGCAGGAGAGCTCCTGTGTTGAGGCATGCCAAACTCCTGTTGATATAGTTGATCTCTTCCCCAAATATCCCTCCCTGCAGGCCCGCCTGGCCACGGCAAAGGCCATGGCAGAGATGGCGTTTCTGCTGCAGGAGAGCTACCTGCGCTCCACCCTCAGCGCCCTGCTGCCTGCCCTCCGCTCCCTGTGAGTGTTTGTGTGAGTGTGTGTTTGTGTGAGTGTGAGGCTTTGAGGGTGGGTGTATCTGTGTGAGTGTGAGGCTTTGTAAGGATCCGCCTGACAGTGCGCTCATGAGTGCAGTAGAGTAGAGCTACCTGCACCCCACCCTCGGCTCTTAGTAGAGCTACATGCTCCCATCCACATTTTGTGGCCCCTCGGTCTGTACTCTTCATACTCCAAGACCCTCTACGTCTATGGCATCACACTACAAGTTTCGAGGCGCCTCAAAACTTCACCCTTACCTGTCTCCCATTCACATGGTGTGCCCCCTCAGTCTGTGCTCTTCACATTCCAAGACCCCTGTTCGTCTAAGGCATCACACTACAAGTTTCGAGGCGCCTCAAAACTTCACCCTTACTTGTCTCCCATTCACATGGTGTGACCCCTCAGTCTGTGCTCTTCACATTCCAAGACCCCTGTTCGTCTAAGGCATCACACTACAAGTTTCGAGGCGCCTCAAAACTTCACCCTTACTTGTCTCCCATTCACATGGTGTGACCCCTCAGTCTGTGCTCTTCACATTCCAATACCCCTGTTCGTCTAAGGCATCACACTACAAGTTTCGAGGCGCCTCAAAACTTCACCCTTACTTGTCTCCCATTCACATGGTGTGACCCCTCAGTCTGTGCTCTTCACATTCCAATACCCTGTTCGTCTAAGGCATCACACTACAAGTTTCGAGGCGCCTCAAAACTTCACCCTTACTTGTCTCCCATTCACATGGTGTGACCCCTCAGTCTGTGCTCTTCACATTCCAATACCCCTGTTCGTCTAAGGCATCACACTACAAGTTTCGAGGCGCCTCAAAACTTCACCCTTACTTGTCTCCCATTCACATGGTGTGACCCCTCAGTCTGTGCTCTTCACATTCCAATACCCCTGTTCGTCTAAGGCATCACACTACAAGTTTCGAGGCGCCTCAAAACTTCACCCTTGTCTCCCATTCACATGGTGTGACCCCTCAGTCTGTGCTCTTCACATTCCAATACCCCTGTTCGTCTAAGGCATCACACTACAAGTTTCGAGGCGCCTCAAAACTTCACCCTTACTTGTCTCCCATTCACATGGTGTGACCCCTCAGTCTGTGCTCTTCACATTCCAATACCCCTGTTCGTCTAAGGCATCACACTACAAGTTTCGAGGCGCCTCAAAACTTCACCCTTACTTGTCTCCCATTCACATGGTGTGACCCCTCAGTCTGTGCTCTTCACATTCCAATACCCCTGTTCGTCTAAGGCATCACACTACAAGTTTCGAGGCGCCTCAAAACTTCACCCTTACTTGTCTCCCATTCACATGGTGTGACCCCTCAGTCTGTGCTCTTCACATTCCAATACCCCTGTTCGTCTATGGCATCGCACTACAGCATTCCTGTCCATCTACTTGGCACGCTTTCCATTGTCCCGCCCCTTCCGTCCCTTTTGTTCTCCAGATACGGCAAGGAGCCCGAGGAGTATCAGCACGTACTCATTACAGAAAGCCTCAGTACTCTCTTGAGAGCTCTTCTTGGGGGCAGCCCTGACCCAGACGGTGCTTCCAACACAGAATCTACCAGCAGCAGCAGCAGCAACAGCAGCAGCAGCAACAGCGGCGGCGGCGGCGGGGGTAACACAGATTCTGGTCCAGTCTCTGTGGCAGGGGGGCAAGTTGAGCAGGTTTTACCAGTGCAGGTTTCATCTGATTTCCAGGGTGGTGTGGCTGGTCCTGGTGCTGCTAGTTCTGCTGGTGGTAAAGCTGGTGGTGGCGCAGCAATGGCACTTGGACGACCAAAGCATGGGCTCAACCCAAAGGTTCGACATGCTGATACAAGACGTGATTATTTTATCACGTTTAATCATGTTCAACCTATTACTCACGTTTCACACAGAAATACGATATGCTAGTGCAATAGGAGAAATCTAGCTGTCATACCTTCTTTCTTTCCATGTATGTTGCTGTTCTAGGGCCAGTGTCTGCTTCCCGTTCACGTTCTCATGTTCTGGTCTGGTCCACCCCACACACCCCCTGGTGGTGCTTTTGAGTCGACTCACAAGTCTTCACGTTCTCATGTTCTGGTCTACCCCACACACCCCCTGCCCTGGTGTTGCTTTTGAGTCGACTCACAAGTCTTCACGTTCTCATGTTCTGGTCTACCTCACACACCTCCAGGTGTTGCTGCCCACTCTGGAGTTCCTGTTCGCCCTGACTGGCCACTACACCAGCCGACTGGGCTCCAACACTGCTGATATCCGCACCACCATCACTGTAAGTCTTGTCTCATAGCTGCTTCCCTGTCTTTCTGCCCTGTGTGCTGCCGCCGGTTCCGTGAATTGTCCAGCTGTCCAGCCATGTAGGCGCTCAAGTGCATGCATCCCTCTTGCATAATTACTGCAGTATGTGCTCTTCAGAACTCAGTGCGGAATCACCTATGAGTTTTCTCCTTGCATCCCGTCCATGCCCCCATGCACCCCCCCATGCACCCCGCCATGCACCCCGCCATGCACCCCCCCATGCACCCCCCCATGCACCCCCCCATGCATCCCCCCATGCTTCCACCTGACGTTGTTTGCAGGGTCTGAAGGCAGCCATGTGGTGCACCATGAGCCAACACCATCACGGATTTTCGAGGCGCCTCAAAATGAAACGATTTTTTTGGCGCCGCAAAACCCCCCCCCCCCTTCCCCCCCCCCCTCATGCTTCCACCTGACGACGTCTGCAGGGCCTGAATGCAGCCATGCGGTGCACCATGACCATCACAGAGGCATTCCCACAACATGCATGCGCTTTCGCCATCCAGGTAAGCAGGCCTTTCGTTTTGAGACGTCTCAACACTTAATGCAGCCATGCGGTGCACCATCATCACGGAAGCATTCCCACAACATGCATGCGCTTTTACCATCCAGGTACACAGGCATCTCTTTCTCGTTCTGCCTCTCCCTCCCACCTGCACGAACCTTCTTCTTCTGCTCACATGCTTTTTCCCCACTTTCTCTCCCACACCTGCCTTCTCAGAATCGTTGCTTTCCTGCCTTACTCCCTCGTTGCCATGCAGAGAGCAGCCCACAGGGGAGTGGATGCACGCATCAGGCAGGGGGCTCTTGTTCTTCTGCGCCGCATTGTGACCAGGTGCGTTGCATTGTGCTGCATGAATGCATGGCTCGTTGACGTTGTGCCACGTGGTACGAGGCGTATCTCACTGGATACGATTCCGTATTGTGCATCCTTTCTCGCTCAACAGCATGTCTCAAGTGTGGGCAGTGACTCTTGAGTCGACACAAAGCACCATCTCTTACTGTGGATTCTCTCTCACTCCACTCCACAGCATCCCTCAAGTGCGAGCGGAATGATTTCAAAGTTGGCCCAAAAGTTGCATGTCTAACTTCTCACCACCCCTTCATGTGCCTCCTCCATCGCTCCACACCACAGCATGCGTAAGGTGCGGGCGGGGTGGCTTTTGACTCGACCCAGAAGTCACATGTCTTACCGCTTACCGTCTCATATAGTCCGTCCATTCTCCCCTTACTCCACTGAATGCCGCAAGTCTGGGCGGAATGACTTCTGAATCTACTAAAAAAGTTGCATGTCTTATTGCTCACCGTCTCTTACTGCGTACCCTCTCTTCCTGTCTATCCTCTCTCACTCCACACAGCATGCCGCAAGTGTGGGCGGGGAGCGAGGAGCAGTTCTGCCAGGGGGCGATCTACATCGTCCAATCAGAAGAGGCCATGGAGAGCGGGCAGGACACGTCAGCACAGGATATTTTCGCTCTGGGCTGGGGACAGGGCCACTCCTCCTTGAGTCACTCCTCAAGCCTCCCCACTAGTGAACCATCTAGCCCTGCTGGGATCACGGCTTGCCCAAGAGGGGGTGAGGGGGGAGGAGGGGTAGGGGGAGGAACAGGGGGGAGTGCGGGAGGGGCAGGAGGGGCCACGGGAGGAGGTGGTGGAGGAATGGGAGGAGGGGCAGGAGGAGGGGCAGCAGCAGGGGTGTCGCCGATAGAGGCGGTGATTCTGAAGCCGGTGGACGCAGTGGAGGTGGAGTGGAGTGCCGCGTGTGCTTCGCTACTGGGGTCAGCTGTGATCGTGCCCAGAAACGTGCCGTGTGACGAGACACGCAAGGAAATCGTCCAGGTGAGGGAGGTGTTTGTTCAGTAGAGTTACCAGTGGCACAACTGTTGCTGATAGAGGCGGGGCTGTTGCGGCTAGTGGGATCAGTGGAGGTGGAGTGAACCGCTGCTTGCTCGTCCCTGCTGGGAGCAGCTGTAATTGTGCCCAGGAACGTGCCGTGTGACGAGTCACGCAAGGAGATTTTTCAGGTGAGGGAGGTTTTCGTTCAGTAGAGTTACCAGTAGCACAACTGTTGCCGATAGAGGCGGTGCTTCCACGGCCAGTAGGAGCAGTGGAGTTGGAGTGGAGTGCTACTTGCTCGTCCCTGCTGGGAGCAGCTGTGATCGTGCCCAGGAACGTGCCGTGTGGCGAGACGAGCAAGGAGATCTTCCAGGTGAGGGAGGTGTTTGTTCAGTAGAGTTACCAGTAGCACAACTGTTGCCGATAGAGGCGGTGCTTCTGTGGCCAGTGGGGGTAGTGGAGGTGGTTTGGAGTGCTGCTTGCTCGTCCCTGCTAGGAGCAGCTGTGATCGTGCCAAGGAACGTGCCGTGTGACGAGTCACGCAAGGAGATCGTTCAGTTGAAGTCTTCTAACCCGGCCTTATACTAGCAGGTTTATGTTTTTTTTAGAATTCTAAAAAATGACTCCATACTAGCAGGTACCCGTTTTGACTTGTCGTTTGAGCTCGTCTCGACCCCACCAGCTTGAGTCTTTGGCGGGGCCTCTAAATCCTCTTTGCACCAGCACAGCCCCTCCAAATGCCTGCTGGCTGCTCGAATCTTGTCACCACTATCACAATCCGAATCCTGTCAGGCTGTCACCATGCCATCAGCTCTTTCGTTCTTCAATCTGCTTTTGTCGCCATGCCATGTCGCCAACTGTCTCTGTTTTTCAAACCCTTCTCATCATTCTCTCTTATCGTGTTCTCATCAGCTCATCCTCGCCATGGCAGCCACCAATCAGCTGCTGCCAGCTCACCCAGTCCCCGCCTACCACCTCCTCTTCTTCCTCATCTCCCAAGCCGGCCGCTCCTTCCGCCCCGCCCCCTCCTCCTCTCTCTCCTCCTCCTCTTCTGCCATTGACGCCAGCAGCACCAGCAGCACCAGCATCAGCAGTGGTGGAGGGGGGCCAACAGGAAGGGAGGCGAGGAGGAGGGCGGCAGGAGGTGGAGGGGATGAGGGGTCTCTGTACCAGGTCTGCAGCAAGGGATTGAGCATCCTCGCTAATACCGTCCACACTATGGATGTAAGCCGTTGATTTGTATGACTTTTGAGATAATTGCGTTTCAAGGGTCTCTGTACCAGGTCTGCAGCAAGGGATTGAGCATCCTCGCTAATACCGTCCACACTATGGATGTGAGTCTCGAATTCGTATGGTATGACTTGTAAGATAACTGCCTTTGAGGAGTCTCTGTGTTCTGTGTCATGTCTGCTCCAAGGGATTGAGCATCCTCGCTAATACCGTCCCTTGAGGGGTCTTCCTTTGAGGGTATTAGCTAGGATGCCCAATACCATGGATGTGAGTCACGGATTAATATGGCGTGTAAGATACCTGCCTTTGAGGGGACTTTCTGTATCATGTGTTGTAAACTAGTCTCTAGTCTGCTGCAAGGGATCGATCATTCTTGCTAGTACTGCCCATCCCAGGGATGTGAGTAGTTGGGCTCAGACGTGAGTGGCTGGGCTTTGGGTGTCTCAAAAGGTGGCTTCTTAGGAGACATTTATGCGATGCATCAGAGCAAACCGTTTTGCTCTTCCCTCCATCTTTTTTTGCAGGCCTGCGTCAGCCAATCTCGCTCCTCGGTTCCCGTCTCCTTTCATCTTACTTCCCTCCCATCCCTTGCTTCCGTCTCAACGTGTGGAGTGGTACACTGGCTTACTGCTATCAATGCTCCACGTGTACCACACGTGGAGGTACACTGGCTTCCGTCTCCACGTGTGGTACACTGGCTTGCTGCTACCAATGCTCAAGGATGTGACGCTGCTGGCGCTGCTTAGGTCCCTGGTTAAGTCAAGCCTGCTTTTGAGGCGCCTCAAAAGAAGCCACCTCAAAGGCGCCTCAAAAGACTTCTCTCCCTTCCCTTGCTTCCTTCTCCATGTGTGGCACACTGGCTTGCTGCTATCAATGCTCCAGGATGTGATGCTGCTGGCGCTGCTAAGATCGCTGGTCAAGTCAAGCCTCGACTGCATCTTGCCACTGGTAACCACATTTTGCTGCTGGTAACCATGTCTTGCCATTGGTTACAGCTTTTATTGCATCTTTAATGCATTCACTTTTGTGTGTGTTAATTTCTCCTTGCTTTCATCTCCATGTTGTATGTGCCTTGGACCAGCCTAGAAACATGAACACTTCTCGTGTAAAGGCCACTGCGCCTGTGCGTTCGAGCTCTTCTTTCATCCACTGAATGCACAGGTCTCTGTGAGTGTTTTCCCCCCCCCCTCTCTCTCTCTCTCCTTTATTCCTTTGTTGCCCGGTACTCTGGGTGTCTGGCTGCAGGTTCTGCAATGCTTATCCACTATTATATCTCGAAAGTCACCTTCCGCTTCTCACTTGGAGGTAGGAGCGGACTCAGGAGTACAAGCAGCAGGAGATGGAGCAGCAGCGGGAGAAGGAACGAGTGCGGGAGGAATTGAGGGAGGGAGAGGAATTAGTGAGAGAAGGGGCGAAGGGGACGCAGGAGAGGGAGGAGTTAGAGGAGGCACGGTGGGAACGAGCATTGGTGTGGGGGAGAAGGATGCGAGTGCAGAGAGGGAGATCAGGGGGCTTTCGCAGTTTAAGCTGCCACCACTGGAGGTATGTCAGTCGATCTCTGTTTGCAAGGGAATGAGGAGGGTTCTTTCCCTCCGCTTTTGCCAGGTACTGTCCAGCCACATTTTCCTTTCCCTCCGAAGGTAATGAGTCGATTTCTGAGTCGACTAAAAAATCGACTCATGACACACACCCTCAGCTTTTTCCAGGTACTGGCCAGCCACATTTTCCTTTCCCTCCGAAGATGCACTAGTAGTGTACATGCATTCTTGCTGCAGACTGCTCTTCGCCCATGAGCTTCTGCCATGTCTGCTTGGAAGCTACGAGACACTGATTGGCGGGTAACAAAGGATGTCGAACAACCACCAAATCACGTGTTAGCACAAAAAATGCTACCACCATCTTCGCTGCCATCTGCCTTTCTTTGATTTGCACCTACACAGGAGCTGCTTTTGAGGCGCCTCAAAAGCAGTCTCTCTCAATTCGCCACTGAATCACGTGTTAGCACAGAAAATGCTACCACCATCTTCGTTGCCATCTGCCTTTTTTTGAGGCGCCTCAAAAATAGACTCCGCATGCTGCCATCTGCCTTTCTTTTGATTTGCACCCACACAGGAGCTTCTGCCACGGCTGCTCATTCTGCTTGGTAGCGACAAGACTCTCACTGATGGACAGCGAAGGACGAGGATATTTCAGGTGCTGTTCAGTGGGTCGTAGACAAGACGAGTTGTAGACATATTTGGAAGAGGCTAGACAAGGAGCGGGACTAGGATCTTTCGGGTGTTGTCCCTTGGGTCGTCGCAGACAAGACAAGCCATAGATAAATTTCAACCGGAAGCCTTTGGTCGTAGACAAGAAAAACTGTAGATAAATCTGGTGAGATTGCTGCAAGCCCGTGTGGTTAGTGGGCTAGGCAATGAGCAGCAGTGCTCATTGAATACCCCACTAACAGGCAGCTGCTAAGAGCTGCTAAGAAATGGTTTCCCTGCCTACCAGGCGGCTGCTATGAGCTCTGTGACCCAATGGGCATTCATTGACCCAATGTCTTCTGCTCTCTCCTTTCCAGTGACTTAACATCCACATCTCGAGCAAGACCATTTCTTTAGACTTCTTGGTTGATGTCCATCTTCCATCCTCCCTTCCAATAATGTATGGCTCTGCAGGTGCTTGAGTTTGTTCGGCAAAGCACTCTTCCATCCGCTATTGGAGCCATGGCCCTCGATGTAAGCTTCTCTCCCCGCTGCCCAGCTCGCGTATTGTTTGCTGTACTTTTGGCCAACTTACTTGTGATTGATACGTCTTAAGTAGGAACTGTGTACACTGTCATCCGCTCAACACTTGATCTAGCTAGTTCTGCAATCTGTTTAGAACCTTCACAACATAACTACCCCTCTTCCTCTCTCCGTCTCTTCCCCTCTTCCTCACTTCTTCTCTCACCAGATCCAGCATATGAAGCTCCTGGCTGAGCGTCCACGACACAGCGATAGGGCTGGGAGTGGCAGCCAATCAGAGTGCAGAAGATCCGTGTGGCAGGATGCCACAATGAAGGCAAGTTGCTCTCGTTCAGAAACAAGTTGGAGCACTTTCCCTGGATAGAACAAAATAAGCTGATTTTGAGAATTCGAAGAAACCAACATTTCCCGGATGATGATAATAATAATAATAATCATAATCATAATAATAATAATAAAAATACGAGAAGGAATGGTCATTCCGCGCATTTGTGTTCGTGGTCTCACTCGTTATGTGCCCTGTCGCAATTTATCGATTTATCTCCTGCGCTGCAATGCCCTTGGGTCGCCTTGGTAGATGCTGCAGCGAGCAGCTGATACAGTGGACAATGCTGACTGATCAGCCTGGGTTGATGAGTTCGCTGCCATGATTCTTACCCTGGCTTTCTCTTTCCTGGATTGTCTGTTCCTCCTCTCTTTCCCCAGATGTTGCTGAGAGCTGTTGATACGGTGGGCAATGCTGACTGGACAGCTCGGGTGTGCGACGGCTTTGCTGCCTTCTACTCGTGGCCATGTCTCGATGCGAGCCAGCACATTCTGCTGCACAGGTGCGCTTTGAGTTGACTACAGGTGTGCGGACGCGCGCGCATGTGTGTGTGTGTGGGAGGGGGAGGGGGAGGAGGGGGGGTGAAGGGGGGGGGCATGGGTGCGTGTGTGATGGCTCCCCTTCATCCTACTCGCAGGCTTGTCTTGATACAAGTCCACTATTTAGTCGACAAAAAAAACGCGTGTAATGAGTCTGCTTGTGAGTCGACTCAAAAGCTACTCGTGGGCTTGTCTTGATTCAAATCAGCACATTCTGCTGCACAGGTGCGTTCTGAGAGCAGCGCACTCAAGAATTGCATGCATGCGTATACGCATGTGGGTGTTTCCCTCCTCTCCTTCCTCTTGTCTTCCATGTTCTCTCCTCCTCTTTTGAGGCGCCTCAAAAGTCTTTCCATGTTCTCTCCTCCTCTTTTGAGGCGCCTCAAAAGTCTTCCATGTTCTCTCCTCCTCTTTCCTCTCTACTCTCGACCTCTACTCTCTGCTCCTCCCTTCCCTTCTACTCTTTTCTCCTCTCTCTACTTTCCCGCCTTGCATTAGGTGCATGGGAGCGTTGGTTCAAAGGGCATCAGATGCAGCATGAGCCCATGGGGACCGCGATGCTCATGTTTAACTCGGCTGACCTCTCTCTGACCGCATGGGAGAGATGCTCGTGTTTCTTTGTGCCCTACACGCCAGATGCATGGGAGCGCTTGTCCAGCGGGCATCAGACGCAGTCTTCATTCAGCGTCGGGTGGCGCTCATGTTTGACTCGGCTACCCTCTCGGAACCGCTCGACCGACATGCTCTTGCGATGGGGCTTGGCGCTGTGAGTTGCGTCACTTTCAGGCTCCATGTTCGCCTGTTTGTGTTCGCCTGTTTGTGTTTGCCTGTTTGTGTTTGCCTGTTTGTGTTCGCCTGTTTGTGTTCACCTGTTTGTGTTCGCCTGTTTGTGTTTGCCTGTTTGTGTTTGCCTGTTTGTGTTCGCCTGTTTGTGTTCGCCTGTTTGTGTTCGCCTGTTTGTGTTCGCCTGTCAAGGACTTCAGATGCGCTCCTCTGGGTTGGGGCCTGTCCACCCTTCATGTTCGACTCTCCACCCCGCGCTCCGTTTTGGAGTGGAGTGCGAAGTTTGACTCCTGGCCAGGACTTACTCTGCTCTGCTCCACACTCCGTCTGTCCTCGTTCCAGCCACCTTGGAGCGAGTCCTAGGCACCTTATCTGTCTTCCAAGGTCCTTAGAGCGTCTCCAATCTTCTACTTGATTAATATTTCTTCCTTCTCCATCCCTGCTCTGCCCTCTCACCACTGCAGGTGGCAGCTGCTCGTCTGGATGTGGTTCTGGCCACCTTAGATCAAGCCCTCGACACCTACTATGTCGCCAATCTTACTTTTTATTCTTCTACTCTACCTTTCCGCTCTAAACATTTCTCCGTACTGCAGGTGGCATCTGCTCATCTGGATGTGGTTCTGGCCACCTTGGAGCAAGTCCTTGACACCTACTCAGTCTCCAATCTGCAACGGTATGCCTCGTTTTCTCCCCATCATCTCTCCAAGCCAAGTCCGTGAGTCCTGCTCTGCCTCCAATCCAAAACAGAAGGTTCGTTTCACGCTTTCCCCCCTCCCCTTCCTATCACATCTGACTCATCCCTCCTTTCTCTCAAAATATTCCCCTAACCCTCCTTCCTATGCCTTCGTTTCCCACCCATGATATTCGTGTCCAGGATATACCCATGCCTTCCTAACCCCCTCACCCGTCTCCAGGATATACCAATTCGTCAGAACCCTCGGCTCTCAATCCGCCATCTTCATTCCTAAATCCTCCTCCTCCTCCTCTTCCGCCCCCAAGCTCACTCTCCCGCCTCTCGAGCGCCTCTTCAAGAAGGAGACTGCCACGTCAGCAGCTGCTGACTTCCTGCGGGACCCGCTGATGCATGATGACGTGTGCTCTGTGCTTGCGCTGACGTATGGGTACACGGTGGCCTTCTCGGAAGCTTCTGTGGTGAATGCACGGATCACAACGCTGCTGGTTAGTCAAAATGGCTTGGCATAGGTAGTGGTGCATGCATGGTGTAATGCTTGGTGTAATGCTTGGTGTAATGCTTGGTGTAATGCTTGGCGTAATGCTTGGTGCAATGCTTGGTGTAATGCTTGGTGTGATGCTTGGTGTAATGCTTGGTGTAATGCTTGGTGTGATGCTTGGTGTGATGCTTGGTGTGATGCTTGGTGTAATGCTTGGTGTAATGCTTGGTGTAATGCTTGGTGTAATGCTTGGTGTGATGCTTGGTGTGATGCTTGGTGTAATGCTTGGTGTAATGGTTGGTGTAATGGTTGGTGTAGTGCTTGGTGTAATGGTTGGTGTAATGGTTGGTGTAATGGTTGGCGGAATGCTTGGTGCAATGCTTGGTGTAATGCTTGGTGCAATGCTTGGTGTAATGCTTGGTGTAATGCTTGGTGTAATGCTTGGTGTAATGCTTGGTGTAATGCTTGGTGTAATGCTTGGTGTAATGCTTGGTGTAATGCTTGGTGTAATGCTTGGTGTAATGCTTGGTGTAATGCTTGGTGTGATGCTTGGTGTGATGCTTGGTGTAATGCTTGGTGTAATGCTTGGTGTAATGCTTGGTGTAATGCTTGGTGTAATGCTTGGTGTAATGCTTGGTGTAATGCTTGGTGTGATGCTTGGTGTGATGCTTGGTGTGATGCTTGGTGTAATGCTTGGTGTAATGCTTGGTGTAGTGCTTGGTGTAATGCTTGGTGTAATGCTTGGTGTAATGCTTGGTGTAACACATGGTAGAGTGGAGAGAGCGTCGGGAGAGAGCGGGGAGAGAGGGGAAAGAGTGGGGAGAGTGGGGAGAGCCAGGATAGAGTGGGGAGGGATTGGGGATAGAGTGGGGGTAGAGTGGGGATAGAGTGGGGATAGAGTGGGGAGAGAGTTGGGGTAGAGTGGGGAGAGAGTGGAAGGGAAGGGAATGATGTATGTAATGTAACCCATGGCATTGCTGCCTACCACATGCTGTAGCATGTGGCAGGTGACACGGATAGCACACAGTGTCATGTCACGCTTTCTGTGCTTTCCATTCACTAGACACCTCTACAAACGCCAAATCTGTACGTTTTGAAACACGCTATTTCCGCTTCCACTCCCCTCCCATGTTTTGCCCCTTCAATTACCAGCTCCCATGTGATAGGAGTCTAGTTTTGAGGCGCCTCAGAACTAGACTCTATTACCAGCTCCCATCACCGCCGCTCACTGGATATGTCCGAAGATCTCTCATGTTTTGCCCCTTCCATTACCATGCAGGAGGCCAATGTGTTTGCGCCTCTGTCGGCAGTGACATGCGTCCCAGCAAGGATGGCGGCGGTGAAAGCCGTACACTTGCTAGCCTCTGTTGCTCTCACCACTAGTTCAACACACGTCCCTCCCCTCTTGTGCTCCTCTCCTCCCAACCCCCCTTCCCATCCCCCTTCCATTACCATGCAGCAGGCCAATGTGTTCGCTCCTTTGGCAGCAGTGACATCCCTCCCAGCATGGATGGCGGTGGTGGTTCAAGCCATTCACATGCTCGCCTCGGCTGCTCTCAGCATCACCTCCCCATACTCCCCGTTCCCTCGCATGCTGTTCTCCTCGTGCTACCCTGCAGGAGGCCAATGTGTTCACACCTCTGGCAGCAGTGACATCCCTCCCAGCAAGGATGGCGGTTGTTCAAGCCATTCACATGCTCGCCTCTGCTGCTCTCACCACCGCGTCAGCACCACACTCAGCAACCCCATCAGTCCCATCTACAGTCCATAAAGCACCTCATCCTACTGTGCTTGCAACACCCGCCCATCCAACCACATTCACACTACAAACCACCTCTATCCCTCTGAAGAGCCGCGACGACCTCATCAGCTGCTGCCTGCTCTTCCTCCCTCCCATCCCCTCCCCACCACCACTCACACCACCCCCCTCCTCTTCCTCTGCCTCCTCCTCTGCACCCACCTCCTCCTTTGCGTCATACACGGCGTCTTCCTCCTTCTTTACATCCCCTCTCCCTTCTTCTGTCCCCACCTCGCTCCCCGGACCAACATCTAGCTCCTCAGCAGGCCCAGCCCGAGGCTCAAGCACAGGCTCGGGCCCAGGCTCGGGTCCAGGCTCGGCAACTGCTGGTGGTGGTGGTGGTGCACCGAGGTTTATAATGAGGGTCAGGGGGGCGGATGGGGCAGCAGCTAGCGCAGTGGGAGAGGCATCATACACATTGGGGGAGGAGGAAGTTGGGCTTCAGATTGCATGTGTGCGGGCGTGCACGCTCCTTATTCGGTCACATCCCAAGCTCACTTCGGCTGTTCGCAAGAGTGTGCAGGTGAGCTGACGTTTTGCGTTCGTATGTTCGCAAGAGCATGCAGGGGAGAACGTGCATCCAGTCGCTTTATAATGGGAGAAGGCTTGTTTTGATAGGGTGAAATGGCTCAGATCAAATGGGTATACAATGCAGTAGAGGAGAGCCATGTACAGTGTTTTCTCTCTAGCCGTCAACCCCTTAGTGCTCAACCATCCCACCCTTTCTTTCTCCACCGTGCCAACCCCCTTTTGCTTAACTGTCTTGTTCTCTCCAGGCGGTTACTCCCCTGCTGTGCATTGACGACACACGGCTGGCTGGTCGTATGAAAGGAGGCCTGGATGGGTTGAGTGGAGGATGGGGAGAAGGAAGAGGGGGAAGTGGTGTAGAAGTTGGAGAGGGGGGGGGCGGAGGCGAGGGGAGGGAAGAACGAGAGGGGTCAAGTTCGAGTGGTTCGGATAGTGAGGGTGAGGGCGAGGGGGATGGGGGTGGGAAGGGAAAGAGGAGAAAAGGGAGGAGGAAGCAGGTGGTTGGTCCGTTGGCATTCAGCGTCATATCTCTGCTCTGTAGCGTGCTACAGATGAGGTGAGCGTGCTACAGATGGGGTGAGCGTGCTACAGATGGGGTGAGCGTGCTACAGATGGGGTGAGCGTGCTACAGATGAGGTGAGCGTGCTACAGATCAGGTGAGCAAACTGGAAATTGTGTGTTTGTGTGCCGTCGCTCTTCAGTCACAGCTCTAGCCCGTACAGCTCGTCAGTCACAGCTCTAGCCCATACAGCTCGTCAGTCACAGCTCTAGCCCGTACAGCTCGTCAGTCACAGCTCTAGCCCGTACAGCTCTTCAGTCACAGTCACAGCCCAAGATGAAAAAACTTTAGCGAAGAGGAGGAGATTCGGCACATCCTCTCTCGGCTCCGCCCCATCATTCCTTCACGCGCCTTACCACTCCTCTTGCTCTCCTCTGCTCTAGCAGCAGAAAGGACAGCAGGGAGGAAGAGGAGGAGCTTCAGCACATGCTCTCTCTGCCCCGCCACAGCATTCCTTCATGTGCCCAACTAAGGATGAGCAAACCACCCGACCGGGTCGGGTACCCGGTACCCGGACGCGTTTTTAGGGCGGGTCGGGTATCAGAAATCCTGGATAATACCCGGCGGGTCGGGTCCGGGTTACCCGGGCGGGTATTCAATACCCGGTACCCGAAATGCTACCCGACGCGTCGGGTAGCGGGTACCCGACCCGAAATCGGGTAGCGGTCTACCCGACGGAACCAGCGAGACATTAGTCACGCTGTTAGAGAAAATTCATCAAGTTTCTAGGTTACGTGAGCTGCTAGGTCACTTAGAGCATTGTAGATTGGCAGGGGTTGGGTTACGTAGATACAGATGCATTCAGAGTGGTTGAATTGGGGGGAATTGGTTGGAAGTCAAACCAATCGAATTTCCCCAATCCAATTTGCAACCCAACCTGAATCCAGCCAACCGCACAGCACCACATTTGTTGGAGTTCCAACCAATTGACACTGGGGGTCAAAGAATCAAACCCCCAGAAACCGCACACAACCCCATCCCAACTAGAAAACCCAACCAACTCCCCACCAGGCCCCACTCACGACCCACTCACCACACCAGAACTGTTAAAGATTTGACGCACCTCATACTCCCTCCCGCAGCTCACGTTTTTTGAAGCACTATCTAGGTCGTAGGCTTAGTAGCCCAACAGGGTAGAAAAACGCGGGTAATACTACCCGCTTTTCAAGGAAACCGGGTCGGGTATACCCGGACCCGCCAGGCGGGTATTAAATTACCCGCCCCCCAAATCCCGGGTCCGGGTATTGGTCCTGGGCATATTACCCGACCCGTACCCGACCCGAAAATACCCGACCCGAAGTCGGGTATAGCAAAACCGGGTCGGGTCGGGTAAATACCCGGTTTTGCTCATGCCTATGCCCAACCAACCCCTTGCTCTCTGTGTGTTCTTCACCGTTCTCCCGTGCTCTCGCAGCAACAAGGACAGCAGGGAAGAGGAAGAGGAGCTCCAGCACATCCTCTCTCTGCTCCGTCCCCTCCTCTCCCTCCTCCTCCCACCTCCTCCTCCCCATCCCTCCTCCCAGCTACCCTCTGCCCTCAACCCCACCACTCTCCTTTCCTCCGCCTTCACCTCATCCCCACCCAGTTCCGCCCCAACCAGTTCTTCCCTACCCAGCAGTAGTCAAGTGGGTAGCAAGCCCGGAAGCAACCCCAATAGCAAGCCGAGTAGCAAGCCTAGCAGTAAGCCTGGCAGTCAACCTGGAAGCCCCGGACTCAGAGCAAGGGGCAAATCGAACTTGGGAGGTGGAGCAGGCGGATGGGAGAGAGGGGGAGTAGAAGGAAGCAGGGAGGACAGAGCGGAGAGAGGGGAGAAGGGGAGGGAGACGCAGGAGAGGCGGTGGCATCAGCGGTGGAGGTAGTGATGGCAGCACAGCAGCGGGTGCTGACGGCGTATCTGGCTGTCTGCGCCCAGTTCCATACGTTGGCGCTTGTGGAACACCGGCTGCCAGACTGCTGTTGGGAAGACGTGTGCTCGTTCCTGGAGGCTAGCAGGGGTGGATTGAGCCATTTGGAAGCACAGGACGGTGAGTAATAGGGTGGGTGCTGCTGGGAATACTTGACTACTTTTCTCAAGGCCAGCAGGGGTGGAGTGCGCTGCATGGACGCACGGGAAGGCAAGGGAATGCGTGAGTGTCCCGACGACGTACGTAAGTGAGATCCCAAGGATCGTCACTCATTGGAGGAAGAGCTGCAGCGTGGAGTTTCTGTCAGCAGAAAGATCGGTTGCCTTGTAAAAGGTGAGGGAATGCGTGAGTGTCCTGACGACGTATCTTGCAGTGTGTGCTCAGTTCCATGCCTGTGCTCAGTTCCATGCCTGTGCTCAGTTCCATGCCTGTGCTCAGTTCCATGCCTGTGCTCAGTTCCATGCCTGTGCTCAGTTCCATGCCTGTGCTCAGTTCCATGCCTGTGCTCAGTTCCATGCCTGTGCTCAGTTCCATGCCTGTGCTCAGTTCCATGCCTGTGCTCAGTTCCATGCCTGTGCTCAGTTCCATGCCTGTGCTCAGTTCCATGCCTGTGCTCAGTTCCATGCCTGTGCTCAGTTCCATGCCTGTGCTCAGTTCCATGCCTGTGCTCAGTTCCATGCCTGTGCTCAGTTCCATGCCTGTGCTCAGTTCCATGCCTGTGCTCAGTTCCATGCCTGTGCTCAGTTCCATGCCTGTGCTCAGTTCCATGCCTGTGCTCAGTTCCATGCCTGTGCTCAGTTCCATGCCTTGGCGCATGCCTGTGCGTTCCATGCCTTGGCGCTTGGGGAACACCGGCTGCCAGATTGCTGTTGAGAGGATGTGCGCTCTTTCTTGGAGGCCAGCAGGGGTGGAGTGAGCTATACGGACGCACAGGAGGGTGAGTGAATGATGAGGACGTGTCTTCCTGTATGCGCTCAGTTCCATGCCTTGGCGCTTGGAGGACAGGGATAGCGAGTTTGTTGTTGGGAAGATGTAAAAGCCTTCCTGGAGCCCAACAGGGGTGGAGTGAGGTGTATGGACGCACAGGAGGGTGAGTGAATGTGTTCTGCTGGGAAGATGCTAATACTCTCCTTAAGGCCGGCAGCAGTGGAGCACTGTATGGACGCACAGGAAGGAAGGTGAGTGAACACTCTCTCCTTTCTTTCCTCCCTCCAGCTCGACCCCCCCCCCCCAATTGCGCCCATCTCTCAACCTCCACCATCGCATGGCTATCATTCTTTCTGCCCTTCTGTGCCAATAAAAAAAAAAAAAACACTCCCTGCTTCGCTTCCCCTTTCAACATCGCCACTTCCCCCCCTCCAGCGCACTCCCCCCCATCGCGCCCATCTCTCAACCTGGGCCATCACATGGCCATCGTCCTGCCCTTCTGTGCCAATCAATCCGATGAACATCCTCCCTGCTTCCTTTCCCATTTCGGCACCCCCCCCTCCATCCCCAGCTCGCTCTCACCCATCGCGCCCATCTCTCAACCTGGGCCACCACATGGCTGTCATCCTGCCCTTCTGTGCCAATGCCGACCGCACACTGCAACTTCTCAGCTGCAAGGTAACCTTTTTCCAGCTGTTCGCCTGCAAGCAACCCGAGTATACTTTTGAGGCGCCTTAAAAATAGAGCCACCACATGGCCGTCATCCTGCCTTTCTGTGCCAATGCTGACCGCACGCTCCAACTGCTCAGCTGCAAGGTGCGCCCTCCTTCAGCTATTCGCCTGCAGCAAATTAATTCTTGTTGCTATGTTGCAACGGTTCATTAATTGGGGTGATTTATTATCGCTGCTGATTTAATTATTCCAAGCGGTCCATCGTTGCCCCCTGTTCATTCCTCCTCCAGTCGTCCTGTGTTGCTCTCCATCCTACCTCTTTCCTCCCTCCCTCTTACCCGTCTCCTTCCTCCCTCCCACCCTCTCTCCATCCATCTCCCCTCCTCCGTTTACCTTGCCTTTCTCTCCCTGCTTCCATGCCTTCTTTTAACCTTGTGAATGTCTGAAGTGTCTCAATTGTCTCTTACCCTGCGAAAAATGTCATATGTCTTTCACCCTGCCAAAATAAATAAATCAGATGTCGTCTTTCGCCCTGCCTATTTTCTCATATTTCTCTCACCCTGCCGCCCCCCTTGGTCTCCTCCCACCAGGTGGTTCTTTTGCTCCTGACAACAGCTGTATCCCTCTCCTCTCCACCTGAAAACCCACCTGAAAATTCGCCTGGCAATCCACCTGCAAGCACTGCCACTGAGCCCAACAGATCGCCGCAGTCGCCAAGCCATTCCCCCCCCGCCTCGCCGTCCGCCCTCCCTCTCTCCTCCCACCCTGCAACGCACCAATCAGAGGGGACCACAGCAGCAGCCGCTGCTCCCCACTCTGATTCCCTTTCATCCCCTCAAGTTCAACCGACTCGGTTCGCAAGTGCCCCACCAGGGGGTACTTACCCTGTGCTCCTTGCTTCTCTGGAAGCAAAGATCTCTGCAGCTGTGTCGAGTGAGGTGAGGATGCCTGCAACGAGGATTGAACTGTCTCTAGTAAGTGTCATTTCTTGGCATGCTTAAGCGCATCTTTGAAGGAACCATGTACATCTCGTGCCATTGCTCAGATCAACCGGCATGTATATATAATACTACGTGGAACCATGGATGCCCCACTCACATCAGTCTCTAACCCCGTGGCACACATCTGTTCGCTGCTGCAGGGCCCATTTTGGGCGTTGGATGAGGCAGCGGAGCAATGTGCGATGCCTTTTTTTGGCGCCCCTAAACCCCTGGCACACGCACACACCTGTTTGCTGCTGCAGGGCCCATCTCAGGGATCGGAGGAGGCAGAGGAGCAACGCGCGATGCTGTTTGATGCTGCTGTGGAGTGCATTGCAAACATACTCACAGCTGAGGAGGTGAGGGAGCGGTTGTGAGGGAACGATGTGTCTTATGCATGCACTAGAAAGGAGGCAGAAGAGCGTTGGGTGATGCTGTTTGATGCTGCTGTGGCCTGCATTGCGAACATTCTCACAGCTGAGGAGGTGAGGGAGCGGTTGTGAGGGAACGATGTGTCTTATGCACGCACTAGAAAGGAGGCAGGAGAGCGTTGGGTGATGCTGTTTGATGCTGCTGTGGGCTGCATTGCGAACATTCTCACAGCTGATAAGGTAGGGAGGGATGACTTCTGAAGCGTCTCAAATGGCACCTGCTTGCCTTTGAGTCGACTCAATCGCCGAGGTAGGGATGACTTCCGAAGCATCAAATGGCGCTTGCTCACAGTACTCACAGAAGCATAAGAGGTATGGATGTCTTGTCTTCATGTTACCTGGTAACCATCGCACCGTCCTCCTGTTGTTCCATCCCTTCATCTTCCCCTTCCCCAGGTGGCAGTGCTGCTGCTAGCAGCAGATGCCTTTCTCCATGTAACCTGGTAACCACCTTACCGCCAACCTGTTTGTCCATCTTCCCGCCCTCCCAGGTGGCAGTGCTGCTGCTAGCAGCAGACGCCTTTCGTCGCATCACCATGTTATGAGTCTATTTTTGAGTCGACTCACAAATCGACTCATAACACACCTTCGTCCTCCCCTCCCCCAGGTGGCAGTGCTGCTGCTAGCAGCAGACGCCTTCCTCCACATCACCTGCGCGGGCCACACCACCAGCACTTCTACCGACCAGGGGAAGAAAGAAATTGAGGAGGGGGAGGGAGGATTCGACCATTCTCAGAGCCCTGATTGTCAGTACGTGGGGAGCGTTGTGAGTCGGTGCATGGAGGCAGTTCTCACCATCGTCTCCCTCCGAGGCCACCAGCTGCTGCTGCAGGCAGAATCTGAGCGGTCGTCAGTGCAGCAGCAACCACTGCAAGAGCTGCAGCCATCCCAAGGCATGAAGCATCATCCCAGTCCGAAACTGAAAACGCTCAGATTAGGTCTGGGCTTGCAAGGCGTTGTTTCAACGGAAGTGGTGCAGCAGCAGCAGCAGCAGCCTGACTTGCAAGGTGGTGGTTTATTGGAGCAGCAGCAGGAGCAGGGCTGTGCTGGGAGGATCATCGATCGCATTGTTGCAGCCTCCCTTGGTTGCCACTACCGCTCTGCCCGCCAGCCTGCCTTTGCTGCGGTGGGTCATCCTTCCCAGCCAGTCCTTATTCTCGGTTCTTTTCAGTACATGCAGTTCTGATTCTTAGGAAAATGCAGTTGTTCAGCCAGCCTGCTTGCGCCAGCCTGCCTTTGCTGCGGTCAGTCATCCATCCCAGCCAGTCTTGGCCAAGCCCCTGCTCTTCCTGCCTTATATTGTTAATATTTTCCGGTTCGTGTCGGTTAATTCAGCCCTGATTCTTGAGAAATTCACAAAACTCACTCGTGTGTTGAACACGAGTGAGCTCTTGGTCATGTGTTGAAATCCAGCTCCCTCGAACTGGCGTGTTCGCTGTGAACACCCATGTGATCTACATTCTGCCAAGTGTGCTCACTGATGGCCTCCTGCAGCCCCTCGGCGCTGTTCCTCTGCGTGCTCCAACACGTGGGGGAAGCGTCTCTTAGGGTTTAACACCACCCCCTTGAATGCTAACACGTGTGTTCACTGGCGGCCTCCTGCAGCCCCTCGTCTTCCCTGTTCCGCTTCCTGCTCCAGCACGTGGATGGAGGAATGCTCACAGAAACCCTCTCATCTTTGCCCTTCGTCATCCCTCCAACAGGTGTGCTCGCTGGCGGCCTCCTGCAGCCCCTCGGCCCTGTTCCTCTGCGTGCTCCAACATGTGGAGGAAGCCTCTGGGAAGCTGCCGGCCTTGGAAGAGCTTGTAGAGGTGCGACGGGTGCGAGTGTGAAGCGGCGTGGTGTGTGAGGTTTTAATGGGCGTGGTGAGATGAATGAGACGATTTTGAGGCGTCTCAGAAAGAGGTGAGGTGTGCGGGCGTCTGCTTACAGTGGCAGTGTGAGCTGGAGATCATGCACTAGGTGTATTTTGAGTCGACTCAAAATACACCTTACAGTGGCCGTGTGAGCTGGAGATCATGCACTGTAAGCAGAGGGGAGGGTGCACATTATGCATGATCTCCAGCTCCTCTGCTGTGGCCGTGTGATAGAGAAGTGCATTTTTGAGACGTCTCATAGCTACGTTTCTATCATGCAGTTGAAGCACGCCATGCATGATATCCGATTCGATTGTTGCTGCTGGTGTACCCAACTTCGTTTCACGCCTGACCGATCTGAAGTTATGATGCCCCACCCGTTACGGGTAGGGCTGGGGGGCACCTTGGCTCGGCCACAACACTCGTGTGCTGTATGCATGAAAAGTATTCCTCCAGGTCATTATTCTCCGCTGCTTGATGTTGCTCTTATCTTATTCGCAGCCATGTCAACCTAGCGAACGTTGACTAAGGGACCGGCCGGCGCCTGTCGCTTTGTTAGCCGGGCTGGTGTCCAGTTTTGAAAGTATGAAATTCTTTTTCCTTTTCGTTGCTGCTTCCCACTTTCATGCAGGAAATAGCCCAGCATCCCTCACTTGGTTCCCAGCTATTTGACCGGCTTCTCCCCAGGCCCCTTCCAGATTCAACCCTGTCCGCCTGGCTGTCTCTCAGTCTGGAAGTTTGAATGTCTCTACCTTCCCACTATCTGCAGGAAATAGCTCAACATCCCTCACTTGGTCCTCAGCTTCTAGACCTGCTTCTCCCCAAGCTCATCCCGGGCTTTAACCCTGTGGGCCTCGCTGACTTGCGGTCAACAGCAGAGCCCTCAGTGCAGTCACACGCACAGTCACATTCAGAGTCACAAGCAGGGTCACAAGCAGAGCAACAGGCGCAGGAACAAGCACAGCTGCAGTCTGCTGTTGGGTCGGTGCCGGCAGGAGGGACTGAGGCAGCAGTGCCATCAGAAGCAGAGGTGGGGGAGGGGCAGGTTGGGTCGGTGTCTGCTGCTGCTCCAGCAGCAACGGAAGAGGCACAACTGGGGCAGGCTGCAGCTGAGGGTGCTGCTGCTGCTGCTGCTGCTGCTGATGCTGCTGCTGCTGCTGTTGCTGCTACAGTTGTGGCAAGTGCGGGGAGTGCGGGGAGCGCAGGGAAGCCCTTCATCTACTCCTCTGAGTCCAAAGCGGCCATCCGGACTCTGGGGATCATGCTCAGGTGAGAAAACAGTGCTCATGTGAGCCGTTACAACATGCTCCCATGCTTCTCACTGTTCCCCCCCCTTTCTCCTCTTCATTTCTGTCTCTCTGGTCCCCTTTCCCTCTGTCGCCCTCTGTGCTCTGCTGCTCAGCAGCGCACCATCCATACAAACTGTACCCCTCTCCTCCTCTCCCCTCTCCCTTTCCTTTCCCTCATCATTTTTTAGGCGCCTCAAAAATAGACCCCTGTCCTCCTCTCCCCCCTCTCCCTTTCCTTTCTGTCATCATTTGATTTGACCTCAAGGTAGCAGCGCTATCCCACTCTATCCCAACCAACTACAACTACAGCCTGCACTGCACCTGCTACTCTGTGGTCTCGCTATCGATGCCTACCAACTGCGTACAAAACCCCACCCTTCCCCACCCCCCTCCCATCTCCCCTCCTCCCTCGCGTCCCCTGCAGGTCGTCATCAGACGATCTCAAGCTAGCAGCGCTATCTCACTCCATCCCCACCATCTACAGTCTCAACCTGCTCCTGTGTGGTCTCGCCATCGACACCATTGCCTCGCACCCTGAGGCTGCTCTCTCCCCCAATGGCCCCCTCAGCAAGCGAATCAATGACGCCATCACAGCGCCAGACGGGGGGCTCTGGTCCAGCGACCCCTTCTTGTAAGTGTGGGGGTTCTTTGCGGGATATATTGACACCTTTGCCTGGCTGCTCTCTCCACCAACGGCCTTCTCAGCATGTGAATCAACAATGCTATCAGGGCGTTCTCCTACGTGACACAATGTCACGCTACTTTGTGTCAAATTTGTATTGACGGGCAAAACCCCGAATGTCACGATGTTGCCTGACATCGTGTCACGTTGGAACACACCCTCACAGCGCCAGACGAAGAGCTCTGGTCTAACGAGACTTCCTTGTAAGCGTCCTCTTCTCACGTCTGTCCCTTCACTTTCACCTCTATCACCCCTCTCTCTAAAGGCCACCCTTGTGACTGCCAATTCCCCTTGTCCTCTCTTCCCTTATTCTCGCCCCTTCCTTTCTGACTTCCTTTTCCCCACCATTGCATTCTCTTGTCCAGGCTGGTCTATGGTGCTCTCCGTTGTGTTGCTCGCTTCTTCAGCCACCAACCCCTTATTGAGGTATGCCATACCATCACATCACATCGCATCACATCACATCACATCACATCACATCACATCACATCGCATCACATCACATCACATCACATCACATCACATCACATCACACCACACCACACCACACCACACCACATCACATCACATCACATCACACCACACCACACCACACCACTCCACATCACATCACATCACATCACATCACATCACATCACATCAGCAACCATGCATCTAGGTACACCATTTTACCAGGTTTCGTTTGATTGGTTTCTGGGGGAAAAAGAATAAGAAGAAAAAAACGAGTGCTGCTAACATTTCATCACCTTCTCCCTGCCCGTTTGTTGTGGGAGGGGAACGCAACACATGTGCAAGGAGTCTATTTTTTAGGCGCCTGAAAAAAAGCAGCACATGTGCAAGGAGTCTATTTTTGAGGCGCCTAAAAAAAATCAACACATGTGCAAGGAGTCTATTTTTGAGGCGCCTCAAGAAAAGCAACACATGTGCGCAATTTGACCCCCTTCCCTAAGCGCCCCCTTCTCTTCTACCTCCTCCATTTCACACCTCCCTCCGTCCCTCCTCAGATTCTTTTGAATGGAATCTAAAGGCACCACCCGACCCCCTTCCCCAAGGGCTCCCTTCGCTTCTGCCTTCCATTTTACACCTCCCTCCGGCCCCCTCAGATTCTCGAGACCTTTTCACCCGACGAGGGGGAGAGTGAGCGAAAGGAGCAGGCAGGCGGGGCGGGAGGGGCCAAGGACAGCGAGCAGGGAGGCAGTGAGCTTGACACCAGTATGGGGCAGCTGTTGGTGCTGTATCGCTTGATGCAAGCTCTTATGGCGGCCACTTTGAATGCCGGGGAGAGCTCGCACGGTGTGGAGGTGGGTTGAGGGGGGGGGGGGGAGGGGGGAGTGGCGGGAGGAGTGGGGGAGGTTACACTGGCAGGAAGGGAGGCAGCGAGCTTGATACCAGCATGAGTTCAGGGTTTTGGCGCTATCAGTGCTGTATTGGCTTGGCTCATGGAAGGCCTTATGGGGGCGAATTCTTGAATGCCAGGGAGAGCGTGCATGGTGTGGAGGTGAGTGAGGGGTTATGGAGGGGAGGGGGGAGAGGAGAGGGAGTGGGAGAGGTGACACCGGCAGGCAGGGAGGCAGTGAGCTTGATACTAATATGGGGCAGCTATTGGTGCTGTTTCAGCTGATGGAAGGTCTTATGGGAGCCACTTTGAATGCAGGGGAGAGCTTCCACGGTGTGGAGGTGAGCTGGGGGTGATATGGGGAGGAGGAGACCATGGCTGGCAGGCAGGGGGGCAGTGAGTGTGAGACCAGTGCTGGCAGGAAGATTGGACGTGGGCAACCAGGGGTGGTTGGTAGCAGAGTGAGACGATTTTTGCTCAAGCAATTCTCTTAGTAATGCTACCCTTCCAACCATGAGGAACGAACAGTGGAAGGGGACAAGCAGGGGTGGTTGGTAGCAGAGCGAGGCTCTTTTAGAATTCTGAATAATGACTCCTCTATATAGCAGGGGTTTGTACAAACTTTGATCCTGCAGATTCGACCAAGTGTCAACCACTTGTGGTCCCGTTTTGCCACTGCAAATGCTGTATTTCCTGGATGAGAAACACATCCCGCTTGTTATGTGGATGCGTTTTTCACCCGGGCTGTGTTTCGGGCTGTGTTTCGAGCTGTGTTTCGAGGCTGTGTTTTGGCCCCTCAACACACGGTTACAGGTGACCCCTACTTTCGCCTGCAGGTGCCATTTAAGTCGACTCAAAAGCTAATTTGTGACCCCTGCTTTCCCCTGCAGGTGCTGTATGTTGAAGCATTTCTCACCCGAGCTGTGGAATGCATAGCTTGTACAGATACATCACAACTACTTCCTTCCCCTCCCTCCCCCTCCCCCCTCCTTGTCCCACTGCAGGTGCTGTATGTTGAAGCGTTTCTCACCCGAGCTGTGGAGTGCAACAGCGTTTACAAGTACATCACAGATGCTGCTCTTATCTGCCATGCAACGAGCGTGGAAGGGAGGTAAGAGATGGTGTATGTTTATATCACAGACGCTGCTCCTATAGTTGCGTCACACATGCATCTCAATTTGTCCTCTGCGCCCACCTCTTTCGTTTACGAGCAGATTCCGAATTACTGGCAGAGAGAACATGTACATTATCCCGCCCTTTCCTGTGATAATGTTCTTGAGAATTCTAAAAAAACTATCCCAGCTCCCCTGACCTCTACGGCCAAATCTTCCATTGACGAACAAATTCTGATTTTTGGGCAGAACATACTCTAGATATGATCCCGCTCTTCCTTGACCTCCATCCCACCCCTCCTCTTCTTCCTCCCCCCCACCTGCCTCTCCCAACCACTGTCTTTGTTGTTCTAGTCACACCAAGACTCTTCCTTACTCTGCCATGGTTAAGTATTTCAGTTTTGAGATGTCTCAAAACTAAACTACTTAACCACGCCCTCCTGCCTACCTCTCCCAAACACTGTCTTTGTTGTTGTAGTCGCACCAAGACTCTTCCTTACTCTGCCTTCCCCAAAGCATTCTTGTCTCCAGCACAGCACACACACAGATGAATGAAGTGAAGAGCACACATCGTTCCTCCCTTGGGCTGAGGGTGATTTTTGAGTCACGTCATTTTTGTCCGCAGCTTAGCCCCGCCTGCCTCTCCAGCACCTGCACATCATTCTTGTTGTAAAATATATATCTATACAACATGCATGCCTAGATTAGGAGGTGTAGTCATTATAATTATTGGGGGGTTGTTGGTTGGGTTGACCAACCCCACATTTGGGTTGGTCAAGATTGGATTTGGTCCTAGACATTTGGTTGGCACTATTCCAACCAAATGGTCTTTGGTCCTAGGAACCAACCAATCACCAAGCACCACACTTTGTGGTTGCTTGCCTTCCAAGCAATCTCTCTCATTGGTCCACATTGTGACCAATAGGAGAGCACCACACTTTTGTGGTTGCTTGCCCTACAAGCAACCTCCCCCATTGGTCCACTTTATGGCCAATAGGAGAGCTTCCCTTCCAACTCTTCCTTGCTCCTTGTTTTGTACAAAAAGAGCCTCTTGGCTCCCTACTCAATTCAATCTTTTCTCTTCCAAGCTAGTTCCTTCAATTCTTTGGTCTGAGGCGTCTCAAATCGCACCCCAAGACTCTCCCTTTCTCTGCCCCCCCCATAACATTCTTCTCTCCAGCGCGCACACACCTGACCTGGAGGCAACAATTGCATGGCAGCTGGACCGTTTCCAGGAAGCTTCCTCTGCAGCTCGAGCCGTCATCCTGCTTATACTCTCTAAGGTAGTAATCTCGCCCCAGCTGCTGCATGGCTGAGCTCATACTCGCCCCAGCTGCTGCATGGCTCAGCTCATACTCGCCCCAGCAGCTGGGGCTGCTGCATGGCTCAGCTCATACTCGCCCCAGCAGCTGGGGCTGCTGCATGGCTCAGCTCATACTCGCCCCAGCTGCTGCATGGCTCAGCTCATACTCGCCCCAGCAGCTGGGGCTGCTGCATGGCTCAGCTCATACTCGCCCCAGCAGCTGGGGCTGCTGCATGGCTCAGCTCATACTCGCCCAATCTGCTGTCTTATGGCTTTAAGGTGATTCCATTGTTTCACAGGCTCGAGTTCTCCCACCCCCTATTACCCAGTCCCTTGCGACTATCACCGCCTAAACCCTGCTGCTGCTCTCTCTTTGCAATGCTCACATGCCACTCTTTATCACTCCGCCCAAACCTCCCCACGTTGATTTCGCAGGGTGCTTTTTAGAATAAAGAATATCTCCCTAGGATGCTCAACTGCCACTTTTTATCACCACACCCAGATTCCCCGCCTCTTAGTCTCTATGTTATGAGTCGATTCTTGAGTCGACTAAAAAATGGACTCAGAACACACAGATTCCCTGCCTCTTAGTCTCTATGTTATGAGTCGATTCTTGAGTCGACTAAAAAATGGACTCAGAACACACAGATTCCCGGCCTCTTGGTCTCTATGTTGTGAGTCGATTCTTGAGGCGCCTCAAGAATCCCCTGGGACCCCACCCCTGGAACACCACCCCTGGAGCACCACCCCCTGGATCACCACCCCTGGGACCCCGAGCCTCTTGTACCTTCCTCCCCTCTTTCTCATTCCTGCGAGCACCTCCCCTGGTCCCCTTTGAGACGCCTCAAAACCAGACTTCGCACACGCAGCCCCCCTGATAATTATCTAGTTTTGAGGCGCCTCAAAGCTGATACTTATCTAGTTTTGAGACCCCTCGAAACGCAGACGCCCCCCTGTCCCCCTCCCCACCATCATCCCCCGTGTCCCCTCCCGCTGTTGCATCGGGTTTCCTCTGCTGCCTCATTGCAAGACTTGTATCATCGTCACCCATTTTTAGGCACCTTCAATAAGTATCACGATAACCCCTTCTCCCACTCCCCTTTCCTGTTCCTTCTACCCTTGCAGCTGCCCCACTCCCCCTCCCTGCCCTCACCTCCCGTGCTGCATCGGATTCTCTCCACCGCCTCTCTCTCCCTGCAAGACTCAAGCGCCATGGTGTCCCGTGCTGCTACGCTCTGCTTTGGAGATGTCTCAAACCCCACTCCCCTTTCCTTTTCCTTCTACCCTTGCAGCTGCCCCAGTCCACCGCCCCACTACCCCCCACCGTGCTGCATCGAATTCTCTCCACCGCCTCTCTCTCCCTGCAAGACTCAAGCGCCATGGTATCGCTTGCTGCTACCATCTGCAGCCATCAGGTATGGCACATGGCACATGGCATAACCCGTACATGGCGCATTGCGCATGGCACGTGGCACATGGCACATGGCATAAGTCATAGGCCGGGCAGCATGGCAAACACGGGGAATATGGCAATGTAACAGCATGGGCAGTATAGCAAACACGGGGAGTATGGCAATGTAATGGCACTGTGACATGCACAACCATAGCACTGTAGCGCCATCGTGTCCCTTGCCTGCTGCTACGCTCTGCACCGATGCGGTATGCTGTGGCATCATGGCACCATAGCATACTAGCGTGATAGGACGATAGTAGCAAGGGATGCTTTAGCACCATAGCATCCCTTGCCGCTGCTCTCTGCACCCATGCGCACTATAGACCCCATAGATCACACACATAGCAGCAGCATGTTTGTAGCATCATTCCTCTATGTGTCAGCATGTTCGCTCTTGTTGAAAAACAGCACACGTTGTCTTGTATCTGCTGTTCTTACCCTGCCTGCTCCTCTCGTTGCTGAGCTGCTGGCTTTGCCCTTCCACTTCCCCCTGACTGCTCCTCTCTCCGCATCCTTCCCTCAACGCTTCTCCCCTTTCTCTCCCCGTCCCATTACCCAGCGTGCGCCTCTTTTTCCCCTTTGCGCCCTCATCCCCTCCGCAGTGCAGCTTCCCAGCCGTTGAGTCCACTCCAAAGCAGACTCCACTCCCTCATCCCGTCCTCCCCACCCCCTTCCCCCTCCTCCCGGTTTCCACCCTGTACACCCCCCAGTGCCTTTCGCAGTGCAGCTTCCCAGCCCGTCAGCCGCTGCCAGCTGTCACCATCCTCCAATCGGCGAGGGCTATCTTGGTAATGTCTGATCGAGAGTGTGAAACATGCATGGGCTTCTGCATAAAATTTTCCCATATCCCACCAACACGGGCATGCGCCTGGCCATCACACAGTCTACAGAAGCATGCAACACGGGCATGCGCCTGGCCATCACACAGTCTACAGAAGCATGCAACATGGGCATGCGCCTGGCCATCACACAGTCTACAGAAGCATGCAACACGGGCATGCGCCTGGCCATCACACAGTCTACAGAAGCATGCAACACGGGCATGCGCCTGGCCATCACACAATCTACAGAAGCATGCAACACGGGCATGCGCCTGGCCATCACACAGTCTACAGAAGCATGCAACACGGGCATGCGCCTGCGGAGCCTCTAAGCTCACTCGAATCTCACATGCATTCCTCTCGTCCCTTAATCTTTTCTGCAGAAGAGCCGTGATTCCACAGCCCAAGCAGCAGCAGCATGGATGGCAGGCGCCTTGGCCGCATGCCTCTTAAACCAGCAGCAGCAGCAGCAGCAGCAGCAGCAAAGCAGCAACGATTCACAGCAGCAGAGTGAGGAGAGCGGGAGCACAGGAGCTCACACATACATCACATCTGAGCCTTGCTTGGCTGCCGAGCCATTACCCTCCGTTGAAGATCTCAAACCCGAGGTGGGTGGGTAGGAAGGCCGTTTCAGATTCTTTACACCAGAACATTCTGGTTTTTTTTTTTTTTTTTTTTGGGGGGGGGTGTTTATTTTGTGCTGTTTGAGGGAATGACTGTTTTCTGTGCAGAGATGATTTAGGTGACATTTTTTATTCGGTTCCAGACACTTGTTATTTGAAAAATCGGCTTCTGAATGGGCTTCTGAGACATGCTGTACCAAAACGGGCTTCTGAATGCTTCAGGGGCTGAGAAGCCGGTAATTCCAAAGAGCTTGACTTGCTGATTCCATGTATCTTGTTGTTTGCTGTTATATCCTGTCTATTTGTGTTCAATCTTGTGAACTGTTCTCTGTCTTGTTAATTCCTTGGCCGTTTTCCACTCATCTCGTCCTGTTGTATTTTCCTCCTCTCAGCTTCTGCCTGATTATTTTTCCTTGCCACTCTCAAAGCCATTTCAACATACCTGACCATGCGATCTGCTGTGGTGGGTGCATGCCGAGCCTGTTGCTCAGGTTCGGGAGACAATGGCAGCCATGTGGTTCCTCTCAGACCAACAACCGGATAGAGTCACGCATGCGTGCAAGGTGCGAAGGGATTAGACTGATCCGATACATACCACTACTTTAAATGAAAATCTTGAGTTGCTACGCCTGACTCCACCGGCCTGCTCCTCGTTTCAATACCTTCCAGCCTCCTTCCAACTTTTTTTCTTTTTTTTTGGACCTGCCCTCGATCTCCCTGCTGCTGTAGGCATGCTCGTATCGCCTGGGTCAGCTACTGTTGCCCAATCAAGGCGCTGAATGCACCCACCAACTAGCCACGTAAGTCGGGAAGTCTTAACCGTCCATGTGGGCCTGCCGAATCTCGGCCATGCGCGTTTTTTTTCCCTAAAAGGTGAAGCTAGAGAAAAAGTGAATCTAGAGAAAAGGTGTAACTAGAAAAAGGTGAAGCTAGAGAAAAGGTGAAGCCAGAGAAAAGGTGAAGCTAGAGAAAAGGTGAAGCCAGAGAAAAGGTGAAGCCAGAGAAAAGGTGAAGCTAGAGAAAAGGTGAAGCCAGAGAAAAGGTGAAGCCAGAGAAAAGGTGAAGCTAGAGAAAAAGGGCGTCAGCCTTTGTCTCTAGCTTCGCCTTCCACCATCTTACCAGACTTGACTGCCAACTATCCCAGGTCAACCTAAAATGCCAGCACCCTTCCCAGCAACTAAAGGGATGCCCTGTCCTCACATCCAAACACATGGCGCGCTCTCCATGTGCCCTTTCGTCTTCTCCTCATGGACTATTGCTTTTGAGCCGGCTCAAAAACACATGGCGCGCTCTCCATGTGCCCTTTCGTCTTCTCCCCATGGAATGTTGCTGAAGAGATCCCCTCCCCCCAATCTCCCCTCCCCCCAATCTCTCCTCGTCTGCGTGCATCGCTTCCTTCCCCCCTCCTACTTTTCGTCGCCATAATCTTCAGGAGCTCCCCTCTCTTCTCACACAGCTTCTATCAGTATCTGTCGCACGACTTGGTGTCGAATTTCGACACGTACACTGGATTTGCACTGGAGGTGAGTACACCTTTTAACATAGTGAACAGGGATACGAGCTTACCTTTTATATATGGCATTTGCCTCTAAAACTTCTCTTGGTCAGCATACATGCAGGCAAGCTGCTGTTGAATTGATTTGCACAGTAAGCATGCATGCACCTACTATTCTGAGACCCTGTTGCTTCGTTTGTGCTTCACTATTTTCAAAACATCGATTGTGGGCATTTTAAAAATAACAGTCGCGCTCCCACCACTCTCATTCAATCCTTCCATACTGCCCCTGCCATTCCCCCTCTACAGGCACTCTCCAACCCCTCAGACTCCGTTAAAATCACAGCAATAGCTTTTTTCACTGGCCTCATTCGATTCGTCGCGGAAAATAGATCATCACTTGGGAAGGCTGTATCAGATCCCACAACAAGTAGTGCATCCGGCTCCTGCCTTCAAGCTACAAGCCCCTTGCCTTCCACTGCTTCGTTTGCCATCCCTGTGGCTCTCACTAAAGCGCTTTCTCAACTACTAAAGAAGTCTCCAAATGCGGCGCTTAGATCAGTGGCAGCATCGTCATTAGGAGAGATCCTCCGCTTGTCATTGAAGAAAGAGAAGGCAAGTGCCTAATGGCGAGTTTTAGAACGCCTAGAACTTGCGGTTTGGTAGTCACGAAAGGATGGGGTAGAAACATGAGTTGCATTCAGGTTCCTTAGGAGTGGAAATCTTATGATTTGTGTGCATCCTAACATACTATCCGAATGGAAACTTACAGCAATGCGTTCAGATTTGCGGTTCGTTTACAATACCGGGTCACATTTGAGTGTAGTCTGTACCACAGTAAAGATCCAAGCGTCACCGCAATTGGTGCTTTCCCTGCTGATTGCCCGTCATCTCTACTCCAATCACCGTCAATCTGAGTCACAGCGTAGCAAAAAGTTGCCAGCAAACCGTCGTCGGCGAATGCGAGGGGTTGCTCGTTGCCTCCCTGTTAAGGCTGCTCTCTCTTATTGGTCAAAGCCAGCACAAGTAACTGCGCGTCAAGGTTTGGGTTTCGCGAATAAACAGCTAGCTGTTAGCATCACGCCATCTCACGTGCGCACTCGAGCCGCGATGGCTTCAAGGTTCGCCGACATCAAGACCATGTCCAGCGCATCGCGCTTCGGGAAAAAAAATTCGGTGGAGCATTCTCGTGAAAACCAGTTTGCATGATTTCAGGCAAAACCGAGCACTAACGCTTCGAACCGTTTACAAAAGGCAGAACACCGTTCTGTACCTTACTGATCGAGATAAAATTCAGCTCAACTTCATGAAGGTGCGATGGGGGAAAATCAAACCTGGTCCAAACCAGTCCAGGTGCCTTCGAATTGGTGGGGGGGGGGGGGGGGGATGGAAGATAGCATAAATCCATTGCTGTCGCGTTCACTTTGTCGAGAATAGCTTATCCATTTCTCCAGTCACTTCAATCCTGCTTCTTAGGCCTCCTCTATTATAACCTTCCTTTCCCCTTTTCTCGTTCTCGTACTATTATCTGCCTCAACCCGTAGCCTTCATTGGACTCCAGTAACAACAGGCATGGACTCGAGTCGCCTATCACCGACGTCGCCGTTAACGCCTGACCGCTCCTGGTCCCAGCCGTCATCTAGTAAAACAACTCAATCTCCCCACCCATCGGAAATTCTCCCATCTCCCGACTCAGACGTGTCAGATTCCGATTTGAGCGCTCCAAAACTTCCCCGGGAATCTCGCGGCGCCGCGGGAGTCTCGACAATATCAAGGTTGTGGGGCGGCGGTGCCAGCGCGGCAGCCACTGCGGTACCACCATGCGGCCGTCAGGCGTGCGGATTTGACGGGCCGGCAGCTTATAGCCGGCCGTTGACGGGCGACGAGGAGCTGTGGTGGCGCGCGATGCACGGCGGCACCGGCGTCTGCGTCGTCGGGCTGCAGATTGCCGGCCACGTCAGCATGGACGAGGTAGGACGTCAGCATGCACGAGATAGGACGTCAGCATGGACGAGGTAGGACGTCAGCATGGACGAGGTAGGACATTCATCCTTTAACGCAGTGCATCGCTTGAAACGAACAGATAGCAGGCCAAGTCAGCAGGCGAGGTACTAGTACCGCGCCGGAGATCCCTCGGTGGTAGTCCCTGTCTCTTTCCATCCTTCCATCCTTCCATCCTTCCATTCGTTACCCACCGAATGGAAGGAATGGAAGGATGGAAAGAGACCCCCACCCCATTTCGCTCCACATCACCCTTCAAACCCCTTCTCCCCTTCCCCTGCTATTCTCTGCTTTCTGCTCTCGCATTTCTCCACAGGTTCGGGCAGCTCTCAAATCTTTATCTGCCCGGCACCCTGTCCTGTCCGCCCGGATATTCAAGCCGCCCAAGTCGCACCGCCCGGAGCTCCACGTGTGCCGACCTCCCCAGCCAATCACAGTACGCGAGCGCAACGTTGATGACGTGGCAATCGGCGAGACTTCAACGGATCCAAGAAGATCCGGATCCAATCCGGTGAAGGATTCGGATTTTCATGCTGACGTGGCGTCTCGGAATGGCTTGCTGCATCGGGTGGTTGAAGCAGAGCTGAACACGCCCATGATGGACGGTCAGGGAGACACGTGCGTTGACGTGTTCCAGGTCCACGTGTACGCGTCCCATTCGAACGGGACGCTTGTCGTGCTCCGGTCGCACATCGCCGCCCTGGACGAGCACTCGGCGCCGCCCATCGCGGCGGGATTCCTGGAAGAGCTGCGACGCGCAAAGGCCGAAATCAACCGCACTCTCTCTTCCTCCTCCCCCTCCTACTCCTCTTCCTCTCCCACCTCCTCTCCTCTCTCCCCCCACCAAGATAAAACAGCGCCGCCCTCCCTCCCTCCTCCCCTCGTGGCGCTCCTCCCAAAGTCACTCTCCGTTAAGAGCGCCTCCGTTAAAGGCACATTCGCGCAAGCCTTCAACGCCGTTGGCTACGTGCGCAACGCCCTCGTTTCCTCGCACCTTCCTTTCGAGCCCGGGCGAGCTGATTCAAGGAAGAACTCGTTTAGGACGCGATTCGTTACAGTCGCATTCACTAGAGAGGGTAAGCTGCTCTCAAGCCCCAACAAAAATCCGTCCGTTTTTTTTTTTTTTTTCTTATTTTCTTTTGTTCTTTCTCTCTCTCTTTGTGTAAATATTCCCTTACCACCCCCCGATTCCCCAAACTTACCCGCTTTTCCTCCCCCCTTCTCTCTCCAACGTTCACTTTCCATGACCACAAAACGACAGAAACTGCCGCCCTTCTGGCTGCAGCGGAGTCGCACGGGTGCTCGCTCTTCTCCCTAGAGTGCGCAGCGGGGCTCAAAGCTGCCGCCCGGATGAAGCAACTGGGCGGCAGAACTGAAATATTCAGCTTGGGAAGGTGAGCTGCTTGCCACGATGGCACACACGCAATGACTGCGCAATGCCGAATACATGTCCGTGCTGCCACTCAACCTTCCCCCTCCGCTCTCCTCCATTTCCCCTTCTTTTCTGCCGAATCATCATTGTTCGTCGCAGCTCTATAGGCCGCCGGCCGTTAGTCGACCCGCCCCTCCCCCCCACAGAGTTGGGCGAGTACATGTCTATGCTGCCGCCCACTGTCCCCCCGTTCCGTCTGTCAGTGCCATTGGCTGCCGGGTTATCCTCGACCCACCCCTTCCCCCCAACAGCGTTGGGCCCCCAACAGCGTTGGGCCCCCAACAGCGTTGGGGGAGTACATGGCTATGCTGCCGCGCAAGCAGGGGGTTACACACTGTCCCACCTTCCATCTCTCCCCTCTCTCCCCTGTCTTCCCTGTCTTCCCCCCCGTTCCCCCCGTTCCGTCTATCAGCGCCATTGGCTGTCGGGCAATCCTCGAACCGCCCCTTCCCTCCACCGCCTTGGGCGAGTACATGTCCATGCTGCCACTCAAGCAGGAGGTTTGCCACTCACCCTCCCTCCCCCTCCTTCCCTCTCTTCTCCTCCTATTTCTGCCCCATGCAGTGCCATTGGTTGCCGGGCTATACTGGACCCGCCCCTTCCCTCCACCGCATTGGGAGAATACATGTCCATGCTGCCACTCAAGCAGGAGGTTTCCGAGAAGCTGCCCTTCTGGGACGTTGCCACGTCAATCAGCGCCCGCGCTGAGTCAGCACTGCAGCGGCAGCAGCAGTTCACAGACATGCCTGTGCTCGAGCTGCTATTTTCCACTGTGAGTGAGGGGGATGGGTGTGGGGAAGGGCTTTCTTCTCTTTCTGGTTTGAGGCTTCGAGTCTAGGCCTCATGGGCTGAGTCAGCGCTGCAGAGGCAGCAGCAGTTCACAGACATGCCGGTGCTCGAGCAGCTGTTTTCCACAGTGGGTGCATAAGGGTGCATGATTTGGGGTTTCAATGGGTAAAACAGGTCCAAATTACATACATTTGAGTACACTACTGCTGCATTAATAAGCGGTTATATGTTCCACTTCTCCTGTGTTCTGTGCTCGTTGCTCTCTCTCCTCACTGGGCTCTCTTCCACCCCTCCTTTCCAGGCCATGAAAATGCCGAGCCTCTCCCCGGACCACTCCCTCCGAACCTGCTTCCTCACAGCTGGCATGCTTGCACCCCTCAGGGTTGACTGGCAGCTGTCTGCTGCAGATGCCACTTCTGCCACTTCTCGCACAGATCTTCACAGAAGTGAGAGTGGTAACACCCGCAGCATCAGCAGCTGCACCAGCAGCCCCAGCAGCAGCCCCACCAACAGCACTGAGTCTCACAAGCAGCAGCAGCAGCAGCAGGTGCATCTGGAGCACGTGCAACTGGAGGAGGTGCAACTGGAGCAGGTGCATCTGGAGCATGTGTTAGGGCCAGTGGTTTCAGCGCATGGGGTCGGACCCGCCATTGCCATCCCAGACACCCTTTCGGTAAGTGACCCACATTTGCCACTGGCACGAAGGAGCTCGCATGTTCCTCGGCTTCTTTTGGCCTCAATTTCCTTTTATCTCAAATAAGCGGATAGTTACATACGTACGTCTCTGGGTCCATTTGTAACAGTTACACCATAGAGCTCATCGTTCTCCCCCTGAATCCTGTGAATCTTATGAATCCCCTCTTTGCAGGACGGCGTCCTTCGCCTGAGCTTCGTTTTTGTCACACCCCTCTTTACTCACGAGCGCATGTCCACATTCGCTGCGCTCACAAGAGACTTCCTGCTTGAAGCTGCCGCCTCATGAGTCATGAGTCACAACTAGTGATCTGGATTGGCACAAGGTGTAATTCCTCGCACTCACGAGGGCGTGTCCACATTTGCTGGACTCACAAGGGACTTCCCTGCTGGAAGCTGCAGCCTTGTGATCTCTACACCACTTGGTAAATGTACTTTGTTGTACAATAAAAGCTGTGTCTAAATCCGATTATTTCACGTCACTGCTCTAGCGACAGGGGAACGTAGGGGAGGTTCAGATGCAGGACCATAAGAGGGCCGCCAGTGCCAGTGACCCCCTTCAACCCCTCCCCTGTACCCTCCCTGCTGCTGCGACCCCATTCCTCTCACTCCCTGCTGCTCCCCCCCTCTCTCTCCCTGCCCTTGACCTGGCGTTCTTGGAGTGCTGGGGTTGCTGGCGTGAGAGGGAGGATGACTGGGACTCAGACCAAATGCTCCTGCACCTGGGTGGTTCTGATAGCCATAAGGGTAGGATGGCCTTGCATAGGGGTGCGGGTACCCAGGTGGGTGATGTGATAGTTGGTGCGATGGTTGGTGGGATGGGTAGTGGGATGGATGGGGCATGTGGGATGGATGGGGCATAGGGGAGGGGTAATGCGGCATGGAGGCGGGATGTGAGGGCATGGATGGGTGAGGACCGTGGGGCATGTAAGAGTGTGGTTGCATGGATGGGGATGGAGAGTGGGGGGAGTAAGGCCCCCATGGGGAAGAATTCGAGTGCAGCTGAGTGGGGGTGGAAGGGTGGGAGGGAGTGTGGGGGTAGGAGGGTGGAGGGTGGGAGGGGTAGGAGGGAGTGCGTGGGGACTGAAGATGCGAGGAGAGGGACGAACCTCCCAAGTGGTTTGGGTCGGACCGAAGGTTCAAGGGAGAGGAAGGGTGGGAAGGGGACGATAGGTGGGATGGAGTGGAAGGGCGCGACGATGTTGCATATGAGCTGTATTGAGGGTAACCTTGGGAATACCCTGGGGTAAACCCTTGGGAAAACCCCTGAGCAGGCTGGTCACGGAACGAGCCTTCAGCACGCATGGGATGACCATGAGAGGAATTCCGATCAGATGCAGCCCTATCCACAGCAGAAACCCTCCTTTCACCCAACTCCCTTCTCTCTCCCATCCCACTCTCCATGTCCCATCTCTCATCCCCAGACTTCCCCCCTGATGCACCCTTTCCTCCTCCTCCTCCTCCTCCCCCTCCCCTCCCATCTCTGAACCCTCTCTCCCCCCTCCCTCCGACTCCTGCTCGGCCCAACCAGCTCCTAGGCGTCTTTCCCTTCCGCTCCTCCCCCATGTGTTGGAGCTCCGGCGGTTGTGTCTCAGCAAACACTTCAGTGGACTTAGAGCCGTCTGAGAGGCCTACTGACTTGAAGCTACTAAAGACGCTGATTGATTTAGAGCTCGAAGAGGAGTTACTCTTTGCTGCGAGGAGGGATGGTGGCTTGAAGAACGGACGAGGGGGGGATTCGAAGTCGGGGACGTACTTGTCGACCTGGAAAGGGGTGCAGTGCGGTGGAACGGGGTGACGACGGGCGGGGAGCGATGGAGGTCGTGGTTGTAGCTTGGGGAAGAGACAATACGGAACGGAGCGAGCGATGGCGGGGAGGAGGATGGACGAAAGAGTACCCGGAAAACAGCAACCATGAACTACCTCCGAATCACAAAGGCGAATTCTCGAGTGTTTCAACACACAAAGACGATACCTTGAGCTTCTCTGGTGGTTCCCTGGCGGCGATCAGCACGCCGGCCACGAAGGAGCACGAACACGCGAGGATACCCAACCCGCAGATTAGCGACTGGCACGTGGTGGCTGTAGCCATCGGCAAAGGTAGATTGCGATTTTATTGCGTTTCAAGGACGGCTCGGAAAGAATAATAGTAATCAATAAATAGCAACGAGAAGTTGCAGACTTCTCTTAAACACGCTCTGTGTATATGTACAAGCCACGAGGCGAAGCGAGACTTGCTACACGTGAGGACAGTTGGCGGAAGCAATGCCGCCAGGTGACGGCCGCACCGCGAGCACCGCGACGATACTAACAAGTATTAGACTCTATGTTGGTGGGGATTATGGCAGGCCGATCAGCCTAAAAACTCCTGGTTGGTGGAGAAACAGCCTTGGGATTCCTGCCCGCAACGAACCAGTGTGGCTCGGGGAGGGAAGCCTTGGGATTGGTCCGGCCCAGAGCTTGATGCGTCTGGTCTGATGCATTCCCAGGGAACCCAGACGAGCGCGTTAGTGGACTGAACCGAACTTCAAATCGGTACCACCATATGCTTTGGATTAGGGAAAGTACACCCGCGCTCAGTATTAGGGTCCCCGCTATTAAGTACGGTCAAGGGAACGCTATAAACAATCATAATTAGTGAGTTCGTCACACGGCTAGTAAGTCGGGTTCCACGTTTAGTCAGTGACTGCTGGTAAAAATTTATACGAATGGTCAGTGGATGTAACCCCCGCCCATTTTGGGCAGTTTTCCCGCTCGCGGTAGCCCAACAACCAAACGACTGTAATAATTGCGGGGGGCGAGATTTTTTTCGCGCTAGCCTGGCGCTCCACATTTCGCCCTCACTCCAACCCTCGGTACTGTACATTTCGCCCTCCTCCAACGCTTGGCACTGTATATTTCGCCCTCACTCCAATGCTCGGTACTGTACATTTCGCCCTCACTACAGTTCCAATTCCAAGCATTGGAGTGAGGACGAAATGTACAGTACCAAGAATTGGTGTGAGGACGAAATGTACAGTGCCAAGCGTTGGAGGAGGGCGAAATGTACAGTACCAAGGGTTGGAGTGAGGGCGAAATGTGCAGCGCCAAGCTGGCGCAAAAAAAATCTCGCCCCCCGCAATTATTACAGTCGTTTGGTTGTTGGGCTGCCGCGAGCGGGAAAACTGCCCAAAATGGGCGGGGGTTACGTCCACTGACCATTCGTAGAAATTTTTACCAGCAGTCACTGACTAAACGTGGAACCCGACTGACTAGCCGTGTGACGAACTCACTAATTCTGATTTTCTATAGCATTCCACTGACCGTACGTAATAGCGGGGACCCTAATACTGAGCGAGGATGTACTTTCCCTTTGGATTAAGATCAATTTGAAGTTGTTTCCGTACATAACTTAACGGAGGACAATAAAATGGAAGTGTTTGGGATTTTGCGGTGCATTGAAGGTTGGAAACAAGGGAACATGTGATATTGAAAGGCATATTCACTTGCAAAATTCTATTAATTGTGCAGCATTTGTGGGCATCCGACAATGCTCCATATGAGGACTGGTACAATCGTGCGTTCTTATTGGTAATGGCACCGCACATCCTCATTACAAGGTTGGTCCCACACATACTCAGCCCTGTTGACTCGGGGAAACTTTGACCAATCAGCCCCCCGTAATTCGCCCCTTCGCCCACAAGTCACATCACGTCTCGTTTACGGCACTCGACACCCGTAACCCCACTTCGCCATCACTTCGCGGTTTCTGGAGAGCTGATCCCGAGCCGCACGTCCGAACCGCATGTCGGACCCTGAAACATCGAAATATATTTGCAGGGACCAGCATTCACCACAAGCAGTTTTCATCCTCTCCAAAATTCGAAATTCAAGTCTAGTGCCCTCAGCATAACTTCCATAACTACCAGTTAAATTCGACGTTACAGCTGCAAGTTTCCTCACTCGTATGCCACAGAACTCGCGCACTAGGCTTCAGTGCGCAATCATGGTGAATCCACGGCTCTTCGCGGTACCACTGGTTATCTTCCTCGTCGTCGGCGCTTGCACAGCATCAAGCCATCCTCACCCTGCATCCCGCAGTGGCCCGGCTACTACCAGCAGAACCGGTAGTGGCGAGCGACGTTCTACTGCTGTGAGCGACGATGCAGTTTCATGGAAGCATTCAATCCCGCATTCCAAAGCGCGCCGATCTCACGCCAAGGCGGAGGGACGGGTGGCGGAGCCCCTCGTGTTTTCTTCTGCAGATAACGAGCCATCACGGTCTGGTCTGAACGTGCCGCACTCTGGTCTGAACGTGCCGCACTCCTCCCCGAAGAGATTTCACGCTAGTGGTGCCAGTATCCACCAATCGGCTGCTGCCACTAACAACCGTGCTGGTAACCACCTCAACGGAGCGACGCCGGCCCGTCCGAGTGGCGCGCAATTCCGCGTGGCGAGCAGCAGAGACGTGAAAATCAATCGCCCTCAGCCTCAAGGCGCGGCTCACCGCCGTGAGGGAGACCCTCAGCCTCACCCTGAGCGTGCTAGGGAGCCTCGCTTCGTCGGCCAGCGGGGCAGCAACAGTGGCGGCCTGTGGCCGAGGAGCCACAGGCAGGCCAAGGGCGGCAGCGGCAGCGGCGGTAATGATGATGGCGTGGCTCAGGGTGGGGCTTCGTTCCACCACTGGCAGCGTGGCTCGACTAGGAACGAGCATGGCGGCCCGGTGGCGTTTCACAAGGCGGCAGCGCGGGACGTGGTTATTCATAGGATGAATGGTGCTGATAGCAGGTCTAGTTTTGAGGCGCCTCAAAACAAGCGTGGATCGAACAGCCATGATAGCCCCGTGGCTTCGTTTCACAAGGCAGCCGCGAGGGATGTGGTTATTCACAGGAGCACTGGCAGTAATGCTAACGGGGAGAACCGCAGCGCTGCTAATCATGGCGTGAATGTTCACCCAGTTGGGGTGAACATGGGGAATGGTGGCGCGAATCGCGGTGGACAACCCCCAAGGGAGGGGCAATTCACGCATGCTGGGGATGCGATCAAGCCCTCCTATGGGAGGGAATTTCCCTGAAATAATATGTTCTAAAACAAGGATGGCGACAGCAGCAGCAGCAGCAGCAGTGACATAGCAAGTGACTGCCCTGATGGGGGTGATGGTGGTAGTGCGGCTGACGGCAGCAACAGCGGAGGAGGGGACAACAGCAGCGACAGCACCAGCGGCAGCATGGACATCGGGGCGATTCTAGAAGAGCACAACAGGGCGCGCCAGGAGGTGGGGGTTCCGGACCTGGCCTGGGACGACAGCGTGGCAGCAGCAGCGGCGGAGTGGGCCAACAACCTCGCCTCCAGGGGGTGCCGTCTGGAGCATGGAGGGGCGGAGGGGCTCGGGCAGAATCTGTACTGGAGCGCACCCGCAGGGCTCACCCCTGAGGAAGATCGCATGGCGGTGCAGTCGTGGGTGGAGGAGGTGGACTGGACGTACAGCCCGGTGCCTGAGGGGTGTGCGGAGGGGAGGATGTGTGGGCACTACGCGCAGGTGGTGTGGCGGGACACCACGCATGTGGGCTGTGCGTCGGCGCAGTGCCCTGATGGGGGTGGCATGTGGGTGTGTGACTACTCGCCCCCGGGGAACTTCATTGGTGCTCCTCCGTTCTAGGGAGGCTGGTAGGGTACCTGGAAAGAGGTGGTGGTGTGGAGGGATGGGTTTGAGGTTGTGTGCTTATGGGGGTGCTGTGGTTTGCTTGTGCACACTGTTGGATTGGATGCAGTTTTATTTCCAATGTTAGCCTAATATTAGCACAACGAGAGGAGCCTGGTACGGTATTGTATGGGAGGCTCTATTTATTGTATAGGAGCCTATCGCCACTCAATTTATAACCCAAGGACACGTTGAGTGATATGGTCAAACGAGTTAACATCTTGCTTCCATAACCTGCACGAAGAGAAAATTTGAAACATTTCCAGCAATATATTGAAAAATCGGGAAAAGACACGAATGCAGCGATACTAAGGGCGAATTCCTAGCTAGAAAGATCAGGATCAGAAACGCGTGTAACCAAAATGAACTGCACTGAAACGTGATTTACACACTCGCACCGCACATTACCGCATGTTTCTGATCCAACTTGATTCTGATCCTGGTTCGTAGGAATTCGCCTTAAGGCAAGAACACTGATCAAATGCATGACAACATGCAATCCTCCTTAGTCACACACGCACGTCCCCTTGTCTCACCATTATTGTGCAGGGTAGTTTTGAGAATTGTCAAATCACCGTGCACAATCGAAGTCAGGAATAAAGAGGCACGAACACTGATCAAATGCATGACAACATACTGCGGGGAGTTATGAGTCGACTCAAAAGTCATACCGCAATCCTCCCTACTCACACTCACACTTACCCATGTCTCACCATGCATGCAGGCCAGCATCCATGGCGCCCTTCAGGTCGTTCACAGCGTCATCGCCCACATGCACCGCTCGACTGGGGGACGACACGCCTACTTGCTCTTTTGGAGAGGAGAAAACGGGAGCGGGGAAAGTGGTAAAGGGAGGGAGGGAGGGGAAGGAAGAAATGAGCAAAGAGGTTGAGATTCTACAGATATGAACATTCTGACTGACAAAGTACTGTTGCCCCTCTCCTCCCCCCTCCCCTCCCCAAAATCCCTACCATCTCCATCACCCGCCCAGCCACGACAAAACACTACCTACCAAGGGCGATGGAGAATATCTCTGGTGACGGCTTCTCGTATTTAACTTCAGCTGATACGACGATGGCGTCAAAACTGAGGCGGGAAAGGCAAGGCACTGGAAAAAGAGATGAGCAAAGAACCACGGCCTTTCACTGCACCAACCTTGTGTCTAGGACAGAAAAACAAATCTAGAATAAAAATAAAAAGATCTTATAACTCACAGGGAGAATGAAGATGGAAATGTTGGAGAACGATGAACTCACAGGGAGTCTACTTGAAGGTCCTGAAGAATCGGCCGCAATCGAGAGTCAAAGTTGGACACAATTGCCAAACGAACTGGAAGGCAAGGTGGGGAGCAACGAACAGAGGAGAGATGGAGCTGTTAAAGAAACACTTCAGAGAAACGAAGGCTGGGACGAGACCAAGGCTGGAAGAGACGAAGGCTGTATTTAGGGTTTAAGCAGCTTGCGCGATGACAACAGAGGCACTCCAGCTGCCGAGGCTCAGCATTGGCTTGCTTGAGTCTCAAGTGATTTGATTTGGTTTTTGAGAATTCTCAAAAACCATGAGAACAGAGGCACTCCAGCTGCCGTGGCTCACCATTGGCTTGCCTGAGTCTCAAGAGAGCGTCCACTGCGCCATCTGCCACCCGCCACGCCGCTGCCTTCTCATAGTGCTGGGGATGGGTGGGGGGGGAGAGAAGAATGCAGTAAGGACTGTAACGAGTTGGCTCACTAACCACCTGATCCACTGCGCCATCTGCCACTCGCCATGCCGACGCCTTCTCATAGTGCTGGGGGGGGTGCAGCCAAATGAGCGCAGGGCTGACTTGCTTGAGTCTCAGGAAGGAGAGCGTCCACAGAACTATCTGGCACTCTCGAAGCAGACGCCTTCCCATAGTGCTGGGGAAAGGGAGGGGGCCAGGAGAGTTGGTTCTCGGTGTAAGGGGAGTGGTGGTGCAATGGGCGTGGGTTGGGGAGAAGAGGGAGACGGGAAAGTGGAGGAAGGAAATGCAGCAAGGATGAGATGTTTCAAGAATAGAGAACGAAGGGAGAGGGATAAACGAAGGGAGAGGGAGCAGAGAGAATTTAGTACTTGAAGGATTGAGACTTCAAGGCCAGAGACTTAATAGCAGGCTCAAGGCTCAAGCTCTTCAGAACTACCTGGTAGAGGTCTTCAAACAGATCCGGGTTGTCGGACCCTGTTGCCATGGCCACTGCATTTTTCTTGAAGAATCCAAGTTGATCCTAAGGTAAGTCATACCTGGTAGAGGTCTTCAAACAGATCCTGGTTGTCGGACCCTGTTGCTATGGCCACTGCATGCCGCCAAAACGGACGCCCGTCGCCCTGGGATTAAGCGGTGCAGGGGGGAGGGTGAGGCAGGGGGGGAAGTGAGGCAGGGGGGAAGTGAGGCAGGGGGAAGTGGGGCAGAGGAGCGGGCAGGGTGGGATAACTAGGGAGAGAGGCGAGGAACGTAAGCAGAGAATTTTACATTCACAGGTGTCATTACACAATTGCTGCCACGTATTGACACAATGGCACCTATTTGGTGTTCTATTGGGTAACTAGGGGGAGAGGCGAGGAACGTAAGCGGAGAATAATGGGGAGCAGGAGAAGTGAGGGAGTCCACGGTACTTAAAACCATGGTACTTAAAACCATGGTACTTAAAACCATGGTACTTAAGGCCATGATACTTTCGAAAACGAGAACCGCACCTCATATCTCAGGCCATGTGGCCAAGGCTCCGCGAACGCTCGTCTGAATCCCTTCTTTATTTCGTCCGCGGATACAGTCACACCTGATCACACAATTTCGCACTGTAAGTTCAGTGCTTGGAAAGATTTACGTTGAAAACAACACGAAAACCTCGCTCATAACGGACCATATTTCCCGGCGAACGCGGCGTACGTGTCGTGGACCGGCTCGGCGGTTTTCAGCAGCGTCCCTCCGACATCTACAAGCACTGCATCGTATAACGGAGCAGACTGTACCGAAGCAGCACCTAATGCCGTAGCTGATCCTTCTCCAGTAGCAGCCACTGTCCCTCGGGAGGGCCGAGACGCGGAAGCAACGCACGATTGAAACGAAGGTGACATAAACGAGCGTCTTTTAACGAAGCGCAATGGAGGATACCGCAGGGATCTGAGTGAACCCTCGATAGAAGAACCGGATCGAGGAACTGGTTGACTGCAACGAAGCTTCTCAGGTAGAAATGTCAATGTCGTTAATCTCCTCGAAGGAGCTCCTAGGCGCGATGCGCCGGCAACAGGAAGGAGGCTGGCGGCGCGGATCGTGCAATGTAAAGGCGCCATGGATGAAATCTCCAGAAGTTATTTACTGTACCTGCGTTCCTAAACCCTGTCCTAAGCAACGCAGACTAAGCAACGCAGACTAAGCAAAGTTTAGCAGGGTTGCGTTTGAAGTACTACCGTAAAGAACAACATAGCGCGAAACGCGGGATCAACGGGAAAAATCTGGTTGATTTGACTGAGCGCCTTACGGACTCGTAACGAGTTGCTCCGGTACAAGCTTTTCGAGTGCATGCGTATAACGGAAGGTGAGTCAAAATGCAATCACACATTTCTGCTAGCGTTTCCAGGTTTTCGGCCTGCAGTTCCTTTCTTGGTCTCGTCAGCATTGGGGTGTATCCTGTATACAGACTGTCGTGGGGTGGGGTGGTTGGGACGCTCAGCCAATCAGAAGAAAAGCTGCTCTTGATTTTTCTCGCCACATGCAGAAGGCCACCTCGCCCCGACTTGAGGGTGAGAAAGGGCTCCTCGAGCTCGCGAAGCCTGACGAAAATGTTACACAGACTAGTAAATTCGTTGATCCCTTTTGACCACCATACTTGTGACTGTATTCACCAATCCCCAAACCCTGCATTCTAGGATTCTAGGGTCTAGACTAGATGTGTTCGATATGGCTTCCTTGGCTGGATGACAGGACATGACGCCGCGGGTCTCGAGTCGACGTGCTGAAATAGGGGACTCACTAGGCCGTGTTGTGATGGGTAGCAAGGGAAGCGAGTTTAGGCTAGCTGGCTTCTCCTCCTCTCACCCGCTCGTCTGCCCTTCCCCGCAAATCCCGCAACTTCGACGGCGATCATTTGACAGATATAGTCCGCGCACGCTCCTGGCGCGCAGTCTTATCTGCTTCGGAAACGTCTCCCCGTCGCACTCCACCCGTACCTGTGGTGCTCTGGTGCCATCGCCTGCTGTCCTCGGTCCAGCCGATCTTGACGTCTCCCCCACGTGATTCCAGATCGGCCTTTCGGGCCCGATTCGCCTCGCAGCGTCGATTTCACACCTCGTTCCTCGCCTCGTGTTTTCCTCGCCTCGTGTTTTCCTCGCCTCGTCGGCTCCTCCTCCCGCCGCCCTGCCTCGGATCGCTGGGGACCCTTCCCCCCCCTCCCCCCCCTCCCCCCCCCCCCCCTCCTCTTCCCTCGACTACCCCGCTTTTCGATCTCCCTCGAGTTGCTCTCGGCGTAACACAGAATGTGCGAAATAGAGATGTCACGGCCCGTCCAAGTGCAGCCCCTTGGTCCGTCGCGGGTGGAATTCCCTTCGCGGGGGAATCGCCGTCGCGCCTTCGACGCAGGTTGACCCATGTGGCGGAGTCTCCTTTCAACGTCGAATCCGTCGAGTTTCTAACGCAACGCGCGGCGCAAGGCTGCCGAGGCAAGCGCCATGCAGAGAGAGAGAAAGAGAGCACTCGACTCGAGCGGCGCCTTAGTACGGACAGATTCCGCGGAGCCGCTCTTTGTTGGGTCTACTGTATTGTTGCGCGACATACCAGTACCCCGTTGGTGTCTTGCCAGTCTTGGGTCAGTCACGAGCCCTCGCGTAGTGTGCTCGAGACGAGCTCGCCAGCCGATCTCTCGAGACGTTCCGTCTATCTCGCGGAGAGCGCCAACGAGCAGTCACAGAAGGTTCTTCGGCACGCGTCTCCATTCTGACAGATTCTCTGACACTCTCTACGAGCTACATCCGGAGGGCGCTGAGAGGTGCTATTTGCAAGGGTGTCCTTTCGTGATTATATCCGCGGTGAGGTAGCCTTTACCAGAATCAATCACGGCTATTGCCGCTCCCTCCAGCTACCAGCATCCCTAGGTTGGTAGACTGGGTGTTAATCACCCCTCCCGGCGTTGCTGCTGCTGCTTCCGAGAAGTGCTTTTTCTAGTCGCGCGGCCTTGTAGGTTGTGAAGATACTGAGTATCACGCGGCCTGCGAATTTTCCTGTAACGGGTTGTTACAAGCCTGTGGCTGTTAACATGGGGGAGGCAGCGGACGTCGAGGCGGGATTCGCGGCGGGTGAAGCGCTAGAGCCCACAGAAGGCTTCACTGTAGTCGACCTTGGAACCAGGAACGGCAGCAACGGCAGCAGCGGCAGCAACGGCAGCAGCGGCAGCAACGACTGCAGCAGCGGCAGCAGCGGCCGCAACAACAGCAGCAGCGGCAGCAGCGGCAGTGATGGCGGCGTGGTTTCGTCTTTCAACGAGTTCGCTGCTGGCAAGAGCGGCTTCGCGAAGCACGCGCTCGATCACTCCGCGTACGACCTCACCGTCGTGGACTTGTCCTACAAGGTGTGCTTGCGGCTCGTTTCTCCGCGTATCTATTCTTCAGCACCCTCACTTCCCTCCGTCTTGCGTTGTGCGGCGCGCCCAAAGTCGCGTACGACCTCACCCGTCGTGGATCGGACTTGTCCTACAATTTGGGCTTGCTGCTCCTGCCGCCTCATATTATTCCATCGGCCCCGCACTTCCCTCCGACTTTGTCTCCCTGGTACACTTAACTGTCCGCCAAATCAAGTCCTCCCTTTCCCCCCACCCCCTCGCTTCCTTCAACTCCCTCTCCCTCCCGCTCCCCCTTCCGCTCCCACTTGTCTACTCACTGATTTCTAGGTCGTCAAGAATGTCGGTAATAACAAGCAGGAGATGATTCTGCTAAACAAGGTCAACGCGAAGGCACGCCATGGCGAGATGATGGCGGTCGTCGGCCCGTCGGGCGCGGGAAAATCGACGTTTCTCGACGCGATCGCGGGGCGAATCAGCCAATCCTCGCTGGACGGCGAGATTCTGGTTAACGGCAAGCCGGTAGCGTCCTCGTTCAAGCGCGTGTCTGGCTACGTTATGCAAGACGACCAGCTTTTCCCGATGCTGTCCGTTCGCGAAACGCTGATGTTTTCCGCGCGCCTGCGACTTCCTGCGACGATGTCGCTCGCCGATAAAAAGGAACGCGTTTCGGATCTGATCGACGAATTGGGATTGACGACATGCGCGAACACAATTATTGGGAACGCCGAAGTTCGCGGAGTTTCGGGTGGCGAGCGGCGAAGGGTTTCGATAGGCGTGGATTTGATACACGACCCTGCTGTACTCTTTTTGGACGAACCCACTTCAGGGTTGGATTCTACAGCTGCGTTAAACGTTATGCAAAGTTTGCATGATATTGCGACGCACCGGCGCCGCACGATTATTCTCACCATTCACCAGCCGTCCTTCAGGATTTTGGACCTGATTCACAATTTCCTGGTGCTGGCGAAGGGTTCTGCGGTGTACCACGGGTCGTATCCAGGGATGCTGAAATTCTTTGAAGACTTTGGCACAGAGGTGCCTGAACACGTGAGTACCACGGGATACTGAAGGTCAGGCTTGCCCTTTCGTCTGTGTCACCTCCACCGTCTCACCTGTTCACGTCTCATGGTTCCCTTGCGTCTCCCTCATGTGCTGATCATGCCTTGTCAGGTGAACGCCCTGGAGTATGCGTTGGACATGATTGAGGAAGAGCAGCAGAAGGAGAGAGGGCTGGACGAGCTGATCCGATTCAGTGTGAGTGCAGTGGCATGGGATGGCGTGGGGTTTCATGCGCTGTTCACGCTCTTTTCTGGCGAACGCCCTGGAGTACGCGCTTGACATGATTGAGGAAGAGCAGCAGAAGGAGAGGGCTGGACGAGCTGATTCGATTCAGTGTGAGTGCAATGCCATGACATGGCATGGGGATCCATGCTCAACCCATCATGGCATTGGGATTGACATGAGTGAAGAGGAGCGGCAGAAGGAGAGGGTTGGATGAGCTGATTTGTCAGTGTAAGTGCGGTCCCCTGGCAGCACATCATGGCATGCAGGAGTCATCATGGCTCATCCCTTTGTGGCATGCAGATTCATGGCTCATCCCATCATGGCATGCAGGAAATATCATGGCTCACGCTGAGTCATGGCTCATCCCTCCGTGGCATGCAAAGCCATGGCTCATCCCTCCATGGCATGCATAGTCTTGGCTCACCCCATCATGTCATGCAAATTCATGGCTCATTCCATCCATCCACCACATTTCCCTGCCGTACCTCTGTATTCTTCCCCTCCCTCTCCTCTCCAATTCGCAACACAGGGTGCGTTACAAGCACGAGAAGTCCCTGGGAACGCACAGCACCTTTGGCGCGCACCACCATGCATTCCCCCCTCCCCGCACCTTCGCCGCACCTTTTCTCCACGAAACCACCCCCCTGCCTCTGCTCGTGTCTGTACAAAAACTGCGTGATAGGATTCTAGTTTTGAGGCGCCTCAAAACTAGACTCCTATCACCCTGCCTCTGCTCGTGTCTTCTTCCCATCATATACCTTCCCATCTACCCCTTTTCCGCCCCCCTTTTCATCCCCTCTTCCCCTTATTAGAGGGCGCGCTACGAGCACGAGAAGTCTCTGGGAACGCACAGCACCCTCGGCGCGCACCACCACACCTCCCCCCCTCCCCGCACCTTTGCAACACCCTTCCTCCACGAAACCCTAACTCTCGCCGACCGCAACTTCAAAAACATCTTCCGAACCCCGGAGCTCTTCCTCGCCCGCATCGGTCTCATGGTGGTAACCGGACTCATCCTTGGCTCACTCTTTCTCAAGTCCGGCTACGACGCCGAAGGAATCACCAACCGCGCGTCCTTCTTCGCCTTCGCTCTAGCCCTCCTCCTCTTCACCTCCACCGAAGGCCTCCCGATTTTCCTCGACGAGAGGCAGATTTACATCCGGGAGACGTCGCGCGGCGCGTACCGCACGGCGTCGTATGTGCTCGCGGGGGCTCTGGTCTTCCTGCCGTTCCTGTTCCTGCTCTCGCTGCTCTTCTCCTGCGTTGCGTACTTCATGGTGGGGCTTGCTGCGACGGCGACGGCGTTTTTCCGGTTTGTCGCGACGATGTTTCTGACGCTGGCGGTGGGGAATTCGTTCGTGGTGTTCTTTGCGGCGTTCGTGCCGAATTACATCACCGGGAATACGGTGGTCACGGCGATTACCGCGTTCTTTTTCCTCTTTAGTGGCTTCTTCATTTCCAAGTAAGAGGGGGGCTGGGATGGGCTGGGCACATGATTGGTATGGCATTGCATGGCATGGCATGTGCATTTATGCTGTCCTTTTGTGTTCATGTCACTGGCGGTGAGGAATTCTTTCGTGGTGTTCTTTGCAGCGTTCGTGCCGAATTACATCACCGGGAATACGGTTGTCACAGGGATCGTTATTGTGTTCACGGGGGATACGGTGGTTCACGATATTGTGTTCTTTTTCCTCTTTAGTGGCTTCTTTATTTCCAAGTAAGCAGTGCACAGGGATCGGTGGCAGTATGCTTTTTTTTCCTATTGGCCACTCAGTCCTTCTCTGTTTCCCTCCTCTCCTGCCCATCCTGTCCTGTCCTCTTCCTTCCGTTCCTTCCGCTCCTTCCGCTCCCTCCGCTCCCTTTCCATCTTAGCATACCTCCAACACTTTATTTTGGCCCTCACTTCTCCCCTTCTCCTCCTTCCTTGCCCTCTTCCTTTTCTTTTATTCTGAGCCAACTGTCCTTCTCTGCCCCATGCTGCTTTCCTCCCTCCTTTTATCCATGTGGCTCCACTAATCTAACCCTCCCTCCTATTCCTTTCCATCCCTTAGTCCTCCTCCCCTTTGTTTCCTCCCACTTAGGGCCAACATCCCTCCCCATTGGATTTGGATGAACCACCTCTCCACCTTCAAATACCCTCCAGAGATGCTTACATGTTAATGGCGCTCCTCCCCACCACCCTCGTGACCTCCTCCCCAACCACCTTCCTCCCTTCTTCCCCTCCCATTCCAACTGTTCCCTTACCCCCACTCAGGGCAACACCCCTCCCTTCTGCTTTTGAGTCGGCTCAAAAGCAGCCTTCCCCTCTCATTCCCACTGTTCCTTTACCCCCACTCAGGGCCAACATCCCCCCCTACTGGATCTGGATGAACCGTCTTTCTACCTTCAAGTACCCTCTTGAGATGCTTCCTCTTAACCAGCAAGGCTCCCTTATGCCTCCCTGCAGTCCCCTCCTCGCCACCCCTCAAATCCGCTCTACCCCCATCTCCCCCCATCTCCCCCCATCTCCCCCCATCTCCCCCCATCCTCCCGCCCTCCCACTCAGGGCCAACATCCCTCCCTATTGGATCTGGATGAACTACCTCTCTACCTTCAAATACCCTCTTGAGATGCTCACTCTTAACGAGTATGGCTCTCTGCCCTCCGTCTGCTGGGAGTACCTTGTTAAGAGCGACCCCACCTCGCCCTGTGTAGTGATTTCCGACAGCGTTATTGCGCGATTCGATATGGCAGATAGTAGCAGGTTCTGGGAGTCTGCAGTGATCATGGTCTCTTTCTTCGTCGGCTATCGGATCTTGTTCTATTTCGCTCTGAGGTACCAGACCTCCCTTGTGCGCCAGTAGGGGGAGTTCTCTTTGAAGGCGCCTAAAAAAAAGAGACTCCTCACCTCATGCATGGTCTCTTCTTCAGCTATCGGATCTTGTTTTATTTTCCTCTGAGATACCAGACCTCCCCTGTGCGGAAGGGGAGGTTTGTGTGTATAGGTTTTTGTAGTGGAAAGAGTATAACTACCGGTAGGCTAGATGGCGGTGCTTTGCAACCTTTTTAGTTCCTAGACGTGTAAATCTGTATGCATGTACATCTGCGTATCAGTTGAAATACCAGTAAAAGTGGAATTTTATACTCGAAAACTTCTGGTTCTAGCTAGTGTTAAAATTATATAAGTTATAATTTAATATAGGCTTGGTAGGTTGTTACTGAACCTTTCTGTAGGGGGTATAAACCCCTCCTTGTACTCCCCTCTCTTCCTAATCTAACTCCCTTTCTTCTCGACATTCTCTCCCTTCCTAGATCCGTTTTTCCTCACGCTATTCCATGGCGGCCTTCTTCCTAGTATCCTAGCCAACCTAGCCTCCTAAGTTTAAGAACCTTGAGTCCTAAGTTTCTAAGATGGTATCAGAGCAGGAGATCCTCCCTGTTGGATCGCCTCCTCACGCTTCCGCAATTTACTCCTCACTCTCATTAGCTCGAGCGGCCATGGCGGCCGCGTTTTGCTGCAGTGGCGACGTCGCGCTGCCACTGGCCGCGTCGTGCCGCGACCGGCTCGACGCGCTGCCGTGGCGTCGGGCCGTCGTTCTGCAGTCGCAGCGTCGACGTCCCGCTGCGGCATCGACGCTGCCTCTGCCGTCGCGACGTCGACGTCCTGCTGCAGCGTCGACGGCGCCGTCGGGCCGCAGCCGGTTGCGTCGACGCTTTGCCGTGGCAGCGTCACCTTGCTGTCGTTGCAGCGTCGGCGTGCCGCCACAGCGTCGACGCCGCGCCCTGGCGGCGTCGTCATGCTGCCGCGGCAGCGTGGATGGGCGGCAGCGGGCAGCACGCCGTCGTAACCGCCACCTGCCCGCCCTCCTGCCAGTAAGCGCCGCGCCACTTATGGCGCGTCGCTGAAGACTCGCCTCGCCCCGCCCCCTCCCCTCCCCCCCCCACCTGCACCTGCTTCCCCTGCATCCCCCCCTTTCTTGCTGCAGCCGATGACTGCCATGTGAGGGACCTCTCCATCGCCGAGGAGACAGGACATGCCGCCGAGAGGGCGGGGGCCGCCGCACCAGCCTCTGTCGTTCGAGCCGCCGGCGCCGCCGCTGTTGCCGCAGGCCTGGAGCCGCCGCACACCGCCGCCGCTGCCACCGTCGTCACTGTCGCTGCTGCCGCCATTGCCGTCTCAAGGGGCCGTGAGACCTACCCTCTTCCGGAGTCGTTGCGGCTCCTGCTGGGAATGGGGGTGCTGGGCTAGGGGGTGTGGGTGTGGGTGCGGGTGTGGGGGTGTGCGTGGGCTTGACACTACCAAGCCTAGGGGGTGTGTTAAAATTATATAAGTTATAATTTAATATAGGCTTGGTAGGTTGTTACTGAACCTTTCTGTAGGGGGTATAAACCCCTCCTTGTACTCCCCTCTCTTCCTAATCTAACTCCCTTTCTTCTCGACATTCTCTCCCTTCCTAGATCCGTTTTTCCTCACGCTATTCCATGGCGGCCTTCTTCCTAGTATCCTAGCCAACCTAGCCTCCTAAGTTTAAGAACCTTGAGTCCTAAGTTTCTAAGATGGTATCAGAGCAGGAGATCCTCCCTGTTGGATCGCCTCCTCACGCTTCCGCAATTTACTCCTCACTCTCATTAGCTCGAGCGGCCATGGCGGCCGCGTTTTGCTGCAGTGGCGACGTCGCGCTGCCACTGGCCGCGTCGTGCCGCGACCGGCTCGACGCGCTGCCGTGGCGTCGGGCCGTCGTTCTGCAGTCGCAGCGTCGACGTCCCGCTGCGGCATCGACGCTGCCTCTGCCGTCGCGACGTCGACGTCCTGCTGCAGCGTCGACGGCGCCGTCGGGCCGCAGCCGGTTGCGTCGACGCTTTGCCGTGGCAGCGTCACCTTGCTGTCGTTGCAGCGTCGGCGTGCCGCCACAGCGTCGACGCCGCGCCCTGGCGGCGTCGTCATGCTGCCGCGGCAGCGTGGATGGGCGGCAGCGGGCAGCACGCCGTCGTAACCGCCACCTGCCCGCCCTCCTGCCAGTAAGCGCCGCGCCACTTATGGCGCGTCGCTGAAGACTCGCCTCGCCCCGCCCCCTCCCCTCCCCCCCCCACCTGCACCTGCTTCCCGTGCATCCCCCCCTTTCTTGCTGCAGCCGATGACTGCCATGTGAGGGACCTCTCCACCGCCGAGGAGACAGGACATGCCGCCGAGAGGGCGGGGGCCGCCGCACCAGCCTCTGTCGTTCGAGCCGCCGGCGCCGCCGCTGTTGCCGCAGGCCTGGAGCCGCCGCACACCGCCGCCGCTGCCGCCGTCGTCACTGTCGCTGCTGCCGCCATTGCCGTCTCAAGGGGCCGTGAGACCTACCCTCTTCCGGAGTCGTTGCGGCTCCTGCTGGGAATGGGGGTGCTGGGCTAGGGGGTGTGGGTGTGGGTGTGGGTGTGGGGGTGTGCGTGGGCTTGACACTACCAAGCCTAGGGGGTGTGTTAAAATTATATAAGTTATAATTTAATATAGGCTTGGTAGGTTGTTACTGAACCTTTCTGTAGGGGGTATAAACCCCTCCTTGTACTCCCCTCTCTTCCTAATCTAACTCCCTTTCTTCTCGACATTCTCTCCCTTCCTAGATCCGTTTTTCCTCACGCTATTCCATGGCGGCCTTCTTCCTAGTATCCTAGCCAACCTAGCCTCCTAAGTTTAAGAACCTTCAGTCCTAAGTTTCTAAGAGCTAGCTCTATAACAGTTGTTATTCAGGCCCCTAGATATCAGCCTTTTTACGCTGATTCAGCCTTTTTTCAGCCTTTTTTTTGGTACCCATGCTGAACTGTAAGCCTTTTTGTGAAAGGTGAGGCTGACAAAATCAGACTTTTTTAAATAGCGTTGCCTGATGATTGTCAACTTATATATTATTTTAATATAGTTGTGTAGGCCTGGTAGGTGTTGTACAAATGACTGGATCCTACTGTAGAGAGTTCAACCCACTTCTTGTACCTCTCTCTCTCTCCTAGTCAAACCTCCTTCTAACATGGTTTCAGAATAGGATGATCCTGCCGAGCCTCCTATTCATGCTTCCGTCGCGTACTCTCTCCTCTCCTCTCACTTTCGCGCCGCCGTGGCGGCCTCGACGTGCTGCCGTGGCGGCCACGACCTGCTTCCATGGCGGCCTCGACGCATGGCGGCCTCGTCGAACAGTCGTGGCGGCCTCGCTGCGCTGCCGCAGCGGCCTCATCGTGCTGCCGTGGCGTCATCGTGCTACCGTGGCGGCTTCGATGCGCCAGCGCACGGACGGCAGCGGCCCGCGCACTGTTTTAGGCACCAGCCAACACGCCCGCACGCCAGCCTGGGCGCGTCGCTGAAGACACGCCCCCTCCCCTGCGTCTCCTCTCATCCCAACCGCAGCTGATGACTCCCTTCCCCGTTGTCACCGGGCCGTGCCACGCCGCCGAGTGCCGCGGGCTTCGCAGTCGCCGCCGCCGTCGTCAAAGCCGCCGCCGCCACTGCAGGTGCATCTGACTCCGCCGCCACCCACCACCGACGCCGCCGTTGTCGTCGTGGTAGTTGCCGCTGACACCGTTGCTGCCACTCGCTGCCGACGTCGCCGTCTCGCACGCCGAGGGGTAGAAGCCACAGCTGCTGCAGGACATGGGGGTGCAAGGGCTTGGGGGTGTTGCGTGTGTGGTGTGCTAACGCCTACCAAGCCTAGGGGATGTGTAAACTTATATATTATTTATATATACTTGTGTAGGCTTGGTAGGTGTTCTACAAATGATTGGATCCTACTGTAGAGGGTACGACCCACTTCTTGTACCTTTCTCTATCTCCTAGTCAAACCCGTTTTCTCTCGCTATTTCTCTCCTACCCGCCAAAACCTACCCTTAGCTACTTCAACAATGATTTCATAGTTTTTGTTGGGGTGATGGCTGGGGTTTCAGCGAGATCTTCGGGAGGGAGTCTGAAACCGAGTATACTGTGTTTCGGGGGTCCTTTGTGTGATTACCACACATTGACACGCAATCCCCCGTCAATCACGCCCTGAGGATGTACAGTATGAGGGTGCTGATTGGCCCTTAGCCAAAATCGGTGCCCGTTGCATGCTAGACGCTTTGTGAGGGTGAGCTTGTTTTTTGAAGGTATAAAAACGATTTAGATTGTCAAGCAAATTTGTTTACAATATATAGGGAATAATAAGTATATTGCACGTCAGGGCGGGTTGAAGCGAGATGTGCCGAAACAAATTCTGATGTGTATTCCTGGCTGGCGATGTGCCAATGTGTCACCACAAAAATACTGAAAACAAGCCACCCACCGTTCAGGTCAGAAAACCACTCTAATGTCCATGTTTGAGAATTGCTTGTAATGCGTCAGATTAGAAAGATGACGTTTCTGTCAACAAATATAATTGTCCAGGCTAGCTAGTTTATATTTGTTATAGCCTTAGTTAGGTCAGTTCTTAGAGGGTACACTCCTATCTTTGTAACCCTCGACATTTTCCCTTAGCTCATCATTCTCTCGACAATCTAACATGGCATCTAGAGCTAGGTCTCGCCCTCTACTCACGCTTCCGCCCTAGCACACCCTAGCCTAGTGCGCCTTGGCCCTAATTGCGCGCCTGGTAGCTCGTCCCGTCCCCGCCCTCTCCTTTTTTTCGCGTAGTTCACGTCAGCCACCGCTGGCCCGCGCCCGCCAGCGCCTTAGTTCGTAGCCGTCCCACAGCCCGCCATCCCGCCAGCCTGTCACAGGATCGAATGTGTCGAGGAAAAGTTGTACTATCGATTGATACAAGGCGCTTTTATACTTCCACCGTACATCAGGTAACCAGGTTTATCCTATCTGAAGGAAATAGACCCTTCTGGAAATAGAATCACCCTGCGTATAACCACTCGAGGCTATTGGCTTTAAGGGATTATAGCAGGATTACGCTAGATATAGCGCGCCAGTACATCCTGAGCCTGGTCGGTGATATAATTATAATAAGAGGATAAATCAAAGGATGATGGAAAATGAGGAATAGGAAACCAAATGGAATGAGATAGAAAAGAGATATGAAAAGGGAAATTAGCGTAACGGGGTCGTACTCAGACACTCAAAGCTGGATGGTAGAAGTAACACCCTGCTTGACAAGGTAGTCACGAAGAGGACGACGGGCGTTACCCATGTCGGATTCGGGGACCCAGCTATCCTCAGAAGGATCATAACCCTTCCAACGAATGAGAAGCTCCACGATACCATTCCGACGACGGCGGTGTGGGAGCACAGTCTCGATCCCGTTTTCAGTTTCATCGGAGACGAGGACGGGCGGCGGCGGTGACGGTCGGCGTCCGGTGAAGACCGTGTTGGGATCGCGGTAGGGCTTTAAAAGCTGGACATGGAAGGCGTTGTGAATCTTCCAGGTGGCTGGTAGGCATAAGCGGAAGGTAAAAGGAGTGACCTGTGCGTCAACGAGGAAAGGCCCGCAGAAGCGAGGTCGAAGTTTGGATGGGAGATGGCGAATGTCAAGGTTGCGGGTGTCGAGGAGCACCTGGTCTCCCACGGTGATGGTGTGATCATTGCGATGGCGATCGGCCTGGCGCTTCTGTTGCTGCAGGATGTCGAGGAGGCGCTTGTGGGTCCGATCCCAAAGCTGATGCATGGTCGTGATGAAGTTGTGTGCAGGTTGGACTATAGCTGATGCTGTCGGTTTTTGTGGCATGAGTGGGTGGCGTCCATAGCAGAGGAAGAATGACGTCTGTCCAGTAGCGACATAAGTATCTTATTGTAAGCAAACTCTAGTACGGGCAGGTGCAAGTCCCATTTGGAGATCTCGTCTTTGTAGGCTGCTCGGAGGAGTTGCTCGACAATTTGGTTGAGGCGCTCGGTCTGTCCATCTGTCTGTGGATGGTAGGCGGATGACATGGCAAGTTTGGTCCCGAGCAGAGACATGAGTTCCTTCCAGAACTTGCTGGTGAACTTGGGGTCTCGGTCGGAGATGAGTGTAGTTGGAATGCCATGTTGTGAGATAATGTCGCACACGAATAGTTGTGCTGTCTCTTTGGTGCGTGATGTTGTGTGTGTCGGGATGAAGTGTCCCATTTTGGAGAATTTGTCAATGACGACGAGAATTGCGTCATGACCGCTTGTGGTAGGTGGTAACCTGGTAATGAAATCCAGGCTAACCACTTGCCATGGTTGTTCTGGGACAGGAAGAGGCTGTAGCAGTCCCGCCTTCTTCTGCTTGCTGCTCTTCATCCGCTGACATGTATCACACGAGGTGATGAATTTCTGGACATCGTTTGCCAGGTGGGCCAAGTAGTAGTGCTTCGCCATACCGGCGAGTGTCTTGTTGCTACCGAAGTGCCCTCTGTACAGGACATCGTGGTATTCTTCGAGTAGTAACTGGCACAAAGGAGGGTAATTGGGTACCCAGATTTTCGTTGATCCCTTCCGGTACACGATGTCACTGTCCCACTGTAGCAGATGTCGCTTTTCTGCCAAGGAAATTTCGGGGTCGATGGTATACCCGTGTGTGAAGAGTCCCTTGAGGAGTGGATTCATCCCTTCGATCTGGATGGCGGCAACATGTGCAGGCCGGCTAAGGGCGTCTGCTTTGTTTCTATGGCCGGGCTTGTACACGATGCCATAGTGGAAGTGTGTCTCGAGGAAGTCAATCCACCAGACCTGCTGCCTGGAGAGGGTTGGCTGGGTCTTCAAATATTCTAGGCTGCAGTGGTCGGTGTAGACAGTTGTTTTCCGTCCTTCGAGGTAACATCTCCACGTTTTGAAGGTGATGATAATAGCAAGGGCCTCCTTGTCGTGTATCGGGTAATTGAGTCCTGCCCTGTGTAGTTCCTTTTTGAGGTAGGCGATTGGTTGCAGTCCGTTTCCTAGATCTTGCATCAAGACTGCTCCCACTGCTTGGTGACTAGCGTCAGCTTCGATGACGTAGTCGCGTTCGGGGTCTGGCAAGATGAGTACAGGCGCGGACGTGAGTGCTTGTTTCAGCTGCTCCATGGCTTCCTGATGTTTTGGTCCCCATTTATAGGGCGTGTTCTTTTTCAGTAGATTCGTGAGTGGTGTGTGATTTTTGCGTACTGTCACACGAATCTGTTGTAGTAGTTAGCGAAGCCTAGGAACTGCTGCAAATCCTTCACGTTCTCGGGTGTCTTCCACGTACGTACGGCTTCGATTTTCTTGGGGTCGACGTGAACTCCTTGAGCGCTCGCCATGTGTCCTAGGAATTGGAGTTTCTCCAGGGCGAAGTCGCTCTTGGACAACTTGACGTAGAATCGCTCTCGTCGAAGAATTTCGAAGACGTGTCGCAGGTATTCGACGTGCTGCTTCATGTCGCGCGAGTAGATGAGGATGTCGTCCAGATACACCACCATGCACTTATCCAAAAGTGGGCGTAGAATGTGGTTCATTTTGGCTTGGAACGTTGCCGGTGCGTTGGTGAGTCCGAACGGCATTACCAGATACTCGTACGATCCGTACCAAGTTCGGAAGGCAGTTTTGTGGATCGAATGTGTCGGGGAAAAGTTGTACTATCGATTGATACAAGGCGCTTTTATACTTCCACAGTACATCAGGTAACCAGGTTTATCATATCTGAAGGGAACAGACCCTTCTAGAAATAGAATCACCCTGCGTATAGCCACGCGAGGTTATTGGCTTTAAGGGATTACAGCAGGATTACGCATGATATAGCGCGCCAGTACATCCCGAGCCTGGTCGGTGATATAATTATAATAAGAGGATAAACCAAAGGATGATGGAAAATGAGGAATAGGAAACCAAATGGAATGAGATAGAAAGGAGATATGAAAAGGGAAATTGGCGTAACGGGGTCGTACTCTCACACAGCCCGCGTGCTCGCCAGCTCGCACGGTCGCCCGCCCGCCCGCCCGCCTGATCGCTTGCTCGCCCGCCTGCTCGCCAGCCCGCCTGCTCGCCAGCCCGCTTGCTTGCTTGCTCGCCCGCCCGCCTTCTCGCTTGCTCGCCTGCCCGCCAGCCCGCCTACTCGCCAGCCCGCCTGCTCGCCAGCTGGCTAGCTTGCCAGCCCGCCAGCCTGCCTGCTTGCTAGCGCGCTTGCTCGCCTGCTTGCCCGCTCATTTGCTCACCAGCTCGCCTTCTTGCCTGCAGCGCCAGCAGCCAGCGCCAGCAGCCAGCACCAGCTTGCCAGCGCAAGCAACCAGCACCAGCTAGCTCGCCAACACCAGCCAGTGCTAGCAGCCAGCAGCACAAGATGCCAGCAGCCAACAGCCAGCGCCGGCTGCTGCCACCCACTGCCACTACCGCAACTACTTCTGCCCACTGCCACCTACTGCTGCCCACTGTCGTTGCAGCCGCCACTACTGCAGCCACTGCTGCCGGTGCCGCCACAGCCGCCGCTGCCTCTGCAGCAGCCACTGCTACTCCTGTCACCACTGCTGTTGCCCACAGTCAGCTTCTGCCTTCACTACCGTAGCCGTTGCCGCTACAGCCGCCGCTGCTACTTCTGTCGCCACTGCTGTTGCCCACCGCCAGCTTCAGCCTTCAAGAGCCAGCCACCAGCCGCCAGCACCAGTCACCACCCACCAGCAGCCAACCGCCGACCCTCAGCCGTCAGCCGCCGCTGCCACCACTTGCGGCCAGCTGCTGCCCACCAGCCGCTAGCGGTAGTCACCAGCGGCAGTCGGCCGCCAGTCGCCAGTCGGCTGCCTGCCATGTGAGTCCCCCGTGCCCTGCGGACTGTCCTATATACTGTGTCGCTAGTCCTAGTGCCTCCTAGCTAGCTCCTTGGCATACTGCTCCTAGTAGATCCTCTTGCGCGCACTTCCTCCTCGTTTGCTCCCCACTCCTCCTAGCAGCTCCTAGCCTACCGCCAGCCGCCAGCTAGCCGCTACTGCCATCTTTTTGTCACTAGTCGCTGCTGCTACCAGCCTCGTGCTCACTGCCACTGCTCTGGCCATAGTCGCCACTGCTACTACCTCCGATTGTACTCCTCTAGCACCTAGTGCCTCCCGCTAGTCTCCTCATCGATTCTAGAGTTCCTCGATGCCTCTCCACTCGGCATGATGGCCTCGTTCAGGTCAGTCCCTCGGCCAGACCGCCGGGCACTTCCCTCCGCTCTCCAATTTCTTGCTCACCGTCTACAGCTGGTGAGCCTGCACCTAGACTGCACGCTCATAGAGGATCACATTAGTTACCTCATTCGCTTGTGGCTCCACGACCTCGACATCTGCTTTCGGGCTCTCTGGCCAGTGCCACAGCCGCAGCAGCTGCAGTGGATTCCTGGAGGTGCTGGGCAAGGTGGAGGCTCTGGAGGTGCGGCCTCGAGGCGGTCACTACCCTGGGGCCAGTGTGGTTTCTCTGGAGGACCGAGGACCTTGGGGCCTAGGGGAATAGGTCCCACCACTGTGTATAGTCTAGGAGCCTCTACTACGTGTCCACTAGGCTCCTCCCCTGCCCCTCCTGAGGCGGCCCTCTCCTTTATCCTTGACTCGAGGACATCTTGTTGCTTCTTTAAAGACAGTACTGCTCTCACCCCGCTTCCTGCTCCTGTCCGCGTCGCACTAGCAGACTCCTCCACCACAGCTGTCGCATGTAGCACCACCACTCTCCCTTCTCCCGCTGTCCCCTCCGGCTTCCTCACCGGTTTGCACATCCCCTCGTTTGCCAGAAACCTAATGGGTGTCGGTCACCTTCAGGACCGAGACGTCACCACTACGTTCCCTGACTGCGAGAGACACGTCGCTTGCACAGACACAGCCACCGGGCGGCACTTAGCCACGTTTGAGCGTGATCGAGGGTCAGGTCTCTTTACACTGCACACTGAGTCCCTGCCAACTGCTCCGTCTGCCGCGGTTGCCGCATCCTGCTCTTGTCGCTCCATAGCCCACCCGACCCTTCTGTGGCACCACCGCTTAGGTCACCTTGCACTCCCGCGTCTTAGGCACATGTCCCAGCCCGGTGTAGTCATTGGTCTCCCTGCATCGCTTCGCGCCCTACCTACATCGGTAGCGCCACTGTGCACGTACTGCGTCGAGGTCCGGCAGCGCGCCGCCCCTCACTCCTCCTCGTTTCCTCCTACCATATCGCCGCTACAGGCGCTGCATATGGACGTCTGGAGCTCTGCCCGGGTCCATGGTCTTAGTCGGGAGCGCTACTTTCTAATCGTCGTTCACGACTTCCCTCGCTTCTCCGCAGTGTTCGTGTTGGAGCGGAAGGCCAACGTGCCTATCGTTTTCCTCTCGTGGCTTCTTACTATTCGCACCCACCACCGCCTGCCTGTAGGTCGGTTACACTCTGACCGTGGTGGCGAGTTCGCCTCTGGAACTCTATGACAGTTCTGTCATGCAGAAGGCATCCGCCAGCCATACACACTGCCGGACTCCCCACAGCGGAATGGGATCGCTGAGCGACGCATCTGCCTGATAATGGAGGTAGCTCGCACCTCCATGGTCCACGCTGGTGCACCCCATTTTCTGTGGTCGTTCGCCATGCGCTACACTGCTCACCAGCTTAACCTATGGTCGCGCTCCCATCGGCCACAGGTTTCGCCGACCCTCTGATTGGCTGTTCTACCACTCGTCACACCACCGCTTTTACCACTCTTGTGACGTTACCTTCAACGAGATGCTCCCCTAATACCAGCGCTACCCGCACTGCAGCGCTCCTGTGCCTCCTCCTCTCTTCCTTCTCCCTGCCCCGCCTGCCGCACCCCTCCCGCCCCGCCCGGCCCAGTCTTGTGTCTCCCACGGCACTCAGTTCCCCTCGCTTGCGCCTGTGGGGGAGTCAGCTGACTCTTGGGGCCCAGCTGCTGGGGGTGCACCTGCTGTCCATGTGGCGCCTCCCCCAGCCTCGCTACCACAGGCACCTCATTCGCCTCCTCCCTTGCCTTAGCCGCAACAGCCGTCGCCGCAACAGACTCCTCGGCCGCAACAGTAGCAGCAGGGAGCAGTGGGCTCTGGGGGTGCTTGTTCTGGGGGTGCTGGTGTTGGTGGAGTTGGTGTTGGGAGTGCTGACTGTGGGGGTGCTGATTCTAGGGGTGCGAGTTCTGGGGGTGCTGACTCCGGGGGTGTTGGTTCTTTGGGTGGTGCGTCCGAGGGTGCTAGTCTTGGGGGTGCTGTTTCGCGGCGTGCCTGTGGCAGCAGCGATGCCGCTGGAGGTCCTATAAAGGACAGGGCATAGTTGCAGCCGCAACCACCGCAGCAGGAGCCGCCGCAGTCTGCCCTTCATCTCCTTGGTCTTGCTCCAGGTCCCCCTGTCCGCACACCCGTTCCCCCTCCGATGCGTAACCCTATTTACGGCCCGTTGTTTCCTCCTCCAGACTCCTCTCTGGCTCATTTTCCCCAGCGCTCCCCTCCGTCCCCTGACTTGTTCCATGTTCCCCCTCATCCCCAGTCCCCAGTTCTTCCCCACTGGATCCGTCTCCCCTCTGATGCTCTTCCTGTCTCTCCCCGTCCTAGTGTCCACCTTATGGTCCTTCGTTTGCGTGCTCCTCCTGTCATAGTCCTCTAGTTGCCTCCCCCGTCGTCGCTCCCGTCGTCCCCCCCTCCTCGCTCTGATGCTGCTTGCACTGCTCGTCCACTTCTCTCGTGCATGCTTGCGTCGCTTGTCACTGACCCTACTGCTCCTCCTGAGTCTGTCTCTGCGCTTGTCGCTGCAATCGCGGACTTTGCTACTAGCCACCGCCTTGACTACACTGCCGCTCTGGTCTCTGGTACTGCCCGTCCTCCGTCCGTCGGGGGTGCACCTGCCCTTGGCAGTGACGTGCTAGAGGACTGGCAGTACGAGTTGGCCTTCCTTGCTGCTGCTGTTCCCCATCTCTGCTTTATGCTTGTATCCCCAGAGGGCGACCCAGGCGCTCTCGACATCCGTGTTCCGCGCTCTTATGCTGAGACGGTGTCGGGGCCCTGGGCAGCCCAGTAGATACAGACCATGGAGGTTGAGATGGCATCCTACAGATCCAGAGGCGCTCACGTCGATGCAGTTCCCCCGCCTGGGGCGAATGTAGTCGATGGTATGTGGATCTACAGAGTGAAGCGCGCACCTGGAGAGCCGCCGAAATTCAAGGCGCGTTAAGTGGCTCTTCAATCAGCGTGAGGGTGTGGACTTCTTCCAGACCTTCTCCCCGACCCCTAAGATGACTACCGTTCGGGTCCTTCTTCACATAGCCGCGTAGCATCACTACAAGCTTCACTCACTCGACTTCTCCACAACGTTTTTGCAGGGTTGTCTGCACGTGCAGATCTACCTCCGACTCCCTCTAGGCTTCTCTGGGTCCTTCTCACCTAGGACCGAGTAAAGCTTGCACTGTCCTATATACGACCTTCGTCAGGCACCCCGTGAGTGGCATGACACGCTTTGCACCACTCTTGTTGAGCTGCAGTTCTTTCCGTCCCCTGCTGACCCCTCTCTCTTTGTTCGCACAGGCCAGACACCGTTCTACATCCTAGTGTACATAGATGATCTTATCTTTGCTACTCCTGACAGAGTCGCACTGACCTGAGTGAAGGCCGAGTTGCTTAGGAGACACACCTGTACAGACTTGGGGGAGCTGAGGCGCTATTTGGGCTTGGAGATCTCTCGTGACTGCGCCGCTCGCACGATCACACTCTCTCATTCCCATATGGTGCAGTAGATCCTCCAGAGGTTCAGTCTCCAGTTCTCCTCAGCACAGCCCACCCCCATGCCTATGGATCACAAGCTCTCTGCTCCTGCTCCGGCTGAGCCGGTCGAGGCTAATGGTCCATACGCAAAGCTCGTGGGGTGCCTCATATACCTGATGACCTGCACTCGACCGGATCTAGCGTACCCTCTCAGTCTCCTGGCTCGCTTTGTCGCGACAGGCAGGCACCGACCTGTCCACTAGTCGGCTGCCAAGAGGGTACTACGGTATCTGGCAAGCACATCAGGACTGAGGCAAAAGCTAGGAGGACAGGAGCCAGTGGTGCTCATTGGACACACAGACGCGTCGTGGGCCGACGACTTGGAGATGCTCAGGTCGTCTCAGGGCTACTGCTTTAGTCTTGGTGCTGGTGCAGTCTTGTGGAGGTCCACCAAGTCGTCGTCTGTAGCTCAGCCCATCTGTGAGGCAGAGATCTACGCTAGGGCCATGGCCGCCCAGGAGCTCCGCTGGCTGTTGTTCTTGCTCACTGACTTAGTTGAATAGCCTAGGTCTGCCCCGATCATGTTTGCTGACAATAGGGCATGATCCTCTTCTGTCAGGGGGCTCGACTTGAGGGCAGAGCGAAGCACATCCAGCTGCGGTACTTCCTGCCGCGTGAATTGCACCAACGCGGTCAGGTTTGTGTAGTACAGTTGGCCTCCGAGGCAAACACCGCTGATATCTTCACCAAGGCACTTCCGCCTCGTGACCATCAGCGGTTCTGTACTCAGCTTGGTCTAGCCTCAATAGCAACACCACTTCTTGTATCCTAAGTCATACTAGGCAAGTTATATACTAGGCCAGTGCAAACCTTTGCAAGGATCTTCTCGCACTCTTCCTGGACCCACCCTTTTGCATAAAGGGGTGAGCACTAGGAAAATCACGAAGGATTTGAGCGTATGCAAGAGTATTGTGCACGATTTCATATTGAATGTTATCTCTAAGACTAGCCACGCTGAGGTGTGGCCAAAGATGCCAGAAGTCGATTGGTCCCATCTTATGATGGATCGTCTTTGTCATACCGTTCTAGGTGAAGATTGGCGAACTGTCGTTGACTGTAGCTACACTACCCTTCCCTCTCCAACGGTTCCCTCGGTGACTGTGCGGAGGAGTGGTGACAGGTTTCGCAGGAGAACTGTGTATGCCAGCAGCGACTGATAGGTGAATATTTCCTGCTCTTTTGCAGTGCCATTCCTTGGAAATGGCAGGGACCCGTTGAAGTATCCCAAGAGGTGCGCGGCCTCCATCAGCAGCTCGAACTCAAAGCTCCAGGTAAAGAAGTCGTGCCCGTTGAACGGTGAAGATGTCTGCAGTTTGATCACATGTGAAAACTGCACCTGGAGACTTAATATTTCGTTTGGTGTTGTGATGCAGCTGCTGTCGGTTGAGCACAGGGCGGCATGAACTCGAACATCCCTGGTGAAGAATGATAAGGTGCAAATGTAGGCGCCTGGTTGTGCCGCCCGAATGATGAGTTGTCGAGGCTCATCGGTGCTAACCCCGTATTTCCTCTGTTACTCTGTGTTGAATGCGCAGGTGTCCCTGTCTGCTGCTGCTGCTCGAAGTGCGACATGAAGCTGAAGAACCTTTCCATAAGGTTCGGGTCCACACCTGAAGATGGTGAAGGGGTCACCATTCCTGGTACTCTTCTTGTTGTTTCTTGAGCAGGGCCGGTCTCGGTTTGTAGTCCTGAGGTGTGTAGTCCAGAGATGCCGGGTTGAGTGGCTTGGGCGCTGGGTGAGCCCGTAGAAGACTTTTTGCCCTTATTGTCCATGTCTTGTAATCGATGAAGCTTTTGATATGCTGACTGTAGATAGGATGTTGTCGATGGGAGTTTGGTCTCTGACCAGCTCTCATACCATGTTGGGCTGATAAAAAAGCCTTAGGACCTTTTCAGAGACTGAGTCCCACTAGTACAAAACGCTTGAGTAGTGCAGCGGAAGTGTTGAGTAGTTGAACCCTTGCACTAGTATGTGAGAGCAAGTGATTTGTTAAAAGAAACAAGCATACATCAATCTATAAAAAATAAGAAATGAAGCAGTTGTAGAATACAGTTGAAGGAACAGTTATCGAGTTGCACAACGACTCGATTGTCGGTTCGGTTACCACCCTTGCAGTTGCAATGGTCAATCGCAACCTCCGGTTGCGAACCTTTGAGTCCCTTCACCCTTTCATATTCTTTCGTCCAACCTCCTCATGTAACCTCCATTGACTCGCGTACCCGATACGACTTTCCTCGAGTGTAGTGTTACACTTTAGAAACGCTTAAGTCTTCGAGGTATTTCCAACAACTTATACATACATCTGCATTAGGGTTTCAGCTAGGCTTTTGAGCTGTTTGAGAATCAGACGAGGTTTCAAAGTTTGGTCTGGCCATCATATGAAAAAAATCGAATTGTCTGCCATTTTAGACGAAACCTGAGGGTTCGTTGAAAAGCTGAAAGAATGAACTAGAATGGGAGAGTACAAGGGAATAAAACCTAGAAGCTGTACCCTCTAAGGCACAAACCTATACAGTCTATACAAACATAACAATATGTGTTTGACACACCCCCTAGACTGTATAGGAGCAGTTCGTGACGAGAGAACGAGCAACTCAGGGTGCCACTACTAGTCCGACCTCTGAGGCAAGGGTCTAAAGACCAGTCAAACGAGTACAGACCAAGCCAAAAGCAAAACCGGGGCGGCACTACTAGTCCAGCGATTGGAAGAGGCCACAAGGCCAGTCATGATAAAAAATATATAAAAGGTCTGTACACAGTCAATGCCCTAGCAAGTGAGAGGCTATAGGAATAAGACCTACCTTGGCTGCAATTCTCCAAGGTCAGTGCAGGTGTGTCTCTTCAGCAGCTCTGTCTTCACGGAGGCCAGTGCGTCCCTGTCTGCTGTGGCAAAGACCAGGTCGTCTACGTAAACAAGGATGTAGAACGGAGTCTGGTCAGCACGAACGAAGAGCGAGGGGTTTGCGGAAGACGGAAAGAACTGCAGGTCAGCAAGGGTAGCACGCAGCGTGTTGTGCCACTCACGGGGAGCCTGCCGCAGGTCGTAGACGGGGCGCCGCAGGAGCCACTGGATCCCAGGAGGGAAGGTACCAGTGAAACCCTGAGGGCGACGCAGGTAGACCTGCTTGTGTAGACTGCCCTGAAGAAACGCAGTGGAGAAGTCGAGGGAGTGTAGCTTGTAGTCACGCTGAGCTGCTACGTGTAGCAGCACCCGAAGAGTAGTCATCTTCGGGGTCGGAGCGAAGGTCTGGAAGAAGTCCACCCCCTCGCGCTGACTGAAGCCTCTAGCGACATAGCGCGCCTTGAAGACAGGCGGCTCTCCAGGAGGGCGCTTCATCTTGAAGAGCCAGCGGCCATCGACTACGTTCACCCCAAGTGGGGGAACTGCGTTGACGTAGGTGCCGGTGGATCTCCAAGATGCCATCTCCTGCTCCATGGCAGCTATCCACTGAGAGGCCCAAGGTCCCGAGATCGCCTCAGCGTAAGTGCGGGGGGTCGGGATGTCGAAAGCGTTTGGGTCACCCTCAGGGACTAGGAGCATGGAACAGAGATGGGGAGTAGCCACGGAAAGGAAAGCAAGCTTGTACTGGCGGTCCTCCAGGACGTCACTGCCGAGGGCAGGAGCACCCCCGACAGACGGAGGACAGGCAGGGTCGGAGACCAGAGCGGTGGCGAAGTCAGCGACCACAGCGACAAGAGCGTCAAGACGCGAAACCGGAACAAACGGGTCGGTAACGAGAGAGGCAAGGACCCGAGGAACAACAGGACAAGCTGAATGGAGGTAGTCAAACAGAGGGGGAGGCGCAACGAAAAGGGAGGATGGAGGAGGCGACGGTAGGAGGGGAGGATGAGACGCGTGGGAATGAAGCAACATAGGGTGAGAGCGCGAGACAGGGGAGACAGGGCGAGCACGAGAGGGACGGCGAGACCAGACGTGAGACGGAGGCGTTGGGTCAGGAGACAGAGGAGGACACACAAGAGGGGAATGAGGGGGGAGACGAGCCGGAGACGAGTCCGGGGGAGGGAACACAGGGCCGTAGACAGGAAGAGAAGGAGACGACAGGAGAGGAACAGACGCAGGGTTAGGGGACGGAAGGCCGAGCAGGCGAAGGGCTCACACCTGCGGTGACTACGACTGCGGCGGCACAACACCGACACCGGGGCCGCAAACTGCTCCACGGCTACCACCGGAACACTCCTCTCCTGCACCCCCAGAAGGAACACCCCCAGAGCTCGAAACCCCTCCAGCACCGGTACCACCTCCAGGCTTGCCGTGACAAGCCACGACAGGAACCCTCTGAGTACCCACCCCTAATCCAGCACCCCCAGAGTCGACGAACGGCTGCTGCGGCAGCGGCGGCGACAACGGCTGCTGCGGTTGCGACTGCGGCGGCAACGACTGCTGCTGCTGTGGCGACAATGGCTGCTGCGGCGACGACGGCTGCTGCGGCGGCGACAACGGCTCCGGAGGCGGCGGAGGAGGAGACACCGTGGGAGGGGCAGGCGGCAAGGACTACGTCGCACGACTACCAGAGTCAGCAGACTCCTCAACCGGGACAACCGACGGGAGGGGGGTGACGTGAGACACAACAGACGGGGTAGGACGGGGAGGGGGAGGGGCAGGTGTGACCAGGGACGGGGGAACTAGGAACGGGGGGGGAGAAACCGGGGGACCACGGTGGGGAAAGCGGTGGTAGAAGGAGACGTACTCATCAAAGGTGACGTTGTGGGAGTGAAAGAAACGGTGGGACGGCGGGTGGTAGAAGTGCCAGTCAGACGAGTCAAGGGGGAAACCAAGGAAGACACAGGGGACAGTGCGGGCAGTGAGCTTGTCCGTGCCAGAGGCACGAACGTGAGCAAGGCAGCCCCAGACGTGGAACGCAGACGCGTCACTAGGAGACCCGGAACAAAGGAGGTTCAGCGAAACCCGCGGCTGCTGGGGGTGCGGCCACAGGTTAAGCTGGTGAGCGGCGTAGCGAACCGCGAACGGCCACAGAAAATGGGGTGCACCGGCGTGGATGATGGAGCTACGAGCCACCTCCATGACCAAACCGATGCGTCGTGCAACGACCCCATTCTACTGCGGGGAGTCCGGTAGGGTGAACGTCTGGGTGATGCCCTCTGCACGATACAAGCGACCAAGGACGCTGGAGGCAAACTCGCCACCACGGTCAGAGTGAAGACGCAAGACAAGGAGACCACGGTGGACACGCGCAGAGACAAGCCACGGGATAAGGACGTCAGGCACGTCGGTCTTCCGCTCCAGAGGAAACACCGTGGTGTAGCGCTTGTAGTCGTCGGCAAGCACTTGGAAGTAGCGCTCTCGACGCGGCCCATGGACGGGGGCGGGGCCCCAGACGTCCATGTGCAGGGTCTACAGCAATGCGGTGGTGGGGGGGAATGAGGAGGAGTCAGGGGCATGGTGGAGTCAACCCTCGACGCAAGGCGTGCACGGTGGCACTGTGGAGGGGGGCAATTCGGGGAACGACCCTGGGAGACTGAGGACAAGACCGTGCTGTGACATGTGACGCAGACGCGGGAGCGCAGTGTGATCTAGATGGTGGTGCCACAGGCGTGTCGGGTGAGTGAGCGACCGACACGAGCAGGCGGCAGCAACCTAAGAAGACGCAGCTACTTGGGAGGACGTCCCAACCGGGGGGGGCGCGGTGTCCAGTGTGAACAGGCCAGACACCGGGTCCCGGGGGAACGTGGTGAGGGGAGCACCAGTGGCGGCCTCGGTACAGACAGCGTACCGCTCGTGACCAGGGAACGTAGTGGTGACGCCAAGGTCCTGGAGGCAGCCAACACCAACTAGGTTCCGGGAAAACGATGGGACATGCAAGCCTGTAAGGGAGCCCGAAGGAGCCGCCAGACAGGGAAGGGTGGTAGAACTACGGAAACTGCGAGGAGGGGTCAGCAAGGGAAACTGCGGCAGTTGAAGCATGTGGCGTCAGCGTAGTGGAGTCGCGGAAGAAACACCGGGAAGCGCCAGAGTCCAAGGTGAAGGAGAGCGCAGCAGTGGCGGTCGGAGTCGGAGCATTGAGGGAGGAACCAAGGCTAAACAAGGCAGGGGATCCTACGCCTAACGCAGCAGGGGAGGCAAGACTAGACACACCTACACTAGGCAACACGGGGTAGTAAGAACCAGTCACACTAGAGTCATCAGCATACAGCACATACAAGGCAGAGCTAAGCTCATCCATGTCCATATCAAAGATCGAAATACTACGGCGAAGCAAGCTGTACCAGTCGGGGAGGTCGGGCGACGGACCGAAGCGAAGACGAAATAGGTGGTCCAGGCGACGAATACAGCGGACGGGAGTGTGACCGATCTTACCGCAAACGGAGCCACGGCAAGAACCGGTCAGGAGCTGGTACTGACAGCGCTCGTCACCCGAACTGCCATTCGGAGGCACACTACGCGCACGGCCACCACCACCTCCACCGGTGCCACCAGCGCTAGGCCACCCAGGCGGGAGACCACCCGCCCTCCTCTGTTGCGGCTGCTGCGACTGCTGCGGCTGGTGCTTGGGCTGATGCTGCGACTGATGCTGGTCTGGCTGCGATGCCTGCGGCTGCTGGGACGGCTGCTCGGCTGCACCAGGCACAATCCCCTCGTCCGCGCCACCACCAGGCGGCCCGACTCCACCACCACCTCCACCTCCACCGCCACCCGCTCCTCCGTGCCCAGCCTTGGGGCGGCGACCCTTCCCCGGACGGAACTGCGTTGCATTCTCAGCCACAGCAACGGAACCGTCTGAGAAGGTGCACTGAGCAGGGGCACAACCCTGAAAGATAGGGACCGGCACAGTACCGCTGGTCTGGGCGATAGAGTGCTGGCGGGTCTCTATGGCAGTCAGGGTGTCAACAAAGTCGGTGAGGGTGAGGTCACCAGGGTGGATGCTAAGAAAGCGGTCGCGGGCAGTGGCAAGGCGGTCAGGGAGGCGGGTGGCAAGTTGGTTGAGGGCGGAGCAGAGGGGCGGCTGATGGGCTCTAATCTGGGTCTCAGTGCAGGCAGAGCGCCAGGTCGCGTCTATCGTGCGCAGGTGAGCGGCCAAGTCAGCGACAGTGGGGAAAGACGCAAGGTTAGGGAAGAGCAGCGGTAGGATCAGGCGACCTACAGAAGCAGCGGGCGGGGTGGAATAGCGCTAGACAACAGCTTTTAGGAACTCCTGCGCAGTCTTGACCGACTTAAAGCGAGGGCACTCAGACAGGGGGAGGGCATGACTGATCGCAAGCTGCGCAACGGCGCTAGGGACGGGCGCGAGGGGCGCAAGGGGCCGGCTAGGAATGGGCGCGGGGGCGGCTAGGGCCTAGGGCGGAAGCGAGAGCGGGCTAGATGGACCTAACCTACTCATGATACCACGTCAAACTGAGAGAATGAACTAGAATGGGAGAGTACAAGGGAATATATACTAGAAGCTGTACCCTCTAAGGCACAAACCTATACCGTCTATACAAACATACCAATATATGTTTTACATTCGTCAGCCATTTCAGATGAAATTTAGGTACTATGGTGTGAACTATAGATGCATATGTCGTGTACACAGTTTCTACGAGAACTACTGCTAATACTGCTGCTACGGTTGCTGCTGCTACTGGTGCTGCACCTTACACTACATTAGAAATTAGTGGTAGTAGTTGTTAGAATGGAAGAATGACTAGAATAGGAGGGTACAAGGCAATGTAGACTAGTGTGTTGTACCCTCTAAGGCACAAACCAATATAGTCTACAGTAACAAACTAAGTTATGTTTGACACACCCCCTAGACTATATAGGGGCAGTGCCTAACAAGAGAACAAGCAGCTCAGGGCAGCACTACTAGTCCAACCTCTGAGGCAAGGGTCTAAAGACCAGTCAAAAGGAGTACAGACAAGACAAGAGCAAGACCAGGGCGCCATTACTAGTCCAGCCACTGGAAGAGGCCACAAGGCCAGTCTGGGTAATATATATATAAAAGTCTGTACACAATCAAGGCCCTAGCAAATGAGAGGCTACAAGAACAAGACCAAGCTGTACACAGTGCCGCTGATGATCTTTAGGCGCAAGCGCCTTCGTAAAGATATCAGTTTTGTTGGCACCAGAGGCCAAGTGTACTACGCGGGCCTGGCGACGCTGCTGCAGCTCGCACAGGAGGAAGAACCGCAGCTGGATGTGCTTCGCTCTGCCCTCAAGTCGTTTGTTTTTTAATGTCTATCCCTCCTTCACCGTTGCGCCCGTACTGGTAGTTAGGGTTTTTGCCATACGCAATACAGACGCTGCACTTCATGCAGGGTCGTCCCTCCGAGGTCTCGGAAATCAGCAGCCATGGGAAGTGCCGTTGCCATTGCTCCTTTGCTTTCAATTGGAGCTCATGGACGGTGAGCAGAAGGGGTCCGTCGTCATCTGCAGGGTCGGCTGAAGCTTCTTTGGAGGACTGGGCTTGCAGGTTGACAGAGGGTGGAGATTGCACCGACAAAGGGCGCCCGAAGGTCAGTTTGCGTTGTCGATACTTTGTCTTGCCTGGGGCACGGGCAGGTAAAACAGGACCGCGCATCACACGAGGAGGTGAGGCTGGACGCACGGACGAACTGCCAGGTTTCGGTGATGGGATTGGAGGGATCAAAGCATTGCACATGGTGTTTTCTTTGTCAAAGAAAACCCACGGCTCATCATCGATCGGTGGGAGAGGTGACAGAGGAGCCTCAGGTATTGTCGAAGGGGGATTGTCGATTACAATGTGAATCAGCGCACGAGTGAGTAGATCTAGGCCACTTATAATTTGGGGGACTAAGCCAAGGGGCTCCGCAACTACTGCTGACTGCCTAACTGGAGAGACGCTCGATGGCGCAGTCTCGAAAGCCATCGAAGCCTAGACAATGAGCTGCATCTAGGCAGCGTGGGAGCGGAGCAATAGAGCCATGCTCATCATGTTGCGTGGCCTGGAAGAAAGAGGTGGAGCAGATGCAGTGACTCGAAGGTTCTGCTGAGACTGCCTTTACAGAGAGGCGCCTCGTCGAGCTGCAGCATGGCAAGGTTGCAGCTCCATTACGAAACGCACGCCTTGTTGGCACACGGTGGGTGGCTTTCTTGGCTGCTCCGCTGTGTGCTGTCACATTGCTGCCAGCATGAAGATGCACGGAGGCTAGCAGCCCTGCGCGTAATGCACTAGCGGTCAAAGCTTGGCAGCAACCTGAGTCAGGTTTCGAATGCAAGCGCTGGCAGTCGCGGTGCATGTGAAAAACGATGTGCCTGCCCACCGACCAGGAACTGGAGGGCGGAAAGTGAGGCTATGGCAAACTGCCCCATTGGCGCAATGGGCCATTGGGCGACTTTGTCGGTATCAGACGAAATTGTACACGCCATCTGAGATTTCATACAAAAAATTACACCAAGTCTGTGATTTCATATGAAAACTTAAGACTAGGATAGACGATCAGACGAAATAATTCGCCTCGTCCAAAAATCAGATGAATGGCAAAAACAGGTCTGATTTTCAGACCATCAGACGGATTTCGGCTGATATCTGAAACCCTGATCTGCATGTAGAAGTTATAGGCTAGATTAGGTGTGTGCTCCTACTAAGTACAAACCCAACCCTATATCTCGCTTGTTCTCTCACTAGTCATTATTCTGGTAATCTAACATGGTATCTCGAGTAGGTTAGGTCCACCCACACGCTTCCGCCCGCACCCTAGCCTACTGCGCCTCGCCGGCCCCTATCGCGCCCCAGCTAGGCCCCTCGGGCCCTAGCCAGGCCCCTCATGCCCTAGCCAGGCCCCTCGCGCCGTCGCCAGGCTCCTCGCACCCTAGCCGGCCCTTCGAGCCGTCGCTGGCCCCTAGTGCCCGACTGGCCCCTCGCGCCCTAGCCAGGCCCCTCGCGCCCTAAGCAGGCCCCTCGCGCCCCAGCCGGCCCCTCGTGCCCTAGCCGGCCCTCGCACCCGATCGGCCTCTCGCGCCCTAACCAGGCCCCTCGCACCGTCGCCAGGCCCCTCGCGCCCAACCGGCCCCTCGTGCCCTCGCCAGGCCCCTCGCGCCGTAGCCAGGCCCCTCGCGCCCCAGCCGGCTCCTCGCTCCCTAGCCGGCCCTTTGCGCCGTCGTTGGCCCCTTGCGCCCGATTGGACCCTCGCGCCCGCCTAGCCCCTTGAGCCCTGGTGGCCCCTTACACCCCGTCGGCCCGGCCTCTCGCTCCCCCGCACGCCGAGTCACGCCGCCCTGCTGCCTGCCTCGGGCCCTGCGTCCTCTGCTCAGCCTCGTTCGTGTGTCCTGCCACCGTGTCGCTGTGCCGCAGTGCTGCTGAGTAGCTGTGCTGCTGTGGAGCTGGAGCGTCCTGCCGCTGTGCCGCTTTGGAGCTGTATCGCTGAGCCTGCACGATGGCGGACTCCGTCCTGCGCCTGGACGCTGAGGGCCACACGATCAACTTCGCTGCCTGGCTCGTCAACCTTTGTCGTCACCTTACAGGTCAGCGCCAGTATGGGCACTCTCTGGCCATGCATGCTGATGGCTTGCTGCCCCACCCTCCTGCGCCTGACCCCCTCCCTGCTGACCCCACCTCTGCTGAGCGTGAGGCCTTCTCTGCCGCTGCGTTAGCCCGCAACGTCTGGGACTCCCGCGATGCTGTAGCGCAGCTCGCTATTAGTCATGCTCTCTCCCTGTCTGAGCGTCCGTGCTTCACTACTGTCGCGAACGCCAAGGATTTCATAGACGCAGGCGTTGCTCGCTACTCCACGCCCGCCTCAGCCTCTGCAGGCCGTCTGATCCTCCCCATGCTTTTTCTGGATCTAGCTGTCTTTCCCACTGTTGCAGACCTTGCCGCTCACCTCGGTACCCTAGAGACTCACTATCGCACCGCTAGCACTGCCGCCCAGCTCACTGCGCTCCCCCCACGGTTTTGCATCACCCTGTACCTTATCACCATGCGCCTGTCTGACCGCTTAGCCAGTGCGCGTGACCATTTCCTTAGCCAGCACCCGGGTGATCTCACCCTGACTGCCTTTGTCACCGCCCTGTCTGAGATCGAGACTCGCCAGCGCACTATCACTCAGTCGAGCGGTGTTGCGTCAGTCTCTATCTTTCACAGTGCACGTTTGCTGACGTTTCTGCCGCGGTCGCCACAGCAACCCCTACTGCCGAGACCGCTGCTGCAGTCTTCCCACAGCAGCGCCAGCGCCGCGACCTTCGCGGCCCCAAGGGAGTGCGTGGTGATGGTGCTGGTAGTGGTGGTGGCGGTGACAGTGCTTCTGCTGAGGGGGTTGCTGCTGGTGTTCAGGAGCAGCAGCAGCCGCCGCAGTAGTAGGAGCAGGAGCAGCAGACGCCGCAGTAGTAGGAGCAGGAGCAGCAGCCGCCGCAGCAGCAGCAGCCGCAGTAGTAGCCGCAGCAGCCCCCGCAGCAGCAGCAGCAGCAGCAGCCCAAGTCGTGGGCCCGCTTCCCGCCCGGGTTTGCTAGGCACCTCCAGAGGTGGTGGCCGCGGTGGCGGCCCTCGCAGCTCGGTGTCTACCGGCAGCTTCGGTCATGTGACCTGCCAGTACCAGTTCCAGATCGGGCCCCTTCGTGGCACTGTGTGCCGCCACCCGCACCCGACCGCCCGCTGCTTCGTCGCCGCTTTGGCCCGGCCCCGGACCTCCCCGACTGGCCCAGTCTGCTGCGCCATGGTTTGCCTATCTTTGAGTTAGATATGGATGAGATTAGTTCTGCCCTGCATGCTTTGTATGCTGACGGTTCTAGTGTGTCCGGATCCTATTACCCTGTGTTCTCTAGCTTAGGTGTAGCACCTTTGTGTAGTACAGACTCCCCTGCTGCATCAGGTGTAGGACTGTCTAGTTTGCCTAGCCCAGGCTTTGCAGCTGCTCCTCCTTCGCCTTCTACTACTGCTTTGCTGTCCTTCACACTCGACTCCAGTGTGTCTGCCTGCTACTTTCACGACCGCTCCACGCTTACGCCACTTGATGCGCCTGCTACTGTCGCTCTTGCCGACCCCTCTGCTGGTCCTGTCGTCGCTCGCAGCTACACCTCCCTTACCTGTCCTGCGGTCCCCTCGGGCTCTCTTACATGCCTCCATGTCCCCTTGTTCTCCAGGAACTTAGTTGGTGTTGGCTGTCTTCAGGACCTCGGCGTCACCACTACGTTCCCTACTTACGTGCGGTACACTGTCTGTACCAAGGCCGCCTCAGGGTCCCCACTAGTGACGTTCCCCCGAGACCCGGTGTCTGGCCTATTCACCCTGGACACCGCTTTCCCCCCGGTTGGCGCATCTTCCCAGGTTGTGGCGGCTTGCTCGTGTCGGTCGCTCACTCACCCCTCCCTTCTGTGACGTTCTTATCCCGTGGATCGTGGTTGCGCGTCTTCACCACAGTCCCCCTGTGCTGTGTCTCCACTCTGACCGTGGCGGCTAGTTCGCCTCTGGCCGGCTTGGACAGTTCTGTCGTGCGGAGGGCATCAACCAGTCGTACACTCTACCGGACTCCCCGCAGTAGAATGGGGTCACTGAGCACCGCATCGGTTTGGTCATGGAGGTGGCTCGTACCTCCATGATCCATGCCGATGCACCCCATTTTCTGTGGCCGTTCACCATTCGCCACACCGCTCACCAGCTTAACTTGTGGCCGCACTCCCAGTGGCCACAGATTTCGCTGACCCTTCTTTGGACCGGGTCCCCTGGTGACGCGTCTGCGTTCCACATCTGGGGCTGCCTCCCTCACGTTCGTGCCTTTAGCTCACTGCCCGCACCGTCCCCTGTGTCTTCCTGGGTTTCCCATTTGACTCCCCTCCGTGTGAGGGGCGGGCGGCGGTTGCGGGCACGGAGATCCGCCTGCGCCCTCCTGCGGTGTCGTCGCCGCCTGCTGTATCCCGCGCAGTGAGCCCCCCCCCCCCCCCTCCCCCCCCCTCGACGCTGCCGTCGCGACCGCATCCACAGCAGCACCGTGCGCCGAACGGCCTGACACGGCGGGCTGGCACGCGGCGGGGGCGTAGGGGGAGCGCGCTGGAGAGGCGCGGCTGGCGTGCACTGCCGCGACGCTGGAGGGGATCCTCAAGCGGGCTGGTGTTGGGCTGCTCCGATCGCCCCTGCAGCCGGACCCTCCCCAACAGCCCCCCCTGCAGGTGCCACCTCCTTTTCTGCCTCAATTACGTCCGCCGTTCCTCCCAGACCAGCCGACTCCTGTGGAAACGGTTATGCCTCAGCTGCAGCCTATGCGGCCACTTCCCGCGCTGACGCCTGAGTATCAGTATTTGCGCCCGCAGTTCCCGCTGCCTCCTCTGGCGGCACCGCACCCCTCCGGGCAGGCAGCGCCGCTGCAGCATCTGCTGCCTACGGCCTCGTATCCTGCCTCACGCCCCGCCGCGCCCCTGCCGCCCCTGCACGTGCCGATCCCCTCCACCCCGGGGTACTATGACCTGCACCACGGGTCCCTGCCGGCGCCTCAGATGGGCGCCCCCGCGTTGTCCACCGACACACTCCCGGAGTGGCGTCCCCCGTCGCTGTGGGCTGAGGCGGCGGAGTGGACCGGTCCCCAGGTGGGGCTGTTCCACGGAGGGGGTGTGGTCAGCCCATTCGTTCCTCTCCGGCGGCGCGTGCCGTCCCCAGAGGGTGTATAGGCGGGGGCAGAAGCAGCGGAGACGGGGGGCGTGGAGTCGTCGGGAGAGGGGTCTCCCCATCGGGCCCAGGGGGGTGGGGCGGCGGCGCGACGAACCTCGTCTATGGTGGGGCTGGTGCCGGCGGCTCAAGGGGCGATATCGGTCCCAGCCGCCACACTCCGTCGCCTCGGGCACGCGAGGAGGGGGACGGAGATATTGATGACGATTCTGGTGGTGGCGAGCTCCGTACTGGGGAGCTCAGGGGGTCTGACAGTGGCCCCGTACTTCCCCCTTCGGTGCTGCCTGGAAGCAGCCATAGATCTCACTGTGGAGGCTGCGCGCGTGCGGCCCGGGCCTGCCCGGGGAACCGGCACGGATCCCCGCGTTCTTGCCGCGCTGCGCCAAGTGTCGGCGAGCATAGACCCGGCGTCAGCTGCAGGGCTTGTAGCTGGCGCCGTGTCCACGCTGCAGGTCTGGTGTTGTACCAGGCCGCGTTGCTGGAGGAAGCCGGGCTGGCAGCTCTCGCGGAATGCGGAGCGGCGGGAGTAGGTGCAGTGGGGCGGTGATTCCAGCAGTCTGAGCGCCCCCGTGCGGCGGATCAGGCTCTCCTGTTAGAATATACCATGCTATGGCTATTTTTGTATATTGTGTTTTACATCCCTAGTTGGGTATACACCTGTGTTGGGGTGTCAATCCAACCCAATTGTAGTTGGAGCCCCCAACACAAGGACCACAGTTGTGGGGGCACCACAAGTCGATTGCTTAAGCCACTTGTGGTCCACCACACTTGGACCACCTCCCACTTGTGGTCAACCACATTTGGAAGGATCCTCCCTCTGTTGTGATTGGTCCTAACCCCTCCCTTCCCTTCCAACCCTCCCTTCCTTTCCAACCTTCCCTTCCTAGCTCATCTCTCTCTTCCTATGTAATGCCTTTGCTTCATCAATAAAATTAACTTTACTGTTTTAACATGGTATAGAGAAATAATGGCTCACGCCAATCTTTTTATCCTGATCATTCCCCACGCTTCCGCCCCGTCCCTTTCCGACGTGCACCTCATTGCCGTCCCTCCATCGTCGCTGCTAGACTCCTAGCTGTCGCCTCTCTTTCCCTTCACAACTAGTTTTCTGTTGGGTGGATTTTCAAACACCCCCAGTGCGCCAAAATCCATAGCTCGCTCGCTAGTTGACATAATTGAGTGATTCTATTTGCAAAAGAAAGCCTTTGTTGTCAGCTGCGACGTCGTAAAAATTCACACTGTTTCACCGATTGGATTGTTGAATATCGATTTCCGAAGTCCGGGCACGTTCCTGGATGTGATAACGAAGTGCTACTGAAATTTCTACCAAGTCCTACTTTCATTCACTAACTGCCGTCTTTCCCATCTTTTTGCCTCCTCACCTGCACCTGCTCATCGTCGCCTTACCGTTGCTGCAGCCGTAGAAGCTGCAGCAGCCGAAGGAGGAGCAGTAGCAGCAGCAGTAGCAGCTGGAGGAGCAGCAGACGCCGCAGTCGAAGGAGCAGCAGCAGTCGCAGAAGCAGCAGCCGACGAAGGAGCAGCAACAGTAGCTAAACCATCCCCATCCTCCCCTCCTCTTTGAGCCATCGCGGGTCCACCCGCCACCGCTCCCTCCCGGCAACCGCGGGTCCACCCGCCGTCGCCTTCCTGCCACTCCGCGCCAACCAATGGCGTCCTTTCCCCTCCTGTCGACGCCTCGACCCTCGATCATCTCGTGCGCGCTGCCAACAACTCAACAACCCGTCGGCAGCCTCCACCGCGTCCTCCATAGTGCACATGTCATGCCGTTCCGCCTCCTGGAATCATGCTTGGTCTCCCAGAGGGTGACCTTGGGGACCCGCCGCCTCCACCTGGCCATCCCCCCCCCTCTCATTCCCCATCCCGACGAGGAACCTCCGCCCCCCGTGGTACCCGTTGGCACTAGCCACTCGCGCTGCCACCGCTGAAGCTGAGCAGCTCTTCGTTACTCAGCGTCGTGACTTCCTCGTGTTCCATACTGATTACCTGATCGCTTTGGAGGAGCACGAGCGGTTGGCCACCCTCCGCACCTAGCATGCCGCTGCACCGCCGCTTATGCCGCTGACTCTGCGCGATTTGCTCAGCGTCGTTGCGCTTGGCTCGAGGCAGACAGCTGTGCTACTAGTGCCCTTCTCCTTGCCATCCCGTTTGCGCTCATGCGCAACTTTCAGGCACATTGCATCGGCTCCCGCCAGATCGGGCTCGAGCTTGAGGAAATGTTCGAACGCACCGACTTCGACGCTGTCGGACGCTCTTCAAGGAATACTTCAGCATCATGATCAAAAATAGTGCTGGCGCCATTGACTACACCAGCCGTCTCCTGGACCTTGCTTCCCGCCTAGAGGCTCGCCAGACTACTCTCTCCTCCAACCTCCAGATCTACCGTCTCCTTGAAGGCCTCTCCCCTCAGTATGAAGTGTGCATCATCGCCTTCCACTGAGGCTCAGCCCCGTGCCTCCTCGACACTGTGGTCCAGTGGATCATTAACATTGAGGCCTGCCTTCTCTTAACCTCCCCCTCCGGCCTGAACTCCACCGAGTCCCAAAACCTCCAGCTTACAGTCACACAGCTGCGCCGTGGCGAACGCCCACGTGGCGGCCGCACCAACCCTTAGGGAGGGGGTGGAGGTGGCGGTTGTGGGGGCAACGGAGCCGGCGGCGGTGGTGGCGGGGTCGAGGGTGGCAGCAGTGGTGGTGGTGGAGGCAGTGGTGGCTCATCTGGTAGCCGTGGTGGCTGCCCTGGCACTCTCCTCCCATGTTCCTATCTTCGCCGTTTTGGTCCTAGGGCGGGTGAGCGCCGCACCCAAACCAACCATCCCCCAACGACCTGCTTCAAGGCGTATGATGACGCTTGGTTCGAGCGCGGCAACACTGGCACACCCCCACGCTGGTGTGCCATGGATCCCCGCCTCTCTCTCCAGGATGTTAAAACTCTTCCGTCTTTCCTCCCTCTCATCTTGAGCTCTCCTCCTCCTCCTCCTCTGTCCCTGACCCCATAAGTTGTAGCAGTTTTGCCGCTTCTAGCAGCAGCAGCAGCAGTGGGGCTCTGGTGGTCAGGCTGCAGCCGCAGTCGCAGCCGCAGCATCTGCATGGCAGCAGTAGCAGCTTGGCTTTAGCACCGCCGCCATGGCTGCCACAGCCACAACAGGTCCTCCTGGCTTTCCCTCTGGGGCTCTCCTTTCCCTAGTGCTCCCGCCTCCCACTCCAGCTTTCTAGGCGAGCTCATGCGTTCTTCCCCTGCTTCCACTTCCATGTATCCCTCTGTTTTTAATGCCAGTGATTTCCAGTACCCCGTGTCTTCAGCTCCCTCCTCGCTCATGATTGACTTTGTTCTCGATAGTGGTGGCCACGGAAACTGCCCTCAAGGACGCTGGCACCCTCACCTCCTTCCCTTTCTCCACCAACGTTCATGGTGCTGATTCCAGCTTCTCCGTCCTTTGCACTCATCTCTCCACCCTCCCTGCCCCCCCTTCCCCTCCAGAGTGGTCACTGGTCTCCACATTCCCTCCATTCGTCATAACCTGCTCTCCATCCGTGAACTCCAATAGGCTGACATCACTACCCTCTTCCTCGCCTCTGCCACCTACAATGTCCTCCTCCACGGCCCCACTCGCCGCCTCCTTCATCGCCTCCCACTTTGCCCTCGCTCTCGCTAGTACATCCTCAGCACATCCCGCCCCTCCTCATGCCAACGTGACCACTCGTGCAGGCACCTCCACTCTCCCCCCTCCCCTTCCTCTAGAGCTAACTTCCTCCAACTCCACCTCCTCTCCATGCTCTTGTCGCGCACTGTCCCACCCCGCTGTTCTCATCCACCATCGCCTTGGTCATATGAACTTTCCGTCACTTCGTAAAGCCGTCTCCTCCCGCTTGCTTGACGGTCTTCCCCCACGCTTCCTCCCCTCCCGTCCTCTTCCGCTCCCCCATGCGCCACATGCATTCATGGAAAGCTCAAACAATAGCCTCACCTCTGTCATCCTTCCTTTTCTGCTGCCCCCCTTGACCTCGTCCACATGGACCTCTGGGGCCCTAACCCTTCCCCTTCCCCCAAGGGCACTGGTACATGCTTGTCCTAGTCGACGACCACAGCAGGTACTCCTTGGTGTTCCTTCTCCACACGAAGGTTGAGGCCCTGCTCTCATCGTTACCTGGGCCAAGCAGTGCCGTGTCCACTTTTGTCACCCCATCCTCCGCCTCCATTCCGACGGTGGTGGTGAGTTTCTCAACCGCACCCTCTCTTCCTACTACTCAACCCATGGCATCAAGCAGACTCATACCCTTCCCCACTCCCCTCAGCAGAATGGTGTTGCTGAGAGTCGCATTCGTGAGATCACCAAGACGGCCCGCTGCCTCCTCAGTCATGCCTCCACGCCCCCTTCTTTTTGGGGCTATGCCCTTGTCCATGCTGCTCTCCTCACTAATCCTTACCCATATCCTCAATGCCAGTCTGGCACTCCTCAGAGCTCTGGACCAGCACCAAGCCAGATGCTGCCATTCTTCGTATCTGGGGTTGCAAGGCATATGTTCTCATCCCCCCACCCGACCGCTCTACGCAAGCAGGAAAGCTCGCCTCCAAGGCCATTGAGTGTGTCTACCTTGGCCACGCTCGCTCTGCCCCTGGTTACCTCTTCCTTCACCCGTCCTCAAGGCGCCTCCTACAGAGCCGTGACGTGGTGTTCGATGAGAGCATCCCGTTCTATCATTCTGTTCCGCCTTCCGACCCACTTCCTACTCTCTCCTGCCCCCTCACATGGACTGATGCTGTCATTTCCCCACTCCTTCCCCAGGCTCCCCTCCTTCCTCCGGATCCTGCTCCTCCCCCTCCTCCTTCCTCAGGTGACATTTATGACCCAACTGTCCCTGACTCCCCTGCTCACTCTGCCTCATCGCACCAGCACCAGCAGCAGCAGCAACAGCGGGAGCAGCAGCACCAGTGGATGGAGCAGCAGCAGCATCAGGAGGTGCAGCAGTTGCAGCGGGTGGAGCGGCAGCAGCAGCACCCGCAGGCAGTGCAGCAACAACAGCCGCAACAGGAGGTGCAGCAGCAGCAGCAGCCACAGCAACAACCTTATCAGCATCGCTGCACCACCTCTCCGTTCATCCTCCCACGCGTCCACACTCGCTCTCATGGCCCACTCATAGGCCATCCATGGGGTTGGCCAACGCCACCCCACCCTCCCTTCTCTTCATTGAGGACTCCCATGAGGAGCTCATTGGCGTTCGGCAACAAACACCTTCCTCACGCCTCTCTACCCGGGCTTCCTTGGCCTCCTCATCCTTGGCATCGCTACCCGCTCCGACCATATTCACCCCGTCCAACTTCCTTGAGGCCATCACCTGCCCCGATGCTGCCAAGTGGATCCAGGCTATCTTTGGTGAATGCAAGGCCTTCATTCGCAATGCCTCATTCGTTGACATTGTCCCCTCTCCTGACGACGTCATTGTTGAAGGCCCGTGGGTGTTCCGAGTGAAGCAGCTGCCGGGTGAGGAGCCGGTCCACAAGGCCCGGTATTGTGCCAAGGGCTTCACCCAGACCCATGGCATCGACTATTGGGAGACATTCTCTCCCACTGCCAAGCTCCCAACTCTCCGTGCCATCCTCGACTATGTTGTTTGCATTGACATAGAGATTGCCTCCATTGATGTCTCCAACGCCTTCCTGCAAGGCGAGCTCCAGGAGCGGGTCCTCTTGCGGCGGCCTCAAGGCTTTCATGCAGCCTTCCCTCCCAACACAGTCTGGGAGCTGCGCCGCCCAGTTTATGGCCTCAAGCAGGCTCCTCGCGAGTGGCACAACAAGCTGGCCGCCACTCTGCAATCCCTGGGGTTTCGTGCCTCTCAGTCCGATGCCAGCCTTTTCCTTCGCTCATCTCCCACCCGCTTCTTCATCTTGGTGTATGTCGACGGCATGATCTTGTTCGCTGACGATGCTGCCACCATGCAGCAAATGAAGGACGCCCTGCATGCACGCCTCAAGTGCAAGGACCTGGGTGAGCTCAAGCACTATTTGGGCATGACCATCAGCCGGGACCGTGCAGCGCGCACCATTACCCTCTCACAATCCTTTTACATTGATCAGGTCTTGCAACGGTTCGACATGGCACAGGCCAAACCAGTTACCACTCCCCTGCAAACCGACCACCAGCTTGCCCCTCCTCCTACTCCCTCCTCCTCTGACCATCCTTACGCTGAGCTCGTCGGTTCGCTGATGTACGCTATGATGTGCACCCGCCCGGACCTTGCCTTCCCCATCAGCGTTCTTGCTCGCTTCGTCGGTACCGGTCGCCACACTGACGAGCACTGGGCTGCAGCGAAGCGGGTACCCCCCTACCTCCGTGGTACCAAGGACTATGTCCTCACCCTGGGAGGCTCTTCTCCTCCCCTCCTCTGGCTTCAGTGACTCCTTCTGGGCTGACTCCCAGCCGGATCGCCGTTCCTCTCAAGGCTACGGCTTCACCCATGGCAGCGGCCTCATCAACTGGCACTCCACTCGCTCCTCCTCCATCGCCCTCTGATCCTGCGAGGCTGAGCTCTATGCTTGCACCATGGCCGCTCAGGAGGCTCGCTGGCTCATCCTCCTTGCTGAGATCAGTGATCCTCAAAGCTGTCCCACCCTCTTGTGTGACAACGCCAGCACCATCCATCTCACGAAGGACCATTTCTTCCATTGTCGCTCCAAGCTCATTGAACTCCGCTACTTCTTCGTTCGGGAGTTGGTCCAGCAAGGTCACTTAGTGGTGCACAAGATCGCTGCAGAGGCCAACTTGGCCGACATCTTTACGAAGGCCCTCCCGAAGACCGCGCACTCTGCCCTCCTCTGCCTTCTCGGCCATGGGCCCCGCCCCCTTTCCTGATTCTGGGGTTGTACCCTTCATATACACTAGCTTTGCATGCTATGGGGTTGTGTTCGAATATACCATGCTACTATTTGTGTATATTGTGTTTACATCCCTAGTTGGGTGTACACCTGTGTTGGGGTGTCAATCCAACCCAATTGTGGTTGGAGCCCCCAAACACAAGGACCACAATTGTGGGGGCACCACAAGTGGGTTGCTTAAGCCATGTGTGGTCCACCACACTTGGACCACCTCCCACTTCTGGTCAACCACATTTGGAAGGATCCTCCCTCCGTTGTGATTGGTCCTAACCCCCCCTTTCCCGTCCAACCCTCCCTTCCTAGCTCATCTCTCTCTTCCTATGTAATGCATTTGCTTCATCAATAAACTGAACCTTTATGTTTCTAACATCTCCATGTGCGTTGCAGCAGCAAGGCCAGGGTCCCGTAGGCTGTTGTTGTACACAGTCGTTGAGTGGTATATTGTTTTGGAGTTGCTTGCCATCCCCTAACCGCGCGGCCGGAGGTCGCGCCGCGAGCGACGGCGGCCGAAGGCCGCCGGCGCGAGCTGAAACCAAAGAGAAGAAAAGAGAATGAATGGAAACTAAACAAGGAGAATGGAGAGAGAGAGAGGGCCTTATATAGTTGAGGAAAGGCACATGCTCTCTCTCTCTCTCTCTCTCTCTCTCTCTCTCTCTCTCTCTCTCTCTCTCTCTCTCTCTCTCTCTCTCTTCTCTTTTCTCTCTCCTCCCTCCCTCCCTCCCTCTCTCTCCATCTCTCTCTCTCCCTCCTCTCTCCCTCCCTCCCTCCCTCCCTCCCTCCCTCCCTCCCTCCCTCCCTCCCTCCCTCCCTCCCTCCCTCCCTCCCTCCCTCCCTCCCTCCTTCCCTCCATCCCTCCCTCCCTCCCTCCCTCCCTCCCTCCCTCCCTCCCTCCCTCCTCCTTCCCTCCATCCCTCCCTCCCTCCGTCCCTCTGTCCCTCCCTCCGTCCCTCCCTCCCTCCCTCCCTCCCTCCCTCCCTCCCTCCCTCCCTCCCTCCCTCCTTCCCTCCGTCCTCCGTCCCTCCCTCCCTCCCTCCATCCTTCTCTCCTTCCCTCCATCTCTCCATCCCTCCCTCCCTCCCTCCTCCCTCCCTCCCTCCCTCCCTCCCTCCCTCCCTCCCTCCCTCCCTCCCTCCCTCCCTCCTCCCTCCTCCTCCCTCCCCCCCTCCCTCCCCCCTCCCCTCCCCCTCCCTCCCCTCTCCCTCTCCCTCTCCCTCTCCTCTTTCTCTCTCTCGTGTTCTCTCTCTCTCTCTCTCTCTCTCTCTCTCTCTCTCTCTCTCTCTCTCTCTCTCTCTCTCTCTCTCCCTCTCTTTCTCTCTCTCTCTCTCTCTCTCTCTCTCTTTCTCTCTCTCTCTCTCTCTCTCTCTCTCTCTCTCTCTCTCTCTCTCTCTCTCTCTCTCTCTCTCTCTCTCTCTCTCTCTCTCTCTCTCTCTCTCTCTCTCTCTCTCTCTTCTCTCTCTTCTCTCGCTTCTCTGTCGCCTCGCGCTGCATGTGTCTTGGCTCAAACTTCATAAGCACTGCTATCCAATTAGCTCGTTGCCATTGCCAACCTTCACTCCTCCTGCCCCCTCCCTTCCCACGCCTGTGTCTCTGCAGTGGTGGTGTTCAACCTGACGGTGCCTGGCAACATTGTGCGTGCTCTTAGTGGCGAACCCGTGGGAACACTTATCATGCCATTTCTCATATGCTGCTGCCATGCTGCTGCTTCACATACCCCATACAAGATGCTGCGGTGTTGAGATCACTAACTTCGTTGAAAGTAGATAGTTACCGCACTGCCTTGCTGTGCACCTCTTTAGCATTAGCATGTCCCTCCCATTAATTTGAAGTGCATGTTCTTAGGAGTCGTGACACAATCTGTATGCTGCAGAGTGCAGCAAGCTTACCGTAATCCCCCGGATATAACACCCTATGGTGGATATAATAATTCATTAAAAAAATGACTGGGTGTTAACAGTGGGCTGGAAAAATATAACGCCCATGTGTTATGTATAATTCATTTTGAATCTGATTGTTTCTAGGCTTATACATGCATTGGGTTTCTGTTAGGGAGTTTTGTGCTTTTTGGATGAGAGGATGGCCATGCCAACGTGTCGAACTCGGCATGGGCTATAGGATTTGTGGCCAATCCGTAACGGTCACAGCTGCCAACACCCAGCGGATTGCTGCCATCGGCTGCCAGCGCTGCGAGTGCACGGCTAGGTGCAGTAGATGCTGCCAGCGCAACACCTGCGATGGAATCTGGCATCTCAAGATGCCCTTGGGAAGCTTCTCGACCAGACCATCGCATGCTAGCATGCGATGGTCTTTTTTGGCTTTCAAGAACCGTGCGCGGCTCGGGTAGGGGGTCGGCCCACGTTTCTTGTTCATCCGTTTGTTGTCGCTGCGTCATTTTAGCGTTCCAGTACTGTCTTCCCAACAGAAAATCCCTCGCGATGTCGAACCTCTCTAACAGAGCCTCGGGCATAAGTCCGCCGAGGCGATTTTGTAGGCAGAGACTCAGCCATGGCGGCCCGTGCTGTTAGCGGCATCTCAGTTTTGCGAACCCATCGTCCACCCCACGGTAGTCAATTTCTTCTCCGTCCGTTTCCGTCGATTCCTCCAGCACCACCTGCGCCGCCAGCACCGCCTGCGCCTCCCGCGCCTCCTGCACCTCCTGCCCCACCTGCTCCTCCCGCACCTCCCTATACATCATGTCCGAGTGCAAGTCGTCCCGAGGAGTGGGACAACTACTGGCAGGACGATGATGAGCTAGACTGGGAAGATGCTGCCGATGGAGAGCCAGAGCCACCCCCAACACTTCCTCGTGTCATTGTTCCATCTTTCCCTCAGCCCATTCGTCGTCCCCACATGCCGCGAGTTAACCGGGATGCTGCACCTCCCTCCCCCAGACATCGCAGGACCAGCCGCAAGAGAGTCTCGCGCACAGCGGCGGAAAAGCTATACTGGTTGGCCCATCTCGACTCCGACCCGAAGCTTTCGAATCGCAAGCTGGCGAAGATGGCCGAGGTACAACCCTGTCAGATACGCGAGTGGAAGAAGAACAAGGCACGGCTGTCGGCGGCGGCGGGATGCAGGCGTCGTCTCATCGGTGCTGGACGCAAGGCGAAGTTCCCCGACATGGAGAAGGAGATGTACAACCGCTTCCTCTCACACCGTGCGCGCGGCTTGGCGGTGTCGGTGAGTTGTCTGCAGAAGTGGAGTAGGAAGTTCATGCGGAAGCGCCATCCCGGTGTCGACTGGCGTGCGTCATCCCGTTGGACCTTCCGGTTCCGCACGCGTTGGGGATTGACACGGCGCGTCAAGACAAAGATGGGCCAGCGCCTAACCAGCGGTGCGTTGTGTGCTTGATATGCAAGGTGTTTAGCAATTTCGCTTGCGGTTTCCCATTCATTGAGCTTTAAGAACTTAAGCATGTACACTCACATCGTTTATTGTCTTCTCGTTATGCAGATTGCGAGGCTAAAGTCGAGAAATTCTGGGAGTTCGTACGCCAGATGCGCACAGTCAACAAATATGACGACGACTTGATTATCAACGCCGATCAGACGCCCTTGTTCCTCGAAATGCCCCAAGAGACTACATTAGAAGTCCGCGGTTCAAGGACGGTACATGTTCGGACTGCTGGCTACGAAAAGGAGCGGTTGACCGTGATGCTGGCGGTCACTGCTGGCGGCCAGAAGCTGAAGCCGTATGTCATCTTCAAGCGCAAGACGCTCCCCAAGATTCGAGTCCCGCCAGGTTAGTATCGATTGGGTATTGATGTCACTAAGTGTTTCATGTACCGGAGTTAGAAACTAACAGTAAGCTTTTTGGTTCGTTCATGATTGCATGCAGGAATCGTCATCCGCGCACAGGAGAAGGGATGGATGGATGAGGACCACGTGAAGGACTGGATTACGACGGTCCTTGTCCCCTTTCTGAAGCGACTTCCTGCACGCCGTGGCGGGCGGCAGAAGGCTCTCGTTGTCCTCGACTCCTACAAAGGCCATCTGACTAAGGGGGTGGCGACGTTGATGCGTCTATTCAAACTCTCACGTGCCGTCATACCTGGCGGCTGCACGCCAATCGTCCAACCTCTCGACATAGCTGTGAACCGCTGCTTGAAGGCTCATGTCCGCCGGTCCTACTCAGGTTGGTTTGAGGAGTTCGGCTGCGACGCGACAACTCCCGCAGGTGATACCCTTCATATCCTTGAGCTCTGCTCTTCATACGTTCTTGTTTACCGTTTGCTTTACGACGCCTTGACGTGTTGCTCAAGTTCTCGCTTCGGTTTGCCTAATGCGCGATGTAATCTCCACCCAACCCTGTCCGCCCTTCAGGAAATCTGAAAAAGCCTCCGGCGGAGGTGGTGCTGCAGTGGATCGCGGCCGCCTGGGAGGCAGTCCCTACCGACCTCATCCGCAAGGCTTTCAAGACCTGCGGCATCTCCAACGACCTCGATGGCCTTGAAGACGACCTCATACTCGCCCACATGCGCAACAACGCGGAGCTGGAGGTCATGGACGATGTGCACGCGGAGGTTGAGACGACCGGGGAGAAGACGAATCCCCTTTTCGAAGCCGAGTTCGTAGAGCCGACCGCCGACGAGCTCTCCGAGGACGAGGAGTGTGACATCACGGTCAACGTCGACCTGCCGCAGCATGCACCGACACCTGGCGTCGATGTGGCGGAATCGTCTGCGATGGCGGAGGCTCGACTTAACGCTGCAGCAGCTGCAGCATCAACATCGACAACACCAGCAGTAGCTGCAACTGCACCTGAAGCGGCTGACACTACAGAGAGCAGCGATGTGGACTCCGCAGAGATGGCGCCAGCGGCGGAGGTACTTGCTGGACTGGCCGCCTCCCGATGGACTGAAGAGTACGATTGGGACGATATTGCATCCGACGATGATGATGTAGAGGCTTGGCACGCTGGAGATGAGGATGACGAGGAGTATTAGGTAGTGAATTATGTCTCTAATTTCTAACTGAAAGCCCTAGGACATGATCTAGGCCTTGCGCTACTCACTGGATGCTATTCTTGTAGGCAACAATGAGTAGGAATTCAAGCGTGTTGTAACGCTGCTGTAGTAATAGGATGCATATGGTAGAATATACAATTGTTTTAGTGTACTCCAAGTAATAAAAATAGGGGGGGCGTTATGTAAAATTCGTCGCCTGAAAAGCGGGTACTCTAAAAAATGCACCATATCATAAGCTCCCCCCCGTATTAACCACCCATGGAGTGACTATTCCGGCGGGTGTTATATCCGGGGGATTACGGTAAGTGCGTCTTGCAAGGAAAAACATATAGAAAAAGGAATTGGTCATCTTTCGCTTGTTTCCTGAACACTCGTAAGCACCACACAACCATTTCTGCTATCTATAGGCCATGCATCACCATCCACTGGAGCACCAAATTTTGAGAAACCCTACCCCCTTCACCACCACCTCCCCCGTGCCTGCTCAACTCTGTCCGATCATCCATCCTACCGATTCACTTGGCGCATGAGCACTTGGCCGTCATGCTGCACTATAAACCGTTGCCAATCCCCTCCAGGGATGTTTGTGAGAGCGGGGCAATCTTGGATGCTAACGCACGCAAGGGAAGGGCAGCAGGAGATGCTGGCAGGCAGCTCACTGATTTCTGGGCACTTGCTGAGATTCAGCCATCGAAGGCTTGTCAAGAGGTGGATGTCCTCAGGGAGGGAGGAGAGTGTGCAGAGAAAAAAACTCGAGTCTCTCCAAAGCACTGAGCTGCAGCAGGGACTCTGGCAGCACTCGGAGTGAGCTGCACTTGCGGAGTGTTAGGGATCGAAGCTGCTGCAGCTGACCGATGGAATTAGGAAGGGTTTGGAGATTGCTGAAGCTGGAGATACGGAGCTCTCTGAGTGCTGGCAGCTGCCCTATGGTCTCTGGGAGAGAAACCATCTGCTGCCCTTTGATCTCAAGTCGTTCAAGGAGAGACAGCTGCGGCAGAGAGGAGGGCAGAGTGAGCCTAGGGCAACGACTCAGCTCCAGGCCTTTGAGATTGGTCAGATTCCCGAAGCCTTCTGGCAGCTCCTGAAGGCATGAACCCAACTTCAATTCCTCAAGGGAGGACAACCTCGTGAAGGACGCAGGCAGCTGTATACCCCTGAAGCGGTTGCGTACGATGAGGCGCCGAAGGCTGTGGGACTGCCCGATACTCTCCGGCAGCCTGGCCAGGTTTGGCGTGAAGAGTTCCAGTAATTCCAAGCTAGTGCAACTGAAAAGAGCATCAGGGAGGAAGAGAAGCGTGCCGCAACCCCAGGCATGAAAGACACGTAGTTTCAGGAGCCGCCCGATTGTCTCGGGTATTGCTGACAGACCCCAGCAGCCGTTGAGCTTCAGCTCCTGCAGATTGCCAAGGTTGCCAAGACTTTCGGGCAGCACTGTGAGACGACGAACTGCCAAGTAGAGAACTCTCAGAGCATGAAGCTTGCCGATGTCTTTAGGAAGGCTAAAATTGCTGCCTTCTGAAGACATGATGAGACGTAGGAGTCCAGCCAGGTTTGTGACACTGGAAGGAAACTCTGTGATGGCGGGCGGGCAGTCGAGCACGAGCTCCTTCAGACGTGTGCAACCTTGGAACACCGCCTCGAGCGCTAGGGACGTCCAGACACGATCGTCATCGATCCAGAGAGACTCAAGCCTTGGCATGCGGCTAACGGCGCAGAGGAGCTGTGAGGCTGAGATTCCCGGACGACGTGTCAGGCGGAAAGACGTGGTCGCAACATATGCGAGTCGAAGCCAGCGACGAGACACGAACGGGAAAGAGGCTTGCGAGGGGGAGGAGGTGTTGGACGACGTCGCTGATGACGATGCTGTAGGCGGGTTCTGCTGGTTAGAAGAGGCGGATGAAAGGTGGGAAATTGGCACAAGGCAGTGAAAGACGTCGACTAGCAGATCGTCGGGAAGAGAAGCAATGGGGCAGTGATCAGTGACGACAGCATTATCCTCGGCGACGGAAGCCATGGCGCCTTGGTTTAACTTGATTCGAACCACGACGGATCCAAAGAGGAAATCAACGAAGTGGACTGCAGAAGCAACTGATATGTCCGGCCGGAGAAGAAGGGAGAATATGTAATGCGATAAAGCAGTGCGAGGAGGAAGCTTTGATGCCGAGGAAAGGCTCGGTGGTGGAACAGTTAGGAGAGGGAGGAACGGGATCAAGGCGAGGCAAACGAAGCGAGGAGGCAGTCCCGTTGTGATTCGGGCCATCGCGGCACGACGCGCATGATGGCAGGCTCTGTGTGCTTCGAGTCGATGGGAAATCCATGGCGGAAACTTTGAGGCGAATGGCGGAGCGGCAACTAGGACCTGGAGAGGCGCGGGAAAAGCTGAGTCTAACCTCGAGGTAGACAGGGTAAGACTGACATTGAGAACTCCCCCCAGGGATTCCCAATCACGAGAACCCTGTGGGGCAAGGGTGTACGCGCTAGAGTATGGTCCGGAGAAGAGAAAAGTGCCACGCGACGCTGGTGGAAATATCTCTCGTTCTGGTTTGGTGGAAAGCAAGAGAAAGGCCTGAGCACTTGGACAGGCTTACGCTAGGCCCTAGGGAGTTTCGGAATGGGTCCAGAAGTACTCTGAATATTCTGGATCCAAGGAACGTTAACCCAGAATCCTTCTGAGCTCTCAAACTAGTAACACTGCTGAAGGTCGTGTCTGTCTCCTCCTATGTTTGTGGCGAGCTTGACAGTGCTACTGTACTTGGCTAAGTCCTGAAATTGTCCAAGTAGCTAGGGTGATTCGTGGATTTCTCTTCACAGAATGCCATGCCACGAGGCTAGTTCGTCAGGACTCATGAACATAGCACCGGTATCCATCAGGGTTTCGAGCGGTCGTCCGGAGGTCCGTTTGAACCTCTCCTGCCAGTTCTGAGCGAGAAGCCCATGCTACTCCCGTGAAAAGAATTACATCACGACGATGCCGTTATGCCACGCGTCAAACTGACCATTCGAGGGGCAGAAAGTGACACTGGCCAAATGTGTCAAACATATATTGTTATGTTTGTATAGACTGTATAGGTTTGTGCCTTAGAGGGTACAGCTCCTAGGGTATATTCCCTTGTACTCTCCCATTCTAGTTCATTCTCTCAGTTTGATATGGTATCATGAGTAGGTTAGGTCCATCTAGCCCGCTCGCGCTTCCGCCCTAGGCCCTAGCCGCCCCCGCGCCCGTTCTCGCCGGCCCCTTGCGCCCTTCGTGCCCGTCCCTAGCGTCGCCGCGCCCCGTGCGCCCGTTCCTAACCGGCCCCTAGCGCCGTCACGCCCGTCCTAGCCGGCCCTCTCACGCCCGTCGCGCCCGTCCTAGCCAGCCCTACGCGCCCATCGCACCCGTCGCGCCCGTTCCTAGCCGGCCCCCACGCGCCCCCCGTCGCGCCCGCCCTAGCCTGCCCTCTCGCGCCCTAGCGCCCGTCCTAGCCGGCCCCACGCCCGTCGCGCCCGTCCTAGCCGGCCCCTAGCGCCGTCGCGCCCGTTCCTAGCCGGCCCCATGTGACGTTGCGCCCGTCCTAGCCGGCCCCACGCGCCTGTCGCGCCCGCTCCTAGCCGGCCCCTCGCGCACTTTGTCGCGCCCGTTCCTAATCGGCCCCTCGCGCCCCGGCGCGCGCCCGTCTCTAGCCGGCCCCCAACGCCGTCGCACCTGTCCTAGCCGGCCCCTCGCGCCTGCCTCTCATCAGCCCCACGCCCGCTCCTAGCCGGCTCCTCGCCCTCGCGTCAGTTGTGCGCCGGCCCCGACCTCGTTTTGTCGCCGGCCTACCTCCAACTCGTGCCCGGCCCGTCCTTCCCGACGTGCACCACACTGCACCGCCCGGCACCGCTCTGCACTGCACTGCACCGCTCTGCACTGCACAGCACCGCACTGCACCGCTCTGCACTGCAGCGCACTGCTCCGCTCTGCACCGCACTGCACCGCACAAAACAGCACAGCGCCGCCCTCCCTCGCTGCTGCACCGTTCCTGATGGCGGACGTGCTTCGCTTCGACGCTGAGGGCCAGCCGCTCGAGTTTGAAGCGTGGCTGGTCGACCTCCGCCGCCATCTCAGTGGTCAGCGGCAGGATGGCCACTCGCTGTCTGTCCACCTTGACGGTACGCTTCCCTGCCCTGACCCCCTCCTGCGCTGCCCGCTGACCCCTCGTCTGCTGAGCGTGAGTCCGCTGCAGCTGCTGCCCTTGCTCGCTCAGTCTGGTTGTCGCGTGACGCAGTTGCGTAGCTTGCGATCAGTCATGCCCTCCCCCTGTCTGAGCGCCCTCGCTTTAAGTCGGTCAAGACTGCGCAGGAGTTCCTAGATGCTGTTGTCCAGCGCTATTCCACCCCGCCCGCTGCTTCTGTAGGTCGCCTGATCCTACCGATGCTCTTCCCTGACCTTGCGTCTTTCCCCACTATCGCTGACCTTGCCGCCCACCTGCGCACGATAGACTCGACCTGGCGCTCTGCCTGCACTGAGAGCCAGCTTAGAGCCCATCAGCCGCCCCTCTGCTCCGCCCTCTACCTGCTAGCCACCCGCCTCCCTGACCGCCTTGCCACTGCCCGCGACCGCTTTCTTAGCATCCACCCTGGTGACCTCACCCTCACCGACATTGTTGACACCCTGTCGGTCATAGAGACCCGCCAGTGCTCTATCGCCCAGACCAGCGGTACTGTGCCGGTCCCTATCTTTCAGGGTTGTGCCCCTACTCAGTGCACCTTCTCTGACAGTTCTACTTCTGTGGCTGAGACTGCAGCTGCAGCACAGTTCCGTCCGGGGAAGGGCCGCCGTCCCAAGGCTGGGCGCGGCGGAGGGGGTGGCGGTGCAGGTGGAGATGGTGGTGGAGCCGGGTCGCCTGGTGGTGGCGTGGACGAGGGGACTGTGTCTAGTGCAGCCGAGAAGCCGTCCCAGCAGTCGCAGGCGTCGCAGCCGGATCAGCACCATCCGCAGCAGCAGCCCCAGCACTAGCTGCAGCAGTCGCAGCAGTCGCAGCCGCCGCAGCAGTCGCAGCAGCCGCAGCAGAGGAGGGCGAATGGTCTCCCGCCCGGGTGGCCTGGCGCTGGTGGCGGCGGTAGACGTGGTGGTGGTCGTGCGCGTGGTGTGCCCCCGAGTGGCAGTTCGGGTGACGGGCGCAGTCAGTACCAGCTCCAGACCGGTCCTCGCCGCGGCTCCGTTTGCGGTAAGATCGGTCACACTCCTGTCCGCTGTTTTCGTCGCCTTGATGACCTGTTTCGTCTTCGCTTCGGTCCGTCGCCCGACCTCCCGGACTGGTACAGTTTGCTTCGCCATAGTATTTCGATCTTTGATATGGACATGGATGAGCTTAGCTCTGCCTTGTATGTGCTGTATGCTGATGACTCTAGTGTGACTGATTCTTACTACCCCGTGTTGCCTAGTGTAGGTGTGTCTAGTCTTGCCTCCCCGGCTGCATCAGGCGTAGGATCCCCTGTCTTGTTTAGGCTTGGTTCCTCCCTCACTGCTCCGACTCCGAACGCCGCTGCTGTGCTCTCCTTCACCCTGGACTCAGGCGCTTCCCGGTGTTTCTTCCGCGACTCCACTACGCTGACGCCACTTGCTGCTCCTGCCGCAGTTTCTCTTGCTGACCCCTCGTCCGGTCTAGTAGTCGCTTGTAGTTCCATCACCCTTCCCTGTCCGGCGGCTCCTTCGGGCTCTCTTACAGGCTTGCACGTCCCCTGGCAAGCAACCACAAAGTGTGGTGCTTGGTGATTGGTTGGTTCTTAGGACCAAGGACCATTTGGTTGGAATAGTGCCAACCAAATGTCTAGGACCAAATGTGAGGTTGGTCAACCCAACCAACAACCCCCCAATAGTTATAATGAATACACCTCCCAATCTAGGCATGCATGTTGTATAGATACAGTATATATTTTACAACACAACCCCCCAACATGCATAAGACTAGCTGTCTTGAATCAGGAGGCGGACGAGGGAACGGGAGGAGCGAGGCCAAGAAGACGAAGGAGGGATGATTGGGCGGTGTGGGGGAGGGCTTTGGTGAAGATGTTGGCAAGATTGGCGGCAGAGTGAATCTTGCCTTGTTGGAGGTGGCCATTCTGCACAAACTCGCGAATGGAGTAGTGGCGAAGCTCAATTTGCTTGGAGCGTCCGTGGAACACAGCATCCTTCGTGAGATGGATGGTGCTGGCGTTGTCGCACCAGATGGTGGGACATCGCTGAGGGGCACCAAGCTCCTCATGAAGGAATGTGAGCCAGCGACCCTCCTGCGCAGCCATGGTAGCGGCATATAGCTATGCTTTGCAAGAGGAGAGGGCAATGGAGGAGGAGCGGGTGGAGCGCCAGCTGATGAGGCCGCTGCCAAGGGAGAAGCCATAGCCCTGAGAGGAGTGGCGGTCAGGCCTATAGTCAGCCCAGGAGGAATCAGAGTAGCCAGTGAGGAGGGGAGGGGAGGGGCCGCGAAGGTTAAGGACGTCCTTGGTCCCCCGAAGGTAGCGGAGGACACACTCGGCCACTTGCCAGTGCGCGGCATCATGCTTGCCGGTACCAACGAAGCAGGCCAATACGCTGCTGGGGTATGCTAGGTCAGGGCGGGTGGAGACCATGGCATACATGAGAGAGCCGATGAGCTCAGCGTAGGGGTGGGAGGAGGAGGAGGGGGAGGTGAGGGGAGTGAGGTGGTGCCCAACAGGAAGAGGGGTGACCTGAGGGATTCCTCGAGCCATGTCGAACCGCTCCAGGACCTGCTGCAGGCACTGACCCAGGGAGAGGGAGATGGTGCGAGCAACACGGTCGCGTGTAATTGCCATGCCGAGATAGTGCTGCAGCTCCCCAATATCCTTACACTTGAGCCGGCTGCCAAGCTCACACTTGACGGCGGAGTCGGCAGTGATGAGGATCATATCGTCGACATAGACGAGGATGTAGAAGGGGGAGGGGGAGGTGCGGAGGAAGAGGCTGGGGTCGGCGCGGGAGGTGCTAAAGCCCAGCTCGGCGAGGATGGCAGCAAGCTTGGCATGCCACTCCCTTGGTGTCTGCTTGAGCGCATAGACTGGCCGACGCAACTGCCAGACAGAGTCGGAAGGAAAGGGGAGGTGGAAGCCTGCAGAACGCTCCATGTAAATGAGCTCGCGCAAGACGCCTTGGAGGAATGCATTGGAGACTTCCATGGAGTGAATCTCCATGTTGAGGCAAGCGGCGTGGTCAAGCACTGCGCGGATGGTAGCGGGCTTGACGGTGGGAGAGAAGGTGTCGAAGAAGTCGACAGCGTAGTGCTGGGTGAAGCCCTTGGTGACGTAGTGGGCCTTATAGACCGGCGGCTCGCCAGGCAGCTGCTTCACCCGAAACACCCACTTCCCTTTGACCACGTTCGTGATAGAGGGAGGGCGGGGCACATCCACAAAGGAGGAGTTTGCAAATAACGCCTCCAACTCCTTGAGGATGGCCGCGAGCCAGAGGTGGGTGTCAGGGCACGACATGGCCTCCTCGTACGTGGCGGGGACGAAGATGGTGGGGGCGGAGGAGAAGGCGAAGGCTGGTGTGCCGCTGAGGTCAAGGGAGATGGTTAGGAGGCCTGGATCATGCAGGTGGAGGTTGAGGAACTCCTTATGGGAGTCCTCGAGGAGGGAGGAGTGGAAAATGAACGGTAGGACTGGTGCTGCTGCTGAGGATGCGCCTGCTGCTGCTGAGGCGGCTGCTACTGCTGCATCTGCTGCTGCCACTGCTGCTGCTGCTGAGGCGGCTGCTACTGCTGCATGTGCTGCTGCCACTGCTGCTGCTGCGGGTGAAGGTGAGGAAGGAGCGACGGCTGCTGGTGCTGGTGCTGCTGCAGTGGGTAGGTCTGCTGCTGCTGCTCCTGCTGCTGCTGCTGGGACTGCTGTAATAGATCTCGATGGCAGGGTTGGGCTAGAGTTTTGTTGTAAGACAGCCTGAAAGAGGAGGTCCATGAGAGGGGAGAGAGGAGGCAAGGTAGAGGAAGAGAGGGTAACAGGAGGCGGGGCACCTAGGACTGCGTCACGTGACCTGGCGTGGGGATACCGGGTGAGGATGGAGCGGGTGGGGCACAGGGGGGGAGGGGGACACGTGGGAGAGGGGGGAGGAGGGGAGGGGGGAGGTTGGGAGGGAGCGGAAGGGGAGGAGTTGGACAAGGAGGCGGGGGGAAAGAGAGGGTTAGGGTCAAATATGTCACCAGAGGAGGGGGTAGCGCTTGGGACGGTGGGATGGGACAGGGATCGACCGGAGCAAGTTGGATCAGGGGGAAGGGGGGGAATGGTTGGGTTAGAAGGAGGGAGAGGAGGGGGAGGGATGTGAGGGGGCGGGAGAGAGCGGGAGACCGCCTGGGCAGAGGGAAGACGAGGAACCCGAAGGTATATAGGTGGGAGCAAGGTCAGAAGGGAATACGAGAGAGGAGGCAACTTGTGGGATGGTATAGGAGGCAGTCATTAGAGCGTGAGAGCATGAGAGCATGGGAGCATGGAAGCATGAGAGCATGGGAGCATGGGAGCATGGGAGCATGGGAGCATGGGAGCGTGAGAGCATGGGAGTACGGGAGCGTGAGAGCATGAGAGCATGAGATCATGAGAGCATGGGAGCATAAAATCATGGGAGCGTGAGAGCATTTGAGCATGGGAGCATGAGAGCATGGGAGCATGAGAGCATGAGAGCATGGGAGCATGGGAGCATGAGAGCATGGGAGCGTGGGAGCATGAGAGCATGAGAGCATGGGAGCATGGGAGCATGAGAGCCTGGGAGCATGGGAGCATGGGAGCGTGAGAGCATGGGAGCATGGGAGCATGAGAGCATAAGAGCATGGGAGCATGGGAGGATGGGAGCATGAGAGCATGTGAGTATGGGAGCATGAGAGCATGAGAGCACGAGAGCATGAGATCATGGGAGCATGGGAGCATGGGAGTGTGAGAGCATGGGAGCATGGGAGCATGGGAGCATGGGAGCGTGAGAGCATGGGAGCATGGGAGCATGGGAGCATGAGAGCATGAGAGAAAGAGAGCAAGAGAGCATGTCAGCATAGGAGCTTGAGAGCTTGAGAGCATGAGAGCATGCGAGCATGGGAGCATGGGAGCATGGGAGCGTGAGAGCATGGGAGCATGGGAGCCTCAGAGTGTCAATGCATGGGAGCATGGGAGCATGAGAGCATCAGAGTATGGGAGCATGGGAGCATGGAAGCATGAGAGCACGAGAGCATGGGAGCATAGGAGTATGTGAGCATGAGAGCATGAGAGCAAGGGAGCATAAGAGCATGGGAGCATAAGAGCATGGGAGCATGGTAGCATGAGAGCGTGGGAGCATGGGAGCATAGGAGCATAGGAGCATAGGAGCATAGGAGCATAAGAGCATGGGAGCATAAGAGCATGGGATCATGAGAGCATGAGAGTATGGGAGCATAAGAGCATGGGAGCATGGGATCATAAGATCACGAGAGCATGAGAGCATGAGAGCATGGGAGCATGGGAGCATGCGAGCATGAGGGCATGAGAGCACAGGAGCATGGGAACATGAGGGCCTGCGAGCATGGGAGCATGAGAGCATGGGAGCTTGGGAGCATGATATCATGAGAGCATGAGAGCATGAGAGCAAGGGAGCATGGGATCATGAGAGTATGGGAGCATGGGAACATGGGAGCATGAGAGCATAAGAGCATGGGAGCATGGGAGCATGGGAGCATGGGAGCATGAGAGCATGGGAGCATGAGAGCATGAGAGCCTGGGAGCATGGGAGCATGGGAGCATGGGAGCATGAGAGCATGGGAGCATGGGAGCATGGGAGCATGAGAGCATGAGAGCATGAGAGCATAGGAGCATGAGAGCCTGGGAGCCTGGTAGCCTGGGAGCATGAGAGCATTTGAGGATTTGCGCATGGGAGCATGGGAGCATGGGAGCTCCTGCCAGCTCCCCTTCTCCCGTTCTTCCCAACCCCTGCGTACCATGCACATATGGCTTGCTTTCTTCCATATAGCCCCCGGCCCTTCACTTGTTTGTGTTGCCACACCGACCCTCGTCTCTCCCTCCCAATCCAACCCCAGTTTCCAATTCCTCCCCCACAAACCTCTGATTGTATCCCCCCTCATCTTACTTATCTCCGCTCGCTCCGCGAAATACCTTTCAAATTCAGCTGAGCTTGGCTGCACGCAGCATGGCAACTGCCCGTCCTTCATCCCTGCATTTCCTGTGTTACTCACACACCATACGGCCATCTCAGTCGGAGACTCATCTGCTGCTGCTGCTGCTGTTTATGTCATCGTGGATATTCTCCTCTACATGCGGCACCCATGCCACGCTTGTAATTGCTGTGAGCCGCGCTCAGAGCAGCTGGGAGTGAACGAGTGGAGGGGGGATTTGGGGCAGCTGGCAGTGAGTGGAGAGGGGGGCACGTGGTAAAGGAGGGGAGGCGAGTAAAGAAAGAGTGAGCAGCGAAGGAGGAAAGGGGAACATACACTTGTGGCCTGACCGTGCCACAGCGCCCAGGCTGCAGAGAGAGAGATTCAGAGGGGACGACCAGGGGCTGGTTGGAGGGCCAAGGAGGGAGGGAGAGCTTGGGGCAGCAGAGGGCAATATAGAGGGAGGGGAAGGGGGGGAAGGGGATAGTCACGCCGTAGGTGAGGATCACCATCTGCCAGGTATGGACTCACTGGCATCCACAATGTAACCCTGTCATCCATGCGGCCTCATAGAGGGAGGGTGGTGCTGCAATCGTTGGCCAGCCGATACCACCCCCCTCTTCCCCCATTGACTGCCTGGCTTCCCATCCCCATCCCCCATTGCCCATCCCCCATCCCCCGCCGGCCATGGCCCATGGCCCATGTTCCATGTCCCATGTCCCATGTCCCATGGCCCATGTTCCATGTCCCATGTCCCATGGCCCATGGCCCATCGACCATCACCCCATCCCAAATCCCTGGTTCGCCGTCCCCCTTCCCCGGTCCCCCGTTTCCTGTTTACCGTCTTCCATCCCTAGTCCAAGCTGAGGTGCTGCTGAACGTACCACCCTACAAGATGCTGCCACTACTTCGATGCTAGATAGGCACTGCCATGCTATGCAGCACTTGAGGATAAACATGTACTTCACATTGTTTCCTTCCCCTCTGCATCACCTCATGAGTAACGACCGAGCCTGTTATGCAGAGTGCAGCAAGGTATCAAAGTTAACAAATGACGAAAACCATGGCATACAAGGGAATATAACCTAGTGGGTTGTACTCTCCAAGGCACAACCTTGTGTAGTCTATAACAACATACAAGGATATGTTTGGCACACCCCCTAGATTGGATAGGGGCAGTGCCTGGTGAGAGACAAGCAGCTCACGGTGGCACTACTAGTCCAGCCTCTAAGGCAAGGGTCTAAAGACCAAACAAACGAGTATAAATAAGGCAAGAGCAAGACCAGGACGGCACTACTAGTCCAGCCACTGGAAAGAGGCCACAAGGCCAGTCAGGGTAATATACATAAAGGTCTGTACACAATCAAGGTCCTAGCAAATGGGAGGCTACAGGAACGAGACCTAGCTGTACACAGTGTCGTTGATGATCTTTACGCGCAAGTGCATTCGTAAAGATATAAGCTGTGTTGGCATTGGAGGCCAAGTGAACTACGCGGGCCTGGCGACGCTGTTGTAGCTCACGCAGGAGGAAAAACCGCAGCTGGATGTGCTTCGCTCTGCCCTCGAGTCGAGGCTCCTGACACTGGAGGATCATGGCCCTGTTTTCAGCGTACAAAACCGGGGCAGAGCTTGGCCGCTCACCTAAGTCGGTGAGCAAGGTCAGCCAGCGGAGCTCCTGTGCCACCATGGCACCGGCGTAGAACTCAGCCTCATAGCTAGACTAGGCAACAGACGAGGAGCAAATGGACATCCACAAGATGGCACCTGCACCAAGGCTAAAGCAATAGCCCTGGGAGGACCTGAGAGTCTCGGCGTCGTCTGCCCAAGAAGCATCTCTGTGCCCGGTAAGGACCACTGGTCTGCGTCCTCCTAGCACTAGCCCCATGCCCGATGTACTTGCTAGATAACGCAAGACCCTCTTAGCTGCCGACCAGTGCTGTGGTCGGTGTCTGCCCTTGGCCACAAAACGAGCCAGGATGCTGAGAGGGTATGCGAGATCTGGAGGACGAGATCTGCGTTGCTTCTCCACTGCGTTATCTACGAGTAGGTCGACCTACGAGTAGGTCGACTTCTCCACTGCGTTTCTTCAGGGCAGCTTACACGAGTAGGAGGGGAGGACGAGACACGTGGGAACGAAGCAACATAGGGTAAGAGCGCTGACCAAGAGAGACAGGACGAGCACGAGAAGCACGTCGAGACTAGATGTGAGACGGAGGTGGCTGGGCAAGGGACAGAGGAGGAGACACACGAGGGGAACGTGGGGGAAAACGAGCCAAAGACGAGTCCGGAGGAGGAAGCACAAGGCCATAGACAGGAAGGGGAGGAGGCGACTGGGAAAGCGCAGACGAGCGGTCAAGGGAGGGAAGGCCATGCAGGCGAAGGGCGGACACCGGCGGCGGCCGCTGCTGCCGCTGCGCGACGCCGACACCTGGACGGCCAGCTGCACCACGGCTACCTGTGGAACACTCCACTCTAGCACCCCCAGAATTAGAACCCCCAAAACCAGGAACCGCTCCAGTACCGGAACTACCCCCAGGCCCGCCGGGACAAGCCACGACAGGAACCCTAGGACTAGCACCCTTCTCAATGCCAGTACCCCCAGAGTCCACGAACGGCTGCGGCTGCGGCGGCGACGGCAGCTGCTACTGCAGCGGCTGTGACGACGGCTGCGGCGGCTGCGGCTGCGACAACGGCTGCTGCTGCGGCGACTGCGATGGTGGAGGAGGAGACACTGGGGGAGCGGCAGGTGGCAAGAACTGCGCCACAGGGCTATCAGAGTTATCAGACTCCTCGGCAAGGATAACCGACGGGAGGGGGGTGACGTGAGACACACCAGACGGGGCAGGGCGAGGAGTGGGAGGAGCAAGGGCAACCGGGGGAGGGGGAACCAGGAACTGGGGGGTAGTAACCGGGGGACCACGGTGGGGAAAACGGTGGTAGAAGGAGACAGACTCGTCAAAGGTGACGTCGCGAGTGTGAAAGAAATGGTGAGACGTCGGGTGGTAGAAGTGCCAGTCAAACGAGTCGAGGGGGGAACCTAGGAAGACACAAGGGATTGTGCGGGCAGTGAGCTTGTCCGTGCCAGAGGCACGAACGTGAGCAAGGCAGCCCCAGACATGGAATGCAAACGCATCACCAGGAGACCCGATCCAGAGGAGGGTCGGCAAAACCTGCGGCCGCTGAGAGCGCGGCCACAGGTTAAGCTGGTGGGCAGCGTAGCGAACGGCGAATGGCCACAGAAAATGGGCTGCACCGGCATGGATCATGGAGGTACGAGCCACCTCCATGACCAAACCGATGCATCGCTCAGCAACCCCATTCTGCTGCGGGGAGTCCGGCAGGGTGTACGATTGGGTGATGCCCTCCGCACGACAGAAGCGACCAAGGCAGCCAGAGGCGAACTCGCCACCACGGTCGGAGTGAAGATGCAACACAGGGAGACCTCGGTGAACACGCGCAGAGACAAGCCACGGGATAAGAACGTCACGCACGTTGGCCTTCCGCTCCAGGGGAAACACCGTGGTGTAACGCGTGTAGTCGTCGACAAGCACTAGGAAGTAGCGCTCTCGACGCGGCCCATGGACGGGGGCGGGGCCCCAGACGTCCAGGTGTAGGGTCTGCAGCAGTGCGGCAGTGGGGGGGAACGAGGAGGAGTGAGGGGCACGGCAGAGCCGGCCCTCGACGCAGATCGTGCACAGTTGCGCTGGTGAGGAGGGTAGCACGGGGAATGCCCCAGGTAGACCTAAGACAAGACTGTGCTGAGACATGTGACGAAGACATGGGAGGGCAGGGTGACCTAGACGGTGGTGCTATAGAGGCATCGGGTGAGTAAGCGACCGACACGAGCAAGCCGTAGCAACCTGGGTAGACGCATCCACCTGGCGAGACGTCCCAACCGGGGGGGACGCGGTGTCCAGCATGAACAGGCGAGACACCGGGTCCCGGGGGAACGTGGTGAGGGGAGCACTAGTGGTGGCCTCGGTACAGATAGCGCACCGCTCGTGATCAGGGAACGTAGTGGTGATGCCAAGGTCGTGGAGGCAGCCGACACCTAGAGAACGAGGGGATGTGCAGGCCTGTAAGGGAGTCCGAAGGAACCGTCGGACAGGGAAGGGTGGTGGAGCTACGGGCGACTATTGGACATGAGGAAGGGTCTGCAAGGGCAATTGCAGCGGGAGCGGCAAGCGGCGTAAGCGTAGTGGAGTCCCGAATGAAACACCGGGCAGCGCCAGAGTCCAGGGTAAAGGAGAGCGCGGCAATGGCGACAGGGGTCGGAGGAGCGAGGGTGGAGCCAAGGCTATGCAAAGCATGGGATCCTATGCTTGACGCAGCAAGGCAGCCTGAACTAGGCACACCTACACTAGGCAACAAGGGGTAATAGGAACCAGTCACACTAGAGTCATCGACAAACAACACATACAAAGCAGAGTTAATCTCGTCCATGTCCATGTCAAAGATCCTAACACCACGGCGGAGCAGGCTGTGCCAGTCGGGGAGGTCTGGCGCCGGGCCGAAGCGGAAACGAAATAGGTCGTCTAGGCAACTGAAACAACGAGTGAGGGTATGGCCAATCTTACCGCACACGAGGCCGCGGCGAGGACCGGTCTGGAGCTGATACTGGCAGCGCCCGTCACTCAAACCACCACCTGACGTCACGCTGTGCGCACGACCACTGCGACCACCTCAACCACCGGCACCAGGCCACCCGGGCGGGAGACGACCGACCCGCCGCTGCTGCTGCTGCTGCTGCTGGTCCAGATGCGGCACCTGCTGCTGCTACTCCGAGGCACCAGCCCCAGCCCCCTCGTCAATACTACCAGCGGGCGAACCAGCTCCACCACCGCCTCCACCCCCTCCTCCGCTACCTCCGCCGCGCCCAGCCTTGGGGCGGCTTCCCTTACCCGGACGAAACTGCGCTGCAGCAGCCGCGGCGACTGTCTCCGCAGCAGGGGCTGTCTCAGCGACAGCAGCAAAACCGTCAGAGTAAGTACACTGAGTGGGAGCACAACCCTGAAAGATAGTGACCGGCACAGTACCGCTAGACTGGGCGATAGAGCGCTGACGAGTCTCTATGGCAGACAGGGTGTCGACAAAGTTAGTGAGGGTGAGGTCAGTGGGGTGGAGACTAAGAAAGTGATCGAAGGCGGTAGCAAGGCGGTCAGGGAGGCGGGTGGCAAGCAGTTAGAGGGTAAAGCCTCAGTGCAGGCAGCGCGCCAGGTCGCATCTAGTGTGCGCAAGTGGGCGGCCAGGTCAGCGACAGTGGAGAAAGACGAGAGATCAGGAAAGAGCATGGGCAGGATCAGGCAATCGACGGAGGCAGAGGGCGGGGTGGAATAGCGCTCGACAACTACCTCTAGGAACTCCTGCGCAGTCCTGACCAGCCTAAAGCGGGGGCGCTCAGACAGGGAGAGGGCATAACTAATCGCGAGCTGTGCGACAGCGTCATGTGACAACCAGACCGCACGGGCAAGGGCAGCAGCGGCAACGAACTCACGGTCAGTAGACGAGGGGTCAGCGGGTAGAGCAGCAAGGGGGTCAGGGCAGGGGGGCGTACCGTTGATGTGGAAGGCCAGGAAGTGGCCGTCCTGCCTGACCAGTGAGGTGACGGCGGAGGTCGACGAGCCACGTGTCGAACTCAACCGGCTGACCCTCCGTGTCAAAGCGTAGCACCGAGTCCTCCATCATAGCCGCTGCAGCGGCAGAAAGGCGGTAGTGGGACGTACTGAGCGACAGAGTGCGGCGGGAAGCAGTGGTGTGCAGTGCGGTGCAGTGCGGTGGACTGCGGTAGAGTGAGGTGCAGTACGGTAGGGTGCGGTGCAGGGCGGTGGAGTGCGGTGCAGTGCGGTGGAAAAGGGCCGATGATGCGAGGTGGGAGGCGCTGGGGCAGCTAGGGGACGGGGCCACGAGGAGGCTGGGCGGCGAGGCCGCGGGGCGGCTGGTCAACAGGGGCCGTGTGGCGGGCAGGCGACGGGGCCGCGTGGCAGCTGGAAGACGGGGCCACGTGGCGGCTAGGAGATGGGGCCGCGAGCGGTGAGGCGACGGGGCCGGCTAGGCGGCTAGGAGACGGGGCCGGCTAGGCTATGGGGCCGGCTGAGCAAGGGGGAGGGGGGGCGGCTAGGCGATGGGGCCAGCTGGGCGACGGGGACGGCTAGGCGATGGGGCCGACTAGGCGACGGGACCGGCTAGGCGACAGGGTCGGCTGGGCGATGGGGCCGACTAGACGACGGGGCCGGCTAGGCGACGGGGCCGGCTAGGCGACAGGGCCGACTAGGCGACGGGGCCGGCTGGGCGACGGGGCCGACTTGACGACGGGGCCCGCTAGGCGACGGAGCAAGCTAGGCGCTAGGTGATGGGGGCCACTAGGGGACGGGCCAGCACGGGCGGGAGGGCAACGGGGGGGCTAGGACCTATGGCGGAAGCGCTGGTGGGCGGGGGGGACCTAACCTACTCATGATACCATATCAAAGATAACAAATGACTAGAACCATGGCATACAAGGGAATATTACCTAGTGGGTTGTACTCTCTAAGGCACAACCCTGTGTAGTCTATAACAACCAGGCCCCTAGATTGGTCTTGAGGCCTCCTGATGACTCAGAGGTGGCGATTATTTTTTGCCTGTATTTTCAGGACGTCTAGTAGGAACCAAGCTTTTGAGTCAGGATTGCTATTAAAAAGATGCCTGTTTTTTCAGGGTCCCTTAGATTTTGGGTCCTAACTGTAGTTTTGTGCTTTTTGCATTGGAAGATGTCATCCGAGCTTGCAATACATAGTTACAGCACATCCAGCAATGATTGACATATAAGACTTATCCAGCATCTCATTCATCCATGGCAGAATCCATGGTCGGCTCTTCTACACGTCCTTCCTCCACCACCTCCTTTCCCTTGTTCCTGACAAGCCTAGGTTGTGCCACGGTACTGAAAGGCTTCCTCTTCTTGTATGCACGCCACACGTCCACCACCTCGTCCCAGTTAGGCTCATAATCCAGCAGACTGATGCACATGAGATCGCTCAGCCGTGTGTCCTTCAAGCTACCCCGAAGCCATGACTTGATGACGTTCTGTTGTGAGAATCCTCGCTCCCATTCCAACGTGCTCAGCGGAAGCACGGCCACGGCCACCCACAGCTTCATGAGGTTGGGGTAGGTATCTTGCCAATCTACTGTCTTCAGCATCGCAGTGAGGCCGACGTGGAAGCTTTTGTCGCTCTTCGGAAGTGCAGCAAGGATCGGGGTGAAGTGTGGCAACTCCCGCAGTGCTTGGCGCTTGTCAAAGCCTGCCACAGACGGGAAAGAGGTCGGGGGAGTGGCATAAGGTTATGGTGGAGACAGTCAACTGAGAAATAGGGACAATACATGTGCAACATTCTCAATTGTACAATGGTAGATGGCGGTGGGTTCACTAGTAAGGAGTTCACCTGGAAGGATCTCGTTCCTCTGCTCCGCGTCGTACAGCCCCACCAGAGAGTGGAACCACTCCAAGCATTGCACCCTCCTTGCCTGCCGATCCCAGTCCTTCGGCCAGGCGGAAACGCAAAACAGCTTCACCCCCGCCATCTTGCGAAGATCCCCGAGGCGCTCGTTCAGGTTATTCACCATCCCTTCCGCCACGTCCATGCAAGCCACCACGCAGTTGTCATATTTCCCTCCCCCGGGGTACCCTTGCAGCATGTCAACGTGAAGCTCGAATGTGAAGCTCGTGAGACTCCCGTCGGAGTCCACACCACTGACGGTGACCTCGCGAGAACTGCCGGGGCTGTGAAGGGTGAGGAAGTTGGTGAGTTGATCCTTCGGGCCGCCCCCGAACTCGTCCTCGCAGTCAACATAGCGGCTCAGGAACAGGCTGGTGATGCGAAGTATGGACGTGTGGACGGTCGGGTAGTCCAGCTGACGGGGGGATGGAGGAAGGTAAGGGGCAAGCAAGGTAGGAGAACAATATAAAGTGACATCTGCAAGTATACCACTGCACTAATGCAATTTGTTATCTCACCTCGCGCTCCTGAAAGCCCTTGTTGAGGATGTTGAACTGCTCGAGGACGTCAACAAGGAAGTGGACAAAGAACCAGAAGCGGTAACTAGTCGTAATCTTGTAGAGCCTGTTGTTAGGGAACTCTCTGAGCATAACCACAAGCGCAGGCAACACCGCCAACAACCTCGAGATTGCCTCACCTCTTGACAACCATCGAATGTTGTGAATACCCTGGAGCTCCAGGCTAGTTGAGAGGAACAGGTCTTGCAAGTCGAGAAAGCGCTGGTGCCACGGGCCGGCTCTTCCGAAGTACTCCGCCAGCTCCTTGATGAAGTCATCCACGATTTGGAACACTGGAAGCGCCTCTGATGCTGCCTTGGCTGCCAAAGCCTCCCTGCATGGTAAAACGTGAAAACAATACATTAGCGTAGTGCAAGAAAAGTTGAAGACGGAGTTAAATATTATACTTATGATGACAGATCTTACCTGTGCGCAATACAGTGACACGACATGAGGTGAGGCACTTACTGGCGCAGTCGAGTAACAAGCCCACTCTTTGACCCCATCATGACAGCCGCCCCATTAGTGCTGATGCCGGAGACTCGCTGGAGATCCATCCCAATGGCGTTTAGGTGGGTAAGCAGTAGTGCGAGCAGTGAAGACGCATCGGCTTTGTCCACCGTCAGCAAGGCCAGGTACTCGCACACCAGCTGGTTGTCGCGGATGAAGTGGGCATAGACGATCAAGTGCTTCCCTCGGCAGCGGTCGGTGTTCTCGTCCAGCATGAGGCCAATGTATGGACTCGACAAAAGGTGCTGAAGCTGCGTAGATTGAAGCCAGGTTGCCGTTGCCGGTGTGAATTTGCCGAATTCGTACCTGCACGGTTCACGTAGACCAACACACATTGTAAGTCCGACGTACAACCTAAGAGACACGCACTAACCACATGGTCTATAGAATTAGACAACATAGAGGGCATTACCAAGATGAAGTTCATAGCTAAGCGGTGATGATTGTATACTCACGTGTTGTAGTAGGTGCCGTAGGCCTTCTACGGGAAACCCGGCACCTTCCGCGACGCCTGGTACTGAACAAGCCGGATCCACATCTCGGCCGGCTCGTTAGTCTTGCAGCAGAACCACAAGGCATCCAGCAGGGCAGTGACGCGCTCCCTCTCAAGGTCCCCGGCAAGGGGATGTTGATCGGTGCGTTGTTGTCTGGTCGCCAGTTGCAGCAGATCGTTCTGCTTCTGCAGATGGAGTTGGTGCTTGCCGGACCCCGCGTGTCGTGTGAACACCTGAGTCTGAGCATCGCATAGGCCCGGACCACGCTTGCTAGCCTTCCCAGAGAGACCTGCGTGCTCCAAGCACAGGGTGCACTTAAAGGCAAGCAAGCCAGAGTCAGACATTAAAATGACAAGCCACGGGAATCGCGTCGACCACCAGGTCTTAAACCTGCTGTGAGCCTCCGCATACTACTCCTAGGGAGTGGCTGACTTGGTCGACAACCTGTTCGGGGCGTCGTCTACATCGTCGGCCTCGGCAGCTTCTTCATCGGGCGGTGGGGGTTGTTTCACCTTTGGCTGACCAAATGGCAGAACGGCCTGCCGGTAGCGCCCACAAGGCCGCTGAGAGACAGACGCAGGAGAGCAGTTGTCAGCGAGCTGAGTACACGACGACCCAGGTACATCTGGGGGCGGGGATTCGGCTGCGGGGACTGTGCTGTCTCGACTCACACGCTCGGCAGGCTTTGGCGGGACAGCCGCTGGAGAGGCGCTGTTTGCGGGTTGGAACGTCGACAGACCAGGTATTGCCGAGGGCAGAATTTCGGCAGCATGAACCGAAACGGGAAGACTCCAGCAGCCAGGTGGCATTGCTTGCACAGTCCCTGGGGAGGACGCGCTCGCTGGATGGATCGGCGGCAGTCGCACTACAGCGGGTGGGGTAGTTCTGGCCACGGGCATTGTACGAATGGCCGCTCTTCCATTGACGGTGGTGGGTGCTACAAGGGCCTCTACTGCCCTAGGATTGCTGCGCAGCGAAGACAGGCTAGACAGCTGCATGCCTGACCCTGAACGGGCCTCGGCCATAGCTGCTACATGGCCGTCGGCATCGTCCTCAGGAGCCCCGTCGCCGGCGTCAGCCATGGCAACGTGGGGGGCCGTAATATCAACGTGAGAGAGACGATGGAGGGCTTCCTGCATGACTGGTGAAACCGAGGCGAAAGCTAGGCAACGATGTTCAAGTGAAAGAATAGTCTAGAACAAGGCATACAAAGGAATATATCCTAATGAGTTTTACTCCCTAAGGCACAACCTTATATAGTCTACAGAAACATACAATATATGTTTGACATACCCCCTAGACTGGAAAGGGGCAGTGCCCAATAAGAGAGAAACAGCTTAGGTTGGCACTACTAGTCCAGCCTCTGAGGCAGGGGTCTAAAGACCAGTCAAACAAGTATAGACAAAGCAAGAGCAAGACCAGGGTGGCACTACTAGTCCAGCCACTGGGAAGAGGCCACAAGGCCAGTCAGGGTAATCTATATAAAGGTCTATACACAATCAAGGTCCTAGCTAGTGAGAGGCTACAGGAACAAGACCTAGCTGTACACAGTGCCGCTGATGATCTTTAGGCGCAAGCGCCTTAGTAAAGTTATCAACTGTCTTGCCACCTGAGGCCAAGTGTACTACGCGAGCCTGGCGACGCTGCTGCAGCTCACGCAGGAGGAAGTACTGCAGCTGGATGTGCTTCACTCTGCCCTCAAGTCGTAGCTCCTGACACAGGAGGATCATGGCCCTGTTGTCAGCGTACAGAACCGGGGCAGAGCTAGGCCACTCACCCAAGTCAGTGAGCAAGAAGGTCAGCCAGCGGAGCTCCTGTGCCGCCATGGCACCTGCGTAGATCTCAGCCTCACAGCTAGACTGGGCAACAGACGAGGAACGGGAGGACCTCCACAAGATGGCACCTGCACCAAGGCTAAAGGAGTAGCCCTGTGAGGACCTAAGAGTCTCGGCGACGTCTGCCAAAGAAGCATATGTGTGCCCGATAAGGACCACTGGTCTCCGTCCTCCTAGCACTAGCCCCATGCCCGATGTACTTGCTAGATAACACAAAACCCTCTTAGCTGCCAGCCAGTGCTGTGGTCGGTGTCTGCCTGGGGCCACAAAGCGAGCCCGGATGCTGAGAGGGTATGCGAGATCTGGACGAGCGCAAGTCATCAGGTACATGAGGCAACCCACCAACTCTGAAGGACCTGGTGCACCAAGTGTGACTGTGAGAGACTAATGGTGCGCGTTGCTCTGTCCCTGGAGATATGCAAGCCAAGGTAGCGACGCAACTCTCCTAGGTCAGTGCAGGTGTGTCTCTTCAGTAGCTCAGCTTTCACGGCAGCCAGTGCGTCTCTGTCTGCAGTAGCAAAGACCAGATCGTCTACGTAGACAAGGATGTAGAACGGAGTCTGGCCGGAACGGACAAAGAGAGAGGGGTCTGCACACGAAGGGAAGAACTGCAAGTCAGCAAGTGTAGCATGCAGCGTGTCATGCCACTTACGAGGTGCATGTCGCAAGCCGTAGACGGGGCGTCCAAGGAGCCACTCGGTGCCAGGGGGGAAGGTACCGGAGAAGCCCTGGGGGCGGCACAGGTAGAACTGCTCGTGTAGATTGCCCTAGAGGAAGGTTGTGGAGAAGTTGAGGGAGTGCAGCTCGTAGTCACACTGTGCTGCTACGTGTAGCAACGCCCGAAGAGTGGTCATCTTCGGGGTCGGGGCGAAGGTTTGAAGTCCATCCCCTCACGTTGACTGAAGCCTCGAGCGACGTTGCGCGCCTTGAAGACAGGCGGCTCTCCTGGAGGGCGCTTCACCTTGAAGAGCCACTAGCCATCGACTACGTTCACCCCAGGTGGGGGAACTGCGTCGACGAAGGTATCGGTGGATCTCCAAGATGCCATCTCCTACGTCCATGGCAGCTATCCACTAAGAGGCCCAGGGTCCCGAGGTGGCCTCAGCGTAGGTGCGAGGGGTCAAGATGTCGAGGGCGTCTGGGTCACCCTCTAGGACTAGTAGCATGGAACAGAGATGGGGAGCGGCCTCAGACAGGAAAGCGAGCTCAAACTGCCTGTCCTCTAGGACGTCACTGGCAAGAGCAGCCACACCCCCGACGGACGGAGGGCAGGCAAGGTCTGAGACCAGAGCGGTGGCATAGTCCAGGCGGTGGGTAGCGGTGAAGTCAGCGACAGCAGCGACAAGAGCCGACACACTCCAGACAAGAACGGACGGGTCGGTAACGAGAGAGGCAAGTCCACGAGAACAAGGGGACGCGCAGCACGGAGGAAGTCCGAGAATGGAGGGGGGGCCACAGCAAGCGACGACGGAGGAGGAGACGGGAGGAGAGGAGCAGCACGAGACGCGTGAGAGCAAAGCAACATAGGGTGAGAACACGGAATAGGGGGAGGTCGGACGAGCACGAGACGGACGACGAGACCAGACCTGAGACGGAGGAGTTGGGTCAGGAGAGAGGGGAGGAGACACAGGAGGAGAACGGGGAGGGAAATGAGCCGGAGAGGAGTCCGAGGAAGGAAACACGGGGCCGTGGACCGAAAAAGAAGGAGGCGGCGGCAGAGGGGGAGGCAGCGACGAGTGCTCAGGGGAAGGGAGACCAAGGAGGCGAAGAGCGGACACCGGCGGCAACAGCTGCGATTGCTGCCCGACTCCAACACCATAACCTCCAGCGATAACACGGCTCCCTCCGAGAAGCCCCATGCCAGCACCCCCAAAGCCCGCTCCAGAACCAGCTCTAACCCGCTCCCCAGCACCCCCGGAACACAAGAAACCCAGTGGTGGTGACGACGGCGGCTGCGGCAGCGGCGGCAGCGGCGGAGGCGGCTGCGGCGGGGACAGCAGCGGCGACGACAGGGGAGGCGAGACCGGGGCAGGGACAGGCGGGGGAAGAGACTCCGCCGAGCCGCGGGTGACATGAGACACACCAGACGGGGCAGGGTGGGGAGGGGGGTGGACAGGGTCGACCGGGGGAGGGGGGGGACCAGGAACTGGGGGGGAGTGACCGGGGGACCACGGTGGGGAAAGTGGTGGTACAAGGAGACGGACTCGTCAAAAGTGACGTCACGACAGTGAAAGAACCAGTGAGAAGGCGGGTGGTAGAACTGCCAGTCCGACGAGTCGAGGGGTAAACCTAGGAAGACACAGGAGACAGTGCGGCCAGTGAGCTTGTCCATGCCAGAGGCACGAACGTGAGCAAGGAAGCCCCAGCCGTGGAACGCAGACGCGTCACCAACAGACCCGGTCTAGAGGAGGGTCGGCGAAACCTCCAACCGCTGAGGGTGCGGCCACAGGTTAAGCTGGTGAGCGGCATAACAAACGGCAAACGACCACAGAAAATGGAGTGCACCGGCATGGATCATGGAGGTACGAGCAGCCTCTATGACCAAACCGATGCGTCACTCAGCGACCCCATTCTGTTGCGGGGAGTCTGGCAGGGTGAACGTCTGGGTGATGCCCTCCGCACGACAAAAGCGACCAAGGCAGCCAGAGGCAAACTCGCCACCACGGTCGGAGTGTAAGACGCAAAACAAGGAGACCTCGGTGAACATGCACAGAGACAAGCTACGGGAGAAGAACGTCAGGCACGTCGGCCTTCCGCTCCAAGGGAAATACGGTGGTATAGCGGGTGTAGTCGTCGACAAGCACTAGGAAGTAGCGCTCGCGACTCGGCCCATGGACGGGGGCGGGGCCCCAGACGTCCATGTGCAGGGTCTGCAGCGGTACTTTGGTGGGGGGGAACGAGGAGGAGTGAGGGGCACAGCGGAGCCGGCCCTCGACGCAGGGGGTGCACGGCGGCGCTGCCGAGGAGGGGAGTGAAGGGAAAGACATAGAGAGACCTAAGACAATAGCGTGCTGAGACATGTGACGGAGACGTGTGAGGGCGGGGTGACCTAGGTGGTGGTTCCACAGAAGCGACGAGTGAGTAAGCGACCGACACGAGCAAGCCGTAGCAACCTGGGTAGACGTTGCCACCTGGACGGGGGCGGGGCCCCAGACGTCCATGTGCAGGGTCTGTAGTGGTGCAGAGGTAGTTTGGAACGAGGAGGAGTGAGGGGCACGGCGGAGCCGACCCTCGACACAGGGCGAGCACGGAGGCGCGGGTGAGAAGGGGAGCGCAGGGAACGACTCAAGGAGGCCTAGGACAAGACGGTGTTGGGACATGTGATGGAGACGGGTGAGGGCGGGGTGACCTAGACGAAGGTGCCACAGAAGTGACGGGTGAGTAAGCGGGCGACACGAGCACGCTGCAGCAACCTGGGAAGACGCAGGTACCTGGGGAGGCGTCCCAACCGGGGGGGGAACGGTGTCCAGCGTGAACAGGCCAGACACCCAGACCCGGGGGAACATGGTGAGGGGGGCACCAGTGGCGGCCTCAGTACAGACAGCGTACTTCTCATGCCCAGGGAACATAGTGGTGACGCCAAGGTCTTGGAGGCAGCCGACACCAACTAGGTTCCTAGAGAACGAGGGGATGTGCAGGCCTGTAAGGGAGCCTGAGGGAACCACCGGAGAGGGGAGAGTAGTGGAGCTACAGGCAAATACAGGACCGGAGGAAGGGCTGCAAGAGAAGTTGCAGCAGGAGCGGGAAGCGGCATAAGCATCGTGGAGTCGCGAAAGAAACACCGGGAAGCGTTGGAGTCCAGGGTAAAGGAGAGCGCGGCAGCGGTGACAGAGGTTGGAGGAGCGAGGGAGGACCCTAGGCTATACAAGGCAGGGGAGCCTGAACTAGGCACACTGGGCACACCTACGCTAGGCAACACAGGGTAATAGGAACAAGTCACACTAGAGTTATCAACATACAGCGCATACAAAGCAGAACTAATCTCATGCATGTCCATATCAAATATCGGAACATGACGACGGAGCAGACTGTGCCTATTGGGGAGGTCAGGCGACGGGCCGAAGCGGAGACGAAACAGGTCGTCTAGCAACGAGCAACAAATAACGAAAGCAACAAGCGGGGGTATGGTCAATCTTACCGCCACGAGGCCGCGGTGAGGACCGGTGTGGAGCTGGTACTCTGCGCCTGTCACTCTGACTACCACCCGACGACATGACGCGCGAGCGACCACTGCGACCACCGTCACCTCCAGCTCCAGGCCACCCGGGCGGGAGACGGCCGACCCTCCGCTGCTGCTGCTGCTGCTGGTCCGGCTGCGGAGCCTGCTGCTGCTGCTCCAGGGCACCAGTCCCAGCCCCCTCGTCACTACTACCAGCGGGCGAGCCACCTCCACCACTGGCATCACCCCCTCCTCCGCTACCTCCGCTGCGCCCAGCCTTGGGGCGGCGACCCTTACCCAGACAAAACTGCACTGCGGCGGCTGTCTCGACAGCCGGAGCTGTCTCAGCAATCGCAGCAGAACCGTCGGAGTAAGAGCACTGAGCAGGGGCACAGCCTGAAAGATAGAGACTAGCACGGTACCGCTAGACTGGGCGATAGAGCGCTGACGTGTCTCCATGGCAGACAGAGTGTCGACAAAGTCAGTAAGGGTGAGGTCAGCGGGGTGGAGACTAAGGAAGTGATCGCGGGCGGTGGCAAGGCGGTCAGGGAGGCGGGTGGCAAGCAGGTAGAGGGTAGAGCACATGGGGGGCTGAAACACACGAAGCTGAGCCTCAGTGCAGGCAGCGCGCCAGGTCGTGTCGAGCGTGTGCAGGTGGGCGGCTAGTTCAGTGACAGTGGGGAAAGACACAAGGTCAGGAAAGAGCATGGGCACGATCAAGCGACCTTGAGAGACAAAGGGCGGGGTGGAATAGCGCGCAACAAAAGCCTCTAGGAACTCCTGCGCAGTCCTGACGGACCTAAAGCGGGGGTGATCGGACAGGGGCAGGGCATGACTAATCGCAAGCTGTGCGACATCGTCACGTGACAACCAGACAGCACGGGCAAGGGCAGCAGCTGCAGCAGACTCACGATCAACAGATGTGGGGTCAGCGGGGAGGGCAGTAGGGGGGTCCGGGCAGGGGAGCGTACCGTCGATGTGGACGGCCAGAGGGTGGCCGTCCTGCCGCTGACCAGTCAGGTGTTGCTGGAGGTCAACGATCCACGAGTCGAACTCGATCGGCTGCCCCTCAGCATCAAAACGCAGGACCGAGTCCGCCATCATGGTTGCAGCAGCAGGAGAAAGACAGTACTGGGCAGGAGAGCGTGACGGAAAGAGGTGATGTGCGGTGTAGTGCGGTACTGTACAGTGGAGGGAGGTGCAGTACAGTAGGGTGAAGTGCAATGCGGTGCAGGGCGGTGCAGTGCGGTGCCGTGCGGTGCCGAGCGGTGTCGGGCAGTGCACAGGGGCCGAGGACGGCGGCGAGGCGTCTAAAAGACGGGGCCGCGGGCAGCAAGGCGACGGGGCCGGCAAAGAGGCGGGGTTGGCAGGGAGACGGGGCCGGCTGGGCGACGAGGCCGGCTAGGAGGTGGGGCCAGCAGGGAGGGTGGAGGGGCCGCGAGGTGACGGGGCCGCGGGGCCGTGAGGTGACGGGGACGCGGGGCCACTAGGGGACGAGGCCGCGGGGCAGATAGGGGACGGGGCCGCAGGGCCACGAGGTGACGGGGCCGCGGGTCCGCTCTAGGACGGGGCCGCAGGGCCGCTAGGGGACGGGGCCGCGGGGCCGCTAGGTTACGGGGCCGCGGGGCCGCTAGGTGACGGGGCCGCGGGGCCGCTAGGTGACGGGGTTGCGGGGCCGCTAGGGGACGGTGCGACGGGGCCGCTAGGTGACGGGGCCATGGGGCCGCTTGGGGACGGGGCCACGAGGCCACTAGGTGACGGGGCCGGGGGGCCGCTAGGGGACGGGGCCGCGGGGCCGCTAGGGGACGGGGCCGCGGGGCCGCTAGGTGACGGGGCCGCGGGGCCGTTAGGAAACGGGGCCGCGGGGCCACTAGGTAACGGGGCCGCTAGGGGACGGGGCCGTGGGGCCGCTAGGTGACAGGGCCGCGGGGCCGCTAGGTGACCAGGCCACGTAGCCGCTAGTGGACGGGGCCGCGGGGCCGGTTTGTGACGGGGCCACGGAGCCGTTAGGGGACGGGGCCGCGGGGCCGCTAGGTGCAAGGCCGCGGGGCCGCTAGGGCGGCAAGACCAGTCAAAAGGAGTACAGACAAAACAGGAGCAAGACCAGGGCGGCACTACAAGTCCAGCCACTGGGAGAGGCCACAAGGCCAGTCAGGATGATATATAAAGAGTTTATACACAATCAAGTTCCTAGCAAATGAGGTGCTACAGGAACGCGACCAAGCTGTACGCAGTGCCGCTGATGATCTTTAGGCGCAAACGCCTTCGTAAAGATATCAGGTGTGTTGGCACCGGAGGCCAACTATACTACGCGAGCCTGGCGACGCTGCTGTAGCTCCCGCAGGAGGCTGTACCGCAGCTAGATGTGCTTCGCTCTGCCCTCAAGTCGAGGCTTTTGACACAGGAGGATCATGGCCATGTTGTCAACGTACAGGACCGGGGCAGAGCTAGGCCGCTCACCTAAGTCGGTGAGCAAGAAGGGCCTGGCGCACCAAGTGTGACTGGGTGAGGGTGATCGTGCGCACTGCTCTGTCCCTGGAGATGTGCAGGCCAAGGTAGTGGCGCAGTTCTCCTAGGTCAGTGCAGGTGTGTCTCTTCAGCAGCTCTGTCTTCACGAAGGTCAGCGCGTCAGTGTCGGCAGTGGCCAAGACCAGGTCCTCTACGTAAACGAGGATGTAGAACGGGATCTGGCCAGCACGAACGAAGAGTGAGGGGTCTGCAGAGGACGGAAAGAACTGCAGGTCTGCAAGGTTAGCAAGCAGCGTGTCGTGCCACTCACGGGGCGCCTGCCGCAAGCCGTAGACTGGGCGCTGCAGGAGCCACTGGGTCCCAGGAGGGAAGGTACCAGTGAAGCCCTGAGGGCGGCACAGGTAGACCTGCTCGTGTAGGCTGCCCTGAAGAAACGCAGTGGAGAAGTCGAGGGAGTGTAACTCGTAGTCATGCTGTGCTGCTATGTGTAGCAGCGCCCGAAGAGTAGTCATCTTCGGGGTCGGGGAGAAGGTCTGAAAGAAGTCCACCCCCTCACGCTGACTGAAGCCTCTAGCCACGTAGCGCGCCTTGAACATAGGCGGCTCTCCAGGGGGGCGCTTCACCTTGAAGAGCCACCGGCCATCAACTATGTTCACCCCAGGTGGGGGAACTGCGTCAACGTAGGTGCCGGTGGATCTCCAAGATGCCATCTCGGTGTCCATGGCAGCTATACACCGAGAGGCCGAAGGTCCCGAGGTTGCCTCAGCGTAAGTGCGAGGGGTCGGGATGTCGAAAGCGTCTGAGTCACCCTCAGGGACTATCAGCATGGAACGGACATGGGGAGCAGCCTCGGAGACGAAAGCAAGCTCGTACTGGCGATCCTCCTGAACGTCACTGCCGAGGGCAGGAGCACCCCCGACAGACGGAGGACGGGCAGGGTCAGAGACTAGAGCGGTGGCCATAGTCAAGGCAGCGAGTAGAGGGGAAATCAGCGACCGCAGCGACAAGAGTGTCAATATGCAAGACCAGAACAGACGGGTCGGTAACGAGAGAGGCAAGGACCTGAGGAACAAGAGGACGAGCGTCACGAAGGTAGTCAGACAGAGGGGGAGGCGCGACAACAAGGGAGGATAGAGGAGGCGACGATAGGATTTGAGGACGAGACGCGTGGGAACGAAGCAACATAGGGTGAGCGTGCGGGACATGGGAGATGGGGCAAGCACGGGAGGGACGGCGAGACCAGACGTGAGACGGAGGCATCAGGTCAGGAGATAGAGGAGGGGACACAAGAGGGGAACGAGGGGGAAGACGAGCCGGCGAAGAGTCCGGGGGAGGGAACACAAGGCCGTAGACAGGAAGAGGAGGAGACGGCAGGAGAGGCACAGACGTGTGGTGAGGGGACGGAAGGGCGAGCAGGCGAAGGGCTGACACCGGCGGTGACTGCTGCTGCGGCGGCAGGACAGCGACACTGGGACTGCAAGCTGATCCACGGCTACCTTCGGAACACTCCACTCCAGCATCCCCAAAAGGAACACCCCCAGAGCCCGAAACCCCTCCAGCAGCGGTACCACCCCCCGGCCCGCCGGGACAAGCCATGAGAGGAACCCCAGGACGAGTACCCACCCCAACGCCAGCACCCCCAGGGTCAACGAACTACTGCTGCGACGGCTGCGGCGACGGCTGCAGCGGTGCAGTGCAGTGCGGAGTTGTGCAAAGCGGTGCAGATCGATGCAGAGCGATGCAGTGCGGTGCAGAGTGGTGCAGTGCGGTATTGTGCAGTGCAGAGCGGTGCAGTGCGGTGCTGTGAGGTGAGGGGCTGTGTAGAACGGGCCAGCCACGGGACGGGGGCAGGTCGGCGACGAAACGGGCGCGGGGCCGGTGATGTAGCAGGCGCGGGTCAGCTACTGGAGGGGCGCGGGGCTGGCAGCGGGCTGGCTAACAAGGAACGGGCGTGGGGCCGACGAGGAACGGGCGCGGAGCCAACTAGGGACGGGTGTGGGGCCGGCTAGGAAAGGGCGCGGGGCCGACTGAGGGCAGGCGCGGGGGCCGGCTAGGAACGGGCGCGGGGGCCAGCTAGGAACGGGCGCGGGGGCCAGCTAGGAATGGGCGCGGGGGCCGGCTAGGAACGGGCGCGGGGCCGACTAGGGGCGGGCACGGAGCCGACTAGGGACGGGCGCAGGGCCGGTCAGGAACGGGCGCAGGGCCGGTCAGGAACGGCCGCAGGGGCCGGCTAGGAACGGGCGCGGGGGGGGCGGCTAGGAACGGGCGTGGAGCCGACTAAGGACGGGCGCGGGGGCCGGCTAGGAACGGGCGCGGGGGGGGCGGCTAGGAACGAGCGCAGGGGCCGGCTAGGAACGGGCGCGGGGCCGACTAGGGGCGGGCGCGGAGCCGACTAGGGACGGGCGCGGGGGCCGACTAGGAACGGGCGCGGGGGCCGGCTAGGAACGGGCGCAGGGGCCGGCTAGGAGCGGGCGCTGGGGCCGACTAGAAACGGGTGTGGGGGGTGGCTAGGAACGGGCGCGGGGGCCGACTAGGGGCAGGCGGGGGGGGGGTGGGCGGCTAGGAACAGCTAGGACCTAAAGCGGAAGCGTTGTTGGGCGAGCTGGACCTAACCTACTCATGATACCATATCAGTATGTTAGAATGCAGTAGAATGTGAGATTACAATGCAACATAGGCTAGTGTATTGTACCCTCTAAGGCACAAACCTGTATAGTCTACAATAACATACTAAATTATGTTTGACAAATTTGCCCCACCATAAGAATGACCTCGAGAAGAAAGGGGGGCGCGATTCGACTCGAATGGACAGACGACGGTGGGACTGCATGTGGCCTTAATTCCAGGGGCCAGCGCAACGCATACACCTGTTGCTTCATTGTCACCCGCGCTGCGTGACAGCACCAGTGTGCTGGCGAAACGGTAGGCTTTGTTACTGGCTGACGATGCCAGATTTGCCTTAGCACCAATCACATCGTACAACATCGATGCCTTCTGTATACAACTGTGTTGCAGGTTCCGTCATAAGCCAATCACTTGTCACCGCGCAGTGAGCTGGGCAGCATATGACTTAGCTGGTCAGTAACTCTGGCAAAAATTTTGGATCCTTGGTGTGATTTGTGGGAAACACGTGGGGAGGGGAGGGGGGGAGCGCAAATCCCAGTATTGACAAAATCAGGACGCGGACGCATTAGAGTGTCAGAAAATTCAGGACACGTTACATAAACCATGCGGAGTGATCAGAGTTCACTACAAAAAAAACGCTAAAAAAATCGGATGCCGCAAAAAAAAACCCTACGCAATCAGGACTGGCCCACCAACGGGGTCTGTTTTTTTCCTGTACCAAGAAATTTCTCCTGCTAAGCAAGGGCACTAACTGTTCAATTATATATGTTCGTATATAATTGTAGGCTTGGTAGGCGTTACTGAACTTTACTGTAGAGGGTACAACTCCTTCCTTGTATGCCTCTCTCTTCTAGTTCACTCTCTTTTCTCTTGTCAATTCCTTGCCCCCTAGCTAAACCTCTCGCCATTTCCATGGTTTCCTACCTTCCTAGCTCCTAGCTACTTCTTAACATGGTATCAGAGCAGGCTGCCCTCCTTGGGCCTGCTCGTCACGCTTCCGCCGCGCACTCCTTTTCTCTGTCGCGTGCTGCCATGGCGGCCGCGTTGTGCCGCTGGCTGCGTCGTGCCGCTGGCCGCGTCGTGCCGCTGGCCGCGTCGTGCCGTGGTGTTGCGCCGTCGTGCTGCCGTCGCAGCGCCGACGTCCCGCCGTGGCATCGACGCCGCTCCGTGACGGCGACGTGGGGCTGCAGCCGGCCGCGCGACGCCTGTGGCGCCTCTAGACCGCAGTCCGCGTGCCAGCCACAGGCATGATGCTGGACCACGCTTCCCTTGTGTCCTCTTCCTTGCCGCAGACGACGGCTGACTCCCGCCGGCCGTCCCACCGTCGAGGGGCTGGCCACGTCACCGAGTGGTGCGGGCGCCGCCGCTGTTGTCGCCGCCGCCGCCGCTGTTGCCGCTTGCGTCGGGGCCACGCAGCCGCACGCCGTCGCCGCCGCCGCTGTCGACACTGCCGCCGTCACCGCCGCAGCCCCTGCGGTCGACGTCGCCGCCTTAAGCGCCGAGGGGTCGACCGAGCTGGTATAGCTGTCGTTGTGGCTGGAATTTGGGTGCTATGTTAGGGGGTGTGGGTGTGTGTGATTTCTTCTATTACCAAGCCTAGGGGGTGTGTTAAATTATATATGTTAGTATATAATTGTACCGTAATCCCCCGGATATAACACCCCGGGTATAGTATAAAATCATGCAAAATCAGGGGGGTGGGTGCTCTATTTTGCGTTTAGGCTATAGCACCCTGGTGTTATGTTTGAGGACAAAAAAAATAAGATGTGCATTAGACTCAGTGTGTCATGGCGATTTCAGCCATTCAAGTTCCAGCTGAAAAGGCGTACATTTTCTCGAGGTTCGGAATAGCCCCAGATTGTCCACTTGCTCCCAAATTTCAGTGGTGGGTCAGGTTAGCGAAGCGAGATTGGGGGGTTGACAACTCTCGCAATGGTCTGGACGAAAAATGCGATGCTCGTGAACCAATCTGAATAGGTATCTCATGCAAGAAAACGAAATTTGTCAGCCCACTGCACTTTTCCAGGTGAAGATATGTTGCATTCATCATTTTCAGTGCCAGAGAACCCCGCCAGGCGCCTCGGTAAAATACAACTTTCCCGTCCTTGACGCAATCAGCATGAAAAAACTGTATTTTTTGCAGGCATTGCCAGGCGTAGAAGGGCTAAAATAGTAAGGGGGGGGGTGCTCTCCTGGAACCCTAAAAAAGAGGGTGCATATAATTGCAGATTCTTCAATAGAACACCCTCCCCAGATATAACACCAGTGGGTGCTTAATTTCGGCGGGTGTTATTGTTAAAGTGAGAACGAATGATGACTAGAAGTGGAAACCTAGAACAAATACTAGTTGGTTGTACTCACTAGAAGCATACCTCAGTCTAGCCTATAACTTCTACATAGATATTATGTATAAGTTGACACACCCCCTAGGCTAGACAAGTGGTGAAACTAAACAAGAAGCAAACAGCTCAGGGCGGCACTACTAGTCCAACCACTGAGGAAGGGGTCTGGAGACCAGTCAGCAAGAATACAACCAAAACTGAAGCAAGCCAGGGTGGCACTACTAGTCCAGCCACTGGAGGTAAGGCCACAAGGCCAGTCTGACAAGCATATATAATAGAGAGTACACAATCAGGATCCTAACAGGGGAGCAGCTACAGGAACAAGACCAAGCTGTACACAGTGCCGCTGATGATCTTTAGGCGCAAGCGCCTTAGTAAAGATATCAGCTGTGTTGGCACCTGAGGCCAAGTGAACTACACGGGCCTGGCGGCGCTGCTGTAGCTCGCGCAGGAGGAAGTACCGCAGCTGGATATGCTTTGCTCTGCCCTCAAGCCGAGGCTCCTGACACAGGAGTATCATGGCCCTGTTGTCAGCGTACAGGACCGGGGCAGAGCTAGGCCGCTCACCTAAGTCTGTGAGCAAGAAGGTCAGCCAGCGGAGCTCCTGTGCCGCCATGGCACCAGCGTAGATCTCAGCCTCACAGCTAGACTGAGCCACAGACGACGAGCGAGTGGATCTCCAAGAGATAGCACCCGAACCAAGGCTGAAACAGTAGCCCTGCGACGACCTGAGCGTCTCAGCGTCGTCTGCCCAAGAAGCGTCTGTGTGCCCAGTAAGGACCACTGGCCTGCGTCCTCCTAGCACTAACCCCATGCCTGATGTACTAGCAAGATAACGCAAAACCCTCTTAGCGGCAGACCAGTGCTGAGGTCGGTGTCTGCCTGTAGCCACAAAGCGAGCCAGGATGCTGAGAGGGTATGCGAGATCTGGGCGAGTGCAAGTCATCAGGTACATGATGCAACCCACCAGCTCTGCGTAGGGGCCACTGGGCTCTACTGGCTCCTCAGGAACGGGAGCAGAGAGCCCATGGTCTACGGGTAGAGGTGTGTGCTGTGCGGAGGAGAACTGAAGACCGAACCTCTGAAGGACCTGACGCACCAAGTGTGACTGGGTCAGAGTGATGGTGCGTGCTGCTCTGTCCCTAGAGATCTGCAGGCCAAGATAGCGACGCAGCTCTCCAAGGTCAGTGCAGGTGTGTCTCTTCAGCAGCTCAGCCTTCACAGAGGCCAGTGCGTCCCTGTCAGGAGTAGCGAAGACCAGGTCATCTACGTAGACAAGGAGGTAGAACGGAGTCTGGCCGGAACGCACAAACAGTGAAGGGTCAGCAGAGGACGGAAAGAACTGCAGGTCTGCTAACGTGGCACGTAGCGTGTCGTGCCACTCGCGGGGAGCCTGACGCAGGCCGTAGACCGGGCGCCTGAGAAGCCACTGGGTCCCAGGAGGGAAGGTACCAGTGAAGCCCTGTGGTCGGCGCAGGTAGACCTGCTCGTGTAGGCTGCCCTGAAGAAAGGCAGTAGAGAAGTCGAGGGAGTGAAGCTCGTAGTCACGCTGTGCTGCTACGTGTAGCAACGCCCGAAGTGTGGTCATCTTCGGGGTCGGGGCGAAGGTCTGGAAGAAGTCAACCCCCTCGCGCTGACTGAAACCTCTGGCCACGTAGCGCGCCTTGAAGACAGGCGGCTCTCCAGGGGGGCGCTTCACCTTGAAGAGCCACCGACCATCGACTACGTTCACCCCAGGCGGGGGAACTGCGTCGACGTAAGTGCCGGTGGACCTCCAAGATGCCATCTCCTGCTCCATGGCAGCTATCCACTCAGAGGCCCAAGGTCCTGAGGTGGCCTCAGCGTAGGTGCGAGGGGTCGGGATGTCGAAGGCGTCTGGGTCACCCTCAGGGACTAACAGCATGGAGCAGAGATGGGGACCAGCCTTGGAAAGGAAAGCCAGCTCGTACTGCCTGTCCTCTAGGACGTCACTGCCAAGGGCAGCAGCACCCCCGACGGACGGAGGACGGGCAGGGTCAGAGACCAGAGCGGTAGCGTAGTCAAGGCGGCGGGTAGAGGCGAAGTCAGCGACAGCAGCGACAAGCGCGTCAAGGCGCGAGACAGGAACAGCAGGGTCGGTAACAAGAGAGGCAAGGACCCGAGGGACAAGGGGACGAGCAGCACGGAGGTAGTCAGAGAACGGAGGAGGTGCAACAGCAAGGGACGAGGGAGGAGGGGACGGGAGGAGGGGAGGACGAGACGAGCGGGAACGGAGCAACATAGGGTGGGTGGGCAGGACAGGAGAGACGGGACGAGCACGGGAGGGACGGCGAGCCCAAACGTGAGACGGAGGTGTAGGGTCAGGGGACAGCGGAGGAGACACAGGAGGGGAACGAGGAGGAAGACGGGCCGGAGACGAGTCCGGCGGCGGGAACACAGGACCGTAGACAGGAAGGTCAGCAGGCGGTGGGGGAGACACCGGCGCGCGGTTCGGAGAAGGAAGGCTGAGCAGGCGGAGAGCGGAGACCGGCGGCGACGGCTGCTGCGGCGGCGACGACGGCTGGGCCGGAATGCTCGGACCAGCAGAGGCAGAACGACCGTCGGCAGAACACTCAACAGCAGCACCCCTAGAACCAACACCCCCAGAGCGAGAACCCCCTCCAACACCAGCGGCACCCCCAGAAGCCGCAGGACGAACACCCTCCTCCACACCAGCACCCCCAAGGGCCAAGAGCGGCGGCGGCAGTGGCGGTGACAGCTGCGGCGGCGGCGACAGCGGCGACGGCTGTGGCAGCGACGGCGGCGGCGGCAGCGACGGCTGCGGCGGCTGCGGCAGCGACGGCGACGGCGGCGGCAGCGGGGTCGGCGACTGCGACAGTGGGGGCGGAGGCACCGGCGAAGGGGGGTGCGGCAAGGACGGACTGGGGGTACCACCAGAGTCAGCAGACTCCTCAACGGGGACAACCGACGGGAGGGGAGTGACGTGAGAGACACCAGACGGGGCAGGGGCTACCGGGGGAGAGGGAGCAAGGAACAGGGGGGGGGCAACTGGGAGACCTCGGTGAGGGAAGCGGCGGTAGAAGGAGACGGACTCGTCAAAGGTGACGTCATGAGAGTGGAGGAAGCGGTGAGACGGCGGGTGGTAGAAAAGCCAGTCAGACGAGTCCAGGGGGAAACCGAGGAAGACACAGGGGACAGTGCGGGCAGTGAGCTTGTCCGTGCCAGAGGCACGAACGTGAGCAAGGCAGCCCCAGACGTGGAACGCAGCCGCGGCACCGGGGGACCCGGTCCAAAGGAGGGTCGGCGAAACCTGCGGCCGCTGGGAGCGTGGCCACAGCTGGTGAGCAGCGTAGCGAACAGCGAACAGCCACAGAAAATGGGGGGCATCGCCATGGATCATGGAGGTACGGGCGACCTCCATGACCAAGCCGATGCGGCGCTCAGCAACCCCATTCTGCTGTGGCGAGTCCGGCAACGTGTACGACTGGGTGATGCCCTCCGCACGACAGAACTGTCCAAGCCGACCAGAGGCGAACTCGCCGCCACGGTCGGAGTGGAGACACAACACGGGGAGACCGCAGTGGAGACGCGCAGCCACAACCCACGGGAGAAGAACGTCGGCACGTCGGCCTTCCGCTCCAGGGGAAACACCGTGGTGTAGCGCGTGTAGTCGTCGACGAGCACAAGGAAGTAGCGCTCACCGCGCGGTCCGGGGACCGGGGCAGGGCCCCAAACGTCTTGGTGCAGGGTCTGAAGGGGGGAAGTAGCAGGACGCAGCGAGGAGGAGTAAGGAGCACGGCGGAGCCGACCCTCGACGCAAGGCGTGCACGGTGGCGCAGTCGGGGGAGGAAGGGCAGGGAGCGACGCAGGGAGACTTAAGACAAGACCGTGCTGGGACATGTGACGCAGACGCGGGAGAGCAGGGTGACCTAAGCGGTGGTGCCAGAGAAAGGAGGGGTGAGTGAGGGACCGACACGAGCAAGCTGCAGCGACCTGGGAGGACACACCAACCGGGGGGGAAGCGGTGTCTAGGGTAAACAGACCGGACACCGGGTCCCGGGGGAACGTCGCAAGGGGGGAACTTGAGACAGCCTCAGAACAGACAGCGAACCGCTCGTGCCCGGGGAACGTGGTGGTGACGCCGAGGTCCTGGAGACAGCCGACACCAACCAGGTTCCTCGAGAACGAGGGAACGTGGAGGCCAGTAAGGGAGCCCGAGGGAACTGCCGGACAGGGAAGGGACGTAGAACTGCGAGCGACGACAGGACCCGCAGAGGGGTAAGCGAGAGAGACAACAGCAGATGCAGCAAGCGGCGTGAGCGTGGAACGGTCGCGGAAGAAGTAGGCAGAAGCACCGGAGTCGAGAGTGAAGGACAGCGACGCAGTGGCGGAGGCTGGGGGCGGAGCCGGTGCAGCGACTAGACTAGGCAACCTAGGCAGTCCTACGCCTGACGCAGCAGGGGAGGCTAAGCTACACAGTGGTGCAACACCTAAACTAGAGTACACAAGGTAATAAGATCCAGCAAAACTAGAAGCGTCAGAATACAAAGCATGCAAAGCAGCACCTAGCGGATCCATGTCTAACTCAAAGATCGGCACGCCCTGACGGAGCAGGCTGTGCCAATCGGGGAGGTCCGGGGCCGGGCCAAAGCGACGACGAAAGAGATCGTCGAGGCGGCGGAAACAGCGGGCGGTCGGGTGCAGGCGGCGGCACAGAGTGCCGCGAAGAGGCCTGGTCTGAAGCTGGTACTGGCAGGTGACAGCACCGGAGCCGCCGGTAGACGCCAAGCTGCGCGGGCCGCCACCACGACCACTACCTGCGGAGGTGCCGGGCCAACCAATTGGGAGACAGGCCCACTGCTGCGGCGACTGCTGCTGGGACGGTGTTTGCTGCTGGGGCGGCGGCTGCGGCTGGGGCTGCTCCTACTGCGACTGGGGCTGCTGCTCCTGCCCACCAGTGGTAGTCCCCGCAGGCGGACTACCGTCACCACCACTACTGCCACCACCACCCCTACCCCCCTGGCGACCACGGCCACCGCGGCGCGAGCGCTGCTGCGGGTGGACCGCACCAGCCGTCTCGGTGAGAGGGGCTGCCGAGGCGACCGCAGCCGAAACGTCAGTGAACGCACACTGGGAGGGGGCACAACCGTGAAAGATAGAAACTGCCGGCGCACCGCTCGACTGAGCGATAGTGCGCTGGCGAGTCTCGATCTCGGTAAGGGTGTCGACAAAGGCAGGGAGAGTGAGGTCACCCGGGTGCTGGCTAAGAAAGTGATCGCGAGCACTAGCGAGGCGGTCTGGCAGGCGCATGGCGATAAAATAGAGCGTCATGCAGAAAGGGGGGGGGAGCGCAGTGAGCTGGGCGGCAGTGCTGGCAGTGCGATAGCGGGTCTCTAAGGCACGCAGGTGAGTGGCAAAGTCTGCGACGGTAGGGAAAGCTGCAAGGTCTGGGAAAAGCATAGGGAAGAGCAGGCGACCAGCAGAAGCAGACGCGGGTGTGGAATAGCGGGCAATAACAGCGTCTAAGTAAGCTTTGGCCGTCTCAATAGTAGCAAAACGTGAGCGCTCAGAGACAGGGAGGGCGTGGCTAATGGCAACCTGAGCGACTGCATCGCGGGAGTCCCAGACCGCACGGGCAAGCGCAGCAGTAGAGAAGGTCTCACGGTCATCAGATGAGGGATCAGCAGGGAGGGGAGCAGGTGCGGAGGGGCGGGGGAGCAAGCCGTCGACATGGACAATCAAAGAGTGGCCATCCTGGCGCTGACCTGTAAGGTGGCGGCGGAGATCGGAGAGCCAGGCGGCGAAGTCAACCGCATGGCCCTCGGCGTCCAGTCGGAGCACGAAGTCCGCCATCGTGCATGGTCAGCGGCACAGCTCCACAGGAACACAGCGACGCAGGAACACAGCGACAGCCCCCTCTAGCACGGCGGCCGCGAAGCGCCTCAGCACGGGCGAGCAGAGGAGACGGAGCCCGAGGCGGCACGGCAGGACGAGTCGGGGCGAAGGGGCCAGGCAGGTGCGGTGGGGCCAGGCAGGTGCTGGCGGGGCCAGGCAGGTGCGGCGGGGCCAGGCAGGCGCGGCGGGGCCAGGCAGGCGCGGCGGGGCCAGGCAGGCGCGGCGGGGCCAGGTAGGCGCGGCAGGGCCAGGCAGGCGCGGCAGGGCCTTGCAGGCGCGGCGGGGCCAGGCAGGCGCGGCGGGGCCAGGGAGGCGCGGCGGGGGCCAGGCAGGCGCGGCAGGGCCAGGGAGGCGCTGCGGGGCCACACAGGCGCAGCGGGGCCAAGCAGGTGCGGCGGGGCCAGGCAGGCGCGACGGGGCTAGGCAGGCGCGACGGGGCCAGGCAGGGCGCGAGGGCCAGGCAGGCGCGACGGGGCCAGGCAGGCGCGACGGGGCCAGGCAGGGCGCGACGGGGGCAGGCGGGCGCGACGGGGCCAGGCAGGCGCGACGGGGCCAGGCAGGGCGCGACGGGGCCAGGCAGGCGCGTCAGGGCCGGGCAGGTGCAGCGGGGCCAGGCAGGCGCGGCGAGGCCAGGCAGTCGCGGCAGGGCCAGGGAGGCGCGGCGGGGCCAGGCAGGCGCGACGGGGCCAGGCAGGGCGCGACGGGGCTAGGCAGGGCGCGACGGGGCCAGGCGGGCGCGACGGAGCCAGGCAGGGCGCGACGGGGCCGAGCGGGCGCGACGGGGTCAGGCAGGGTGCGACGGGGCCAGGCAGGGCGCGACGGGGCCAGGCAGGGCGCGACGGGGCCAGGCGGGCGCGACGGAGCCAGGCAGGGCGCGACGAGGCCGAGCGGGCGCGACGAGGCCAGGTAGGGCGCGACGGGGCTAGGGCGGCGCGACGGGGCCCAGGAGGGGCGCGACGGGACTAGGAGGCGCGACGGGGCCCAGGAGGGGCGCGACGGGGCTAGGTTGGCGCGACGGGGCTAGGGCGGCGCGACAGGGCCCAGAAGGGGCGCGACGGGGCTAGGTGGCGCGACGGGGCCCAGGAGGGGCGCGACAGGGCTAGGGTGGCGCGACGGGGCTAGGGTGGCGCGACGTGGCCCAGGAGGGGGGCGACGTGGCTAGGAGGCTCGACGGGGCTAGGAGGCGCGACGTGGCCTAGCTAGGGTACGGGCGGAAGCGGTAGGTGGGGGATGCTAACCTACGCGTGATACCATGTTAAAGTGAGAACGAATGATGACTAGAAGTGGAAACTTAGAACAAATACTAGTTGGTTGTACTCACTAGAAGCATACCTCAGTCTAGCCTATAACTTCTACATAGATAATATGTATAAGTTGACAGTTATATCCGGGGGATTACGGTAGGCTTGGTAGGCGTTACTGAACATACGGTACAAGGATATGTTTGACACAAGGTACACTGCATCCAGTAAGGCAAGGCATACACAGACCAAGGAGAATCCCATTGTGTAGGCACCAAATGAAATGAAATATTTCTGTAACTAACTACGATTTACAACTGTAGACTGTAGACAGCACCACCCACCATCCACTGCAGCATCACCACCCACTGCAGCACCACATTCTGAGGAACCCTGCCGCCTCCACCACCTCCCCCCTGCCTGCCTCCCTGCTCAACCTTATCCGATCCTCCATCCTACCAATCCTCAATGGTTTCCCCTTCGCGTTCCACAATAACCCGGTGCCGAATCCCTCGAGGAATGTTTGTGAGAGCGCGGCAATCTTCTATGGAAACGCACTCAAGGGCTTTGCAGAGGGAGATGCTGTCAGGCAGCTCACGGATTCTTGGGCACTCGCAGAGATCCAGCTGCTGAAGACTCGTCAAGAGGTGGATGCCTCCGGGGAGGGAGGAGAGGCTTTCGCAGTAGACAATCTCGAGTGTCTCCAAGGCACTTAGCTGCACCAGGGACTCTGGCAGCACGCGGAGCGAACCACAGCAATCGATTGTGAGCGATCTCAGCTGCTGCAGCTGGCCAATGGAATCGGGAAGGGTCTGGAGATTGCTCAAGCAGGAGATACGGAGCTCCCTGAGTGCTGGCAGCTGCCCTATGGTCTCGGGCAGAGAAACCATCTGCTGCCCTCCAGATATCACAAGGCGTTCAAGAAGCGAGAGTTGCAGCAGAGAGGAGGGCAGGTGGGTGAGCTCAGGGCATCTCAGCTCCATCATTCGCAGATTAATCAGATTTCCGAAGTCCTCCGGCAGCTGCTGGAGGTGGACGCCCACCTCCAGTTCCTCGAGAGAGGACAGTAGCGTGAGGGACGCTGGCAGCTCCAGAGCCCTGAAACCGTTATCCACAATGTGAAATGCACGCAGCTTTGGGAGCTGCCCGACTGCCTCAGGTACCGATGTCAGATCCGAGCAGCCTTCGAGCGACAGCTCCTGCAACTTGGAAAGGTCGCCAAGCCTGTCGGGCAGAGCTGTGAGACGAGGTGCGTTCACGTGGAGGGCCTTCAGCGCCTGCAGCCCTCCGATCTCCTCTGGCAGGTTGACAATGAGCCTTGAGAATATCTGGAGCCGCTCGAGTCCAGCCAGTTGGGAAATGCTTGCAGGGAGATGGGTGACGGAGGGCGGGCAGGCAAGCGAGAGATCCTTCAGCAGCGTGCACCTCTGGAAGAGCGAGTCGAGCCCGTCGGACGTCCACACGCGGTGCTCAGCACCACCATAGCGCAGGTTGTCGAACAGCGATAGGCGCTCGAGGCGGGGACACACTTGTGCGATCAGCGCGATGAAAGCGTCCGTGATAAGGTCTGTGCCGGAAAGGGCGACCTGAAGAGACGTGAGATTGGGCGCGAGGCTGACGGTGCTGACGAACTGCGAGGCGGAGATTCCCTGCCAGCGCGAGAGGTCGAGCGACGTGATCGTGCCGTACGCGAGTCGAAACCACCGGCGACTCACGAGCGCGAGGGTGCCTCGGGAGGAGGAAGAGGAGGAGGAGGAGAAGGAGAAGAAGGAGGTGCTGGAAGATACCGATGGTGATGATGCTGACGCCATCGGCGGTTGCAGTGGTGAGGAGATTAAACCTTGTTCGACGCACCGAAATACGTGAACAAGTATATCGTCAGGGAGTTTATCAAAGGAACTGTGAGCAGCGACAGGAGCGTCCGTTCCACGAGTGGGATCCATGGCCTATATTAGACGAAGGGGAACGCTGACTCAAAGCGCTACCTCATACGAGCGGCGACTTTAGAACCACAGGAGAGGAAATCGACGATGGTGAACGTGAAATCGTAGCGAGTCCGGGTGGGGAGTGAGAGACTCTGTCCAGCGCAGCGAGAGAAGCAGTGATGCGTGGTAAGGCGTGGCGATGCAACGAAGGCAGGGAGCGGAGGAAGCTGTGATGCGCTTCGATGGAGGTTCTGATGGCTGGTGGGTGAGGAACGCCCAGGGTGGAGTCACGCTCGGCGTGATCCACGCCATGGCGGCGCCATGGCGGAAAACTTCTGATGGGAATCTTTTTTCGCGCTTTAGGCGCGGATGGGGGAACGAAATGCGGAATCGCTGATGGGACTACCGAAGCTCTCTCAATCGCGAGATCTCAGCTCGACAGGGCTGAAACCCAACCCCGACGTTGACGGCAAGGCGGGAGGCCAGTGCTATTTTTGAAGCCCCTGCAAATGGACTAGGCTGAAACCCGGGTGGATGGCAAGGCGGGAAAGTCGGTGTTGAGGGCAGGATGATGGAGAGAGCTGGTTGAGGGGGGGCCCAGCGTGTACGCGCAAGGATACGGCTTCGGGAAGAAATTAAGGGCGTGGTTCACGTAGGTCGGTTTGCCGCCTAACTGATCACGTGAATAGTCTTATGGACCTCGCACCCAATCCAAAGCTGTTTTGTTCTGGCGAAAGTTTGACGATAAAGGGTTGCCTGCTTAAAAACGGATCCTACCCCTAAACCGATCTACAGAAACCGCGCCCTAACCGAATGATACAACCTGAAGGGGTCTCCCAAGCGTTCATTTATAATTCAGATAAGGGAACGTTCCCTTTTCAAAAAAAGGCACTCTGATTTTGCCCCCCAAAAATTGGGAAAGTATATCGGCGCTCAGTATAAGGGGCCTCGATAACATGTACGGTCAGTAATACGATATCAACAATCAGAATTAGTGAGTTCTCAACATGTTTCATCGGATTCCACCGTTAGTCAGAAACTACAGGAAAAAGGTTCCACGAATGGTCAGTAGAAGTAACCCCCGCCCGTATAGGAATCATTTCCCGCCCGCGCCAGCCCAATTTCGTCATCATTGTGGCTGGCGCGATATTTTTTCTAAGCTCCAGGCGCAGTTCGAGAGAACTAGGTAAAGTATTTCCAACTTAAAAACCGTTGGACGTCGCGCGCAGAAAATTTCAAAATTGAGACCTTGCGCATTTATGTTACGTACGCTAATTGGGCCACAGCGGGCCACACATCGGGTGCGAAAATTTTCAAACATTAACAAACGCACAAAAAACGAAAACATTTGACACGAAAGGGCAAATCTATCCGGGATCGGTGCTAAGCCAATGAGGCGTGAGTATTAAAACTGTAGAGCACGTGCGCTAATTTGTTTCGAGAATGACAAGACCTGTAGAGTCGTAATTCGACGGAAAACTTTTCCGGTAATACATTTGTTGAAAAAAATCGAAAGACAACCGACAGACCACTATTAGATTTGTTGTATTGAAATCAATACAAAATGAAATGCGGTTCTGAGAGCACATTGACGCGCCATTAAACATATTCATTTCCCAAAAACAAACATCCATAGCTATCTATATATGTTATTGCTTTCGGGCGACTCGGAAATGACAAGTTTTTGGCTTGACTTTTCTTTGGGGCCGTAAATCGTGTCGAGACAAAGCCGCCATTTTTAATAATTGCGGGACGCGCTACTCTCTGGGACGAAAGTATGTGCTTTGAAACAAATTCGTGTTTTCGTGTTTCTCGACAAACCAATGTTCAATGAATTTAAATTTAGGTATTTTGCGTTTTCGCTCGAACTGCGCCTGGAGCTCGGGAAAAATATCGCGCCAGCCAGAATGATGACAAAATTGGGCTGGCGCGGGCGGGAAAACGTTCCTAGACGGGCGGGGGTTACTTCTACTGACTATTCGTGGAACTTTTTAATATAGTTTATGACTAACGGTGGAACTCGACTGATGAAACATGTTGCGAACTCACTAATTCTTATTGTTCATATCGTATTACTGACCGTACATGTTATCGAGGCCCCTAATACTGAGCGCCGATATACTTCCCCCAAAAAAAATCCCAAATCTGAAGGGCCATTTTCAAATTTTCGCTACTATGAAATCTCAGTGTCCAAGAATCAACGAGTCTGAAATACTCTGGGTTCATAATGTTGACTCAGAGTCCTGCGCCCAAGTCGAAATCTTATATTTTCAGAGTTCACATCAGGCCCCACGATTGGTTTTAGGGGACCATGATTGCTTAGTGTCAGATTCAAAAAAGAAACGTTTTGTCAGCCTCCTCAAAGAAATTTTACGCTGATTCCTCAGTGTCTTTTAGCAAAGTTCGCGTTTTTTTTTTTTTTTTTTCATCAGGGTCGTATAAAAAAAAACACTGATTTGGCAACGAGAGGATTTCACCTTTGTTTTTTAGTTGCACTCGACTAAGAGTAAATTCCGCATTCTAATAACAGTCGTTCCTACTAGGCGAAAATCATGACAGCTGCCCGTTTGGTCAACTGAAAGTCTTTCAAAATGTGATGGTCACGATCGATTGCGATCGTTTCGACGTTTTTTAACCATTCGATGGTCGCAAGTGATTCACGTCCACGATCGATCAACCGGGGCGCTGCAATGGCACGAAGTTTCTCCCACCACCCAATTCCACAGCTTCCCGCCTGCCCTCCATTTCGGTCCTCCCCCCTCCCCCTCCATTTTCGAACTCCCCCCCTCCCCCTCCGTTTCGCTTCCCCCCTCCCCTCCATTTCGCTTCCCCGCCTCCCCTCTATTTCGACCCCCCCCCCCCTTCCCCTCCATTTCGTTCCCCCTACCCCCTCCCCCACCCTCCGTCCCTCTCCCCTCGGTTTTGATTCCCTCCCCCTTTCCCCCTCGGAATCGATCCCCCCCCCCCCCCCCTCTCCTTTTCGAATCCTCTCTCTCAGGGCCTGTTCCTAAGCGACACAAAGTCACGTCACTTCGTATCAAAACTGTTATTGACGGGCAAATTTGACTGGCAAAATCTCCCATAACACGAAGTTGCCTGACATAGTGTCTCGTAGGAACACACCCTCAATTGATCCGTGGACAATGTGTTTTTTTAGAGTTAGTTTCACATCGTCTGAGAAATCAGGCAAAAAAAATATTCGCCAGCCAGATATAGTCGATGACTCAGTCAGGCTAGGAATGATTTTCTTGTTACCCCTTTTAGGAACTTCGCAAAATTCGGGTAATAAACAGGATTGCGGGCTGCGGGGGTTTGTGGGAGGATTTTTTTTTATAGCTGCAAGGGACTTAGCCGATTTTTTCGGGTTGCGGGAGCTGAGGGAGGGATATTTCTCGCTATCGGAACTTAGCCGAAATTTCAGGGTCGCAGGTGGTGTCGGAGGAATGTGTCTGTCTGTGGGGACTTAGTCGAATTTCTGGGGCTGCAAGGCGTGTAGGGAAGAAATGCGCTGGTGGGAACTGTCTCTGGCTGCTAGGACTTAGCCTGATTTTTTAGGTTGCGGGGCGGGGTGAATGTGAAAGGACTTGACTCTGGCTGTTGGGGACTTGGACGAATTTTTTTGGTGAGGGCAGATAGGTGCAGTATCGGTATATCTGTCTCAGGGTCCGTACGCGCTGCGCTCTGAAAACTCAGTATCCGCAAACTGCGAAGTCTGAGATTCTCAGGATTCAAAAACATATAACTCTGAAGGGTTCAGCATTCAGAAAATGGCAAGTCTGAAAAATCAGGATTGGCAAAAAAATTGGTCTGAAATTTAAGACAATCAGTCTGATAAAATCAGCCCTGACAGTTACCCGTTTCGGCCATGTAATCCCGAAAAGTACAGGCTAGCGGGATGCACGTTATAGAGCACGCCATTTGTCATGAATAATAACTGAGAGTGCACGGAGTCATAATCACGAGTGCAAGAATGGGAACCCAGCATTAGATAGCGAGAACTCTAGCTAGGCGACGAGCCCGGAGGGCTTGGCTGGGTCCAGGCGCGGTCGAAAGGGCCGGAGGCGGCGCGAGCCCGCCTCGGGGTTGCGTCGGAATCGGACCGAGCTTGGTCTTCCGAGAGTTCGGGTGTACGCGATTGCAGTACAACCCGGTAAGGAATAACATTCCTTACACTACCCCCTCTCTTAAGGAAGGTGGTCAAAATCGGGAACACATTTTCGGGTCAAATATGATTTGAGCACCGAGTGTTTCTGAAGCGAGTCGGAAGTGACCCACGTGTCGTCTTCCCTTGTACGTGTCAAACATAACTTAGTATGTTATTGTAGACTATATAGGTTTGTGCCTTAGAGGGTACAATACACTAGCCTATATTGCCTTGTACTCTCACATTCTAATTCATTTTTTCAGTTTGATATGGTATCATGAGTAAGTTAGGTCCCCTCCGCCCACCAGCGCTTCAGCCATAGATCCTAGCCGTCTCACCTACCTCGTCCCCTAGCGACCCCTCGGCCCCGTCGACCAGCGGCCCCGCGGCCCTGTCCCCTAGTGGCCCCTCGGCCCCGTCGTCCAGCGGCCCCGCGGCCCTGTCCCCTAGCGGCCCCGCGGCCCTGTCCCCTAGCAGCCCCTCGGCCCCGTCGACCAGCGGCCCCGCGGCCCCGTACCCTAGCGGCCCCTCGGCCCCATCCCCTAGCGGCCTTGCGGCCTCGTCCCCTAGCAGCCCCCTCGGCCCCGTCGACCAGCGGCCCAGCGGCCCCGTACCCTAGCGGCCCCTCGGCCCCATCCCCTAGCGGCCGTGCGGCCTCGTCCCCTAGCAGTCCCCTCGGCTCCGTCGACCAGCGGCCCCGCGGCCCCGTCCCCTAGCGGCCCCTCGGCCCCGTCGACCAGCGGCCCCGCGGCCCCGTCCCCTAGCGGCCTCGCGGCTCCGTCCCCTAGCGGCCCCTCGGCCCCGTCGACCAGCGGCCTCGCGGCCCCGTCCCGTAGCCGGCCCTGTCCCGAAGCCGACCCCGTCCTGTCACTGGCCCGTTCCCCTAGCCGGCCCCGTCCCGTCGTCGTCCCTGTCCCGAAGCCGACCCCGTCGCGTAGCCGACCACGCCGAGGCGACACTGCCAGGTAGCTGGCCCCGTCGCCTAGCCGACCCCGTCGCCGCTTCAGCCCCGTCGCCCAGCCGGCCTCGCCTTCCAGCCGGCCCGCGCTGACCCTGGACCGCACTGCACCGCCCTGCACCGCCTTGCACTGCACTGTACCGCACTGTACCGCACTGCACTGCACCGCTCTGCACCTCTCTGCACCGCACTGCACCGCAGCTGCATCGCACCTGATGGCGGACTCTACGCTGCGGTTTGACGCGGAGGGTCAGCCGATCGAGTTCGACACCTGGCTCGCCGACCTTCGCCGTCACCTTACAGGTCAGCGGTAGGACGGCCACTCCTGCGCCGTCCACCTTGATGTTACGCTCCCCTGTCCTGACCCCCCCGCTCTGCTGCTCGCTGACCCCACGTCTGCTGATCGAGAGTCTGCCGCAGCTGCTGCCCTTGCCCGTTCGGTTTGGTTGTCGCGTGACGCTGTTGCACAGCTTGCCATCAGTCATGCGCTTCCCCTGTCTGAGCGTCTCCGTTTTAGGTCGATCTGGACCGCACAAGAGTTTCTCGATAATGTCATTGCTCGCTATTCCACCCTGTCCTCTGCCTCCGTAGGTCGCATGATCTTGCCCCTGCTTTTCCCTGATCTCGCGTCTTTCCCCACTCTCGCTGACCTAGCCGCCCACTTGCGCACGCTAGACTCGACCTGACGCTCGGCCTGCACTGAGGCCCAGCTCTCTGTGTTTCAGCCCCCCCTCCGCCATGCCCTTTACCTGCTTGCCACCCGCCTCCCTGACCGCCTTGCTACTGCCCACGATCACTAGCTTAGTATCCACCCCGCAGAGCTCACCCTGACAGACTTTGTTGACACCCTGTCTGCCATAGAGACTCGCCAGCGCTCTATCGCACAGTCCAGCGGTACAGTGCCGGTCTCTATCTTTCAGGGCTCTGCGCCCGCTCAGTGCACTTTCTCTGACGGCTATGCTGCAAAGGCTGAGATGGCCGCTGCAGTACAGGCCCAACCTGTCAAGGGCCGCCGCCCCAAGGCTAGGCGCGGTGGTGGTGGTGGTGGGGGTGGTTGGGTGGAGGAGGTGGTGGAGCCGGGTCGCCCGCTGGGGGTGCTGACGAGGGCACTGGGCCTAGCACCATCGAGCAGCAGTCCCAGCAGCAGCAGCAGGTCCCCTCGATCGACCAGCAGCCACTGCAGCAGCAGCCGCAGCAGCCGTTGGAGCAGCAGCAGCAGCAGCAGCGGCGGTTTGGTCGTCTCCCGCCCGGGTGGCCCGGCGCTGGTGGTGGTGGCGGTCACGGTGGTCGTGCGCGCGACGTGACGGCGGGTGGTGGTGTGGGCGACGGGCGCTGCCAGTACCAGCTCCAGACCGGTCCTCGCCGTGGCCTTGTGTGCGGTAAGATCGGTCACACCACCATTCGCTGTTTCAGTCGCCGTGAAGACCTGTTTCGTCTTCGCTTCGGCCCGTCGCCCGACCTCCCCAACTGGCTCAGCTTACTCCGTAGGGATGTTCAGGTCTTTGATATGGACCTGGATGAGATTATCTATGCTTTGTATGTTATGTATGTCGATGACTCTAGTGTGATTGGTTCAGCTTATCCCGTGTTGCCTTGTGTAGGTGTGCCTAGCTTAGACTCCCCTGCTGCGTCAGGCGTAGGATCCCCTGCTTTGTTAGTCTAGGCTCCTCCATCGCTTCCTCGACCTCTCCTGCCTCTGCTGCGCTCTCCTTCACCCTTGACTCCGGCGCTTCCCGGTGTTTCTTCCAGGACTCCACTACCCTCGCGCTGCTTGCTGCTACCACCGCAGTTTCCCTGGCTGACCCTTCCTCAGGTCCTGTCGTAGCTCGTAGCTCCACTACCCTTCCCTGTCCGGCGGCTCCTTCGGGCTCCCTTACGGGCCTGCACATCCCCTCGTTCTCCAGGAACCTAGTTGGTGTCGGCTGCCTCCAAGACCTTGGCATCACCACTACGTTCCCTGGTCATGAGCGGTACGCTGTCTGTACCGAGGCCGCCATTGGTGCTCCCCTCACCACGTTCCCCCGGGACTCGGTGTCTTGCCTGTTCACTCTGGACACCGCGCCCCCCCGGTTGGGACGTCTCCCCAGGTGACCGTGTCTCCTCAGGTAGCTGCGGCTTGCTCGTGTCGGTCGCTTACTCACCCGATACTTCTATGGCACCACCGTCTAGGTCACCTTGTGCTCCCGCGCGAGCGTCACATGTCTCAGCATGGACTTGACCTAGGTCTCCCAGAGTCCTTCACCGAGTTGCCCTCCTCCCCAATGCCGCCGTGCACGCCCTGCATCGAGGGCCGGCTCCGCCGTGACCCTCACTCCTCCTCGTTCCCCCCCACCGCCGCACCGCTACAGACCCTGCACATGGACGTCTCGGGCCCTGCCCCCGTCCATGGGCCGCGTCGAGAGCGCTACTTCCTCGTGCTTGTGGACGACTACACGCGCTACACCACGGTTTTTCCCCTGGAGCGGAAGGTTGATGTGCCTGATGTTCTTATCCCTTGGCTGGTCTCTGCGCGTCTGCACCGCGGTCTCCCTGTCTTGCGTCTTCACTCTGACCGTGGTGGCGAGTTTGCCTCCAGCGTCCTTGGTCGTTTCTGTCGTGCGGAGGGCATCACCCAGACATTCACGCTGCTGGACTCCCCACAGCCGAATGGGGTTGCTGAGCGACGCATCGGTTTGGTCATGGAGGTGGCTCGTACCTCCATGATCCATGCCGGTGCACCCCATTTTCTGTGGCTGTTCGCCGTTCGCTATGCCGCTCACCAGCTTAACCTGTGGCCGCACCCCCAGCAGCCGCAGGTTTTGCCAACCCTTCTTTGGACCGGGTCCCCTGGTGACGTGTCTGCATTCCACATCTGGGGCTTCCTTGCTCACGTTCGTGCCTCTGGCACAGACAAGCTCACTGCCCGCACCGTCTCTTGTGTCTTCCTCGGTTTCCCCCTCGACTCGTCTGATAGGCACTTCTACCATCCGCCGTCTCACTATTTCTTTCACTCTCGCGATGTCACCTTTGACGAGTCTGTCTCTTTCGACCACCGCTTTCCCCATCGTGGTCCCCCGGTTACTCCCCCCTTGTTCCTGGTTCCCCCTTCCCCAGTCGCCGTTGCTCCACCCCCTCCCCGCCCTGCCCCGTCTGGTGTGTCTCACATCACCCCCCTCCCGTCGGTTGTCCCGGTTGAGGAATCTGCTGACTCTAGTGGCCCTGCGGCGCAGTCCTCGCCGCCCGCCCCTCCCCCGGTGTCTCCTCCTCCGTCGTCGCAGCAGCCGTTGTCGCGGCCGCCTCCGCCGCCGCAGCCGTCGTCGCAGCCGCCGCAGCAGCAGTTCGTCGACCCTGGGGGTGCTAGCTTTGAGGAGGGTGCTCGTCCTGGGGTTCCTGCCGTGGCTTGTCCCGGCGGGCATGAGGTTGGTACCGGTGCTGGAGAGGTTCCTGGTTCTGGCGGTGCTGGAGTGGAGCGGTCTCGGTGTCGCCGTCGTGCCGTCGCAGCAGAAGTCGCCGCCGGTGTCAGCCCTTCGCCTGCTCGGCCTTCCATCCCCTGACCGCGCGTCTGTGCCTCCTTCGTCGTCTGCTCCCCTTCCTGTATATGGCCCCGTGTTCCCTCCTCCAGACTCGTCTCCGGCTCGTCTTCCCTCGTGTTCTCTTCCTGTATCTCCTCCTCTGTCTCTTGACCCGACACCTCCGTCTCACGTCTGGTCCCGCCATCCCTCTCGTGCTCGTCCTGTCTCTCCTGTTCCGCGCTCTCATCCTATGTTTTTCCGTTCGCACGCGTCTCAACCTCCCCTCCAGCCATCGCCTCCTCCGTCCTTTGTTGTCGCGCCCCCCCCTTTGTCTGACTCACTTTGTGCAGCTCGTCCTCCTGTTCCTTGGGTCCTTGCCTCTTGTTATCGACCCGTCTGTTCCTGTTTCGCGTCTTGACACTCTTGTCGCTGCGGTCGCTGACTTCGCCTCTACCCGCCGCCTTGACTACGTCACTGCTCTGGTCTCTGACCTTGCTCGTCCTCCGTCCGTCGAGGGTGCTCCTGCCCTCGGCCGTGACATCCTAGAGGACCGGCAGTACGAGCTTGCTTTCCTGTCGGAGGCTGCTCCCCATCTCTGTTCCATGTTGCTAGTCCCTGAGGGTGACCCATACACTTTCGACATCCCGACCCCTCGCACCTACACTCAGGCCACCTCGGGACCCTGGTCCTCTCAGTGGATAGCTGCCATGGAGCAGGAGATGTCATCTTGGAGATCCACCGGCACCTACGTCGACGCAGTTCCCCCACCTGGGGTGAACGCAGTCGATGGCCGGTGGCTCTTCAAGGTGAAGCGCCCCCCTGGAGAGCCGTTTGTGTTCAAGGCGCGCTACGTGGGTAGAGGATTCAGTCAGCGATAGGGGTGGGACTTCTTTTAGACCTTCGCCCCGACCCCGAAGATGACTACTCTTTGGGCGCTGCTACTCGTAGCAGCACAGCGTGACTACGAGTTGCACTCCCTCGACTTCTCCACTGCGTTTCTTCAGGGCAGCCTACACGAGCAAGTCTACCTACGCCGCCCTTAGGGCTTCACTGGTACCTTCCCTCCTGGGACCCAGTAGCTACTGTGGCGCTCAGTCTACGGCTTGCGACAGGCGCCCCGTGAGTGGCACGACACACTTCGTGCTACCCTTGCTGACCTACTGTTCTTTCCGTCCTCTGGAGACCCCTCGCTCATTGTTCGTGCTGGCCAGACCCCGTTCTACATCCTTGTTTACGTAGACGACCTGGTCTTCGCCACCGCAGACAGGGGTGCATTGGCCTCCGTGAAGGCAGAGCTGCTGAAGAGACACACCTGCAATGACCTAGAAGAACTGTGCCACTACCTTGGCCTCCAGATCTCCAAGGACAGAGCAGCGCGCACCATCACACTCACACAGTCACACTTGGTGCACCAAGTCCTTCAGAGGTTCGGTCTTCAGTTCTCCTCCGCACAGCCCACACCTCTGCCAGTAGATCATAGGCTCTCTGCTCCAGTTCGTGAGGAGTCAGTAAAGCCCAGTGGTCCTTACGCAGAGCTGGTGGGTTGCCTCATGTACCTGATGACTTGCACTCGTCCAAATCTTGCATACGCTCTTAGCACCCTGGCTCGCTTTGTGGCCACAGGCAAACACCGACCACAGCTTTGGTCGGCCGCTAAGAGGGTTTTGCGTTATCTAGCAAGTACATTGGGCATGGGGTTAGTGCCAGTGGTCCTTACTGGGCACACAGACGCTTCTTGGGCAGACGACGCTGAGACCCTCAGGTCCTCCCAGGGCTACTGCTTTAGCCTTGGTTCAGGTGCCGTCGCATGGAGAGCTACTCGCTCCTCGTCTGTTGCCCAGTCCAGCTGTGAGGCCGAGATCTATGCCGGTGCCATGGAGGCACAGGAGCTCCGCTGGCTGACCTTCTTACTCACCGACTTAGGTGAGCGGCCTAGCTCTGCCCCGGTCTTGTACGCTGAAAACAGGGCCATGATCCTCCTGTGTTAGGAGCCTCGACTTGAGGGCAGAGCAAAGCACATCCAGCTGTGGTACTTCCTCCTGCGCATGCTACAGCAGCGCTGCCAGGCTCGCGTAGTACACTTGGCTTCCGGTGCCAACACAGCTGATATCTTTACGAAGGCGCTTGCACCTTAAGATCATCAGCGGCACTGTGTACAGCTAGGTCTCGTTTCTGTAGCCTCTCATTTGCCAGAGCCTTGACTATGTACAGACCTTTATCCCAGACTGGCCTTGTGGCCTCTCCTAGTGGCTGGACTAGTAGTGCCGCCCTGGTCTTGCTCCTGTTTTGTCTATACTTCGTTTGACTGGTCTTTAGACCCTTGCCTCAGAGGCTGGACTAGTAGTGCCGCCCTTAGCTGCTTGTTCGCTTGTTTGGCACTGCCCCTATATAGTATAGGGGGTGTGTCAAACATAACTTATTATGTTATTGTAGACTATATAGGTTTGTGCCTTAGAGGGTACAACATACTAGCCTATATTGCCTTGTACTCTCACATTCCAATTCATTCTTTCAGTTTGATAGTACAGTCTGCCCAGAGGACAAGAAAGTCCATGTGTCCTCCTGTTGTTTCAAGGCGGACGCGATGACTCAAAATCCGGAAAGGCTTAAGGGTCGGTTCGGCCATTGGGCGGACACTGGGGGCGGCCGCTGGTCGTGCGATTGCTGGCGTGCTGACGATGTAGGGACGAAGGAGGCTGACGTGGAATGCGTCGTAAATGCGCCACTCGTCCGAGAGTAATCATTTCGCCGTAACATGTGTCACCATCTTGAGATTTCGGAAAAGGCCCACAGAATCTTGGGCGTAGTTTGGATGGCAGGGGCAGGCGGAGGTTCTTCGTGTCGAGAAGGACTAGTTTTCAAACATATTAGTGTATGTTTAGTAGACTGCATAGGGTCATGCCATAGAGAGTACAACCCATTAGCTATATACCCCTGTATGCTTCCATTTTGGTCATTCATTCTAACTTTTATATGGTATCATGTGTAGGTTAGCCCCCCCCCCCCCCCACCCGCGCTTCCGCCTTCGGCCCTAGCCGCCCCGCTGGCCCCACTGCCTCGCCGCCTAGCTGGCCTGTTGGCCCCGTCTTCTAGCGCCTGCTGGCCCCTGCGGCCCCGTTCCCTAGCGCCTAGCTGCCTCGCTGGCCCGGCGGCCCCGTCACCTAGTGCCTAGCCGCCCCGCTGGCCCCGCGGCCCCGTCACCTAGCGCCTAGCCGCCCGTTGCCCCGCGGCCCCGTCACCTAGCGCCTAGCCGCCCCGCTGGCCCCGCGGCCCCGTCACCAAGCGTCTAGCCGCCCGTGGCCCCGCGGCCCCGTCGCCTAGCCCATCATCGCCCGTGGCCCCGTCGTCTCGTCACCTGGGGCCTAACGGGCCCGTGGCCCTGTCGCCTCGTCGCCTTGCACCTAGCCGTCCTGCTGGCCCTGCGGCCTTGTCGCCCCTAGCGTAGCCACCCCGTCGCCAAGCCGCCCCGTTGCCTAGCCACCCCGCGGCCCCGTCACCTAGCTTCCTCGCGGTCTTGTCATCCCACTGCTCCGCGGCCCCGTCGCCCAGCCACCCCGCGGCCCCGTCGCCCAGCCGCCCCGCCGGCCAGTCGCCTAGCCGCCCCACCACCTAGCCGCACCGTCGCCTAGCCACCCCGTCGCCTAGCCGCCCCGTCGCCCAGCCGCCCCGCGGCTTCGTCGCCCCGCTGCTCCGCGGCCCCGTCGCCTAGCCTCCCCGCAGCCCCGTCGCCCAGCTGCTCAGTCGCTCCGTCCCCCACTCTTGGCTGTGTTTCCCGGTCTCCGCTCACTAAACCGGCCCTCTCCACCGTCCTGCACAGCGCCCCACCGTGCTGCACCGCTCAGCACCGCGCGACACTGCACCACATAGCGCCCCACCGCACTGCACCGCTCCGCACCGTGCGGCATCGCACTGCACCGCGTTCCACCGCATTGCACCGTACAGCGCTGCTATCCACTGCTCCTCGTCGCTCCGTCCCGCCCTTCACCGCCTATTCCCGGCTGCAGCAGCCATAATGACTTACTCGATGCTGCGCTTTGACGCGGAGGGTCAGCCGGTTGAGTTCGACGCATGGCTCGTCGACCTCCGCCATCACCTCACTGGTCAGCGGCAGGATGGCCACTCCCTCGCAGTCCACATTGATGGTATGCTCCCCTGCCCTGACCCCCCTGCTGCTCTCCTTGCTGACCCCACGTCTACTGACCGTGAGTCCGCCAACGCTGCTGCCCTTGCCCGTGCTGTCTGGCTGTCGCGTGACGGTGTCGCTTTGCTCGTAATTAGCCATGCCCTCCCCCTGTCTGAGCGCCCCCGCTTTAAGTCAGTTAGGATTGTGCGGAGGTTCCTAGAGGCTGTTGTCGAGCGTTATTCCACCTCGTCCTCTGCCTCTGCCGGCCGCCTGATCCTTCCCATGCTCTTCCCTGATCTCGCGTCTATCTCCACCGTCGCTGACCTGGCCACGCACCTGCGCACACTCGACGCGAGCTGGCGCGCTGCCTGCACTGAGGCCCAGCTTAGTGTGTTTCGTGTCCCCTTCGACTCCGCGCCGGACCTCCCCGACTGGCACAGTCTGCTCTGCAGTAGTGGTAGGATCTTTGATATGGACATGGATGAGATTAGCTCTGCATTGTATGCGCTGTATGTCAATGAGTCTAATGTGACTAGTTCCTATTACCCCATGTTTCCTAGTGTAGGTGTGCACAGTGTGCCTAGTTTTGGCTCCCCTACTGCGTTAGGCGTAGGACCACTTGCCTAGACTTGGCTCCACTCTAGCTCCTCCGCCCCCACCCGCCACTACCGCACTCTCCTTCACTCTCGACTATGGCGCACCTCGGTGTTTCTTTCGGGACCACACTACGTTGACGTCGCTTGCCGTCCCTGCCGCCGTTGCTCTTGAAGACCCTTCTTCAGGTCCGGTAGTCGCCCGTAGTTCCACCACCCTCCCCTGTCCGTCGGTTCCTTCGGGCTCTCTTACAGGCCTGCACATCCCTTCATTCTCACGGAACCTAGTTGGTGTCGGCTGCCTTCAGGACCTCGGCGTCACCAATACGTTCCCTGGTCACGAGAGGTACGCTGTCTGTACCGAAGCTGCCATTGGTGCCCCCCTCACGACGTTCCCCCGGGACCCGGTGTCTGGCCTATTCACGCTGGACACCAGGTCCCCCCCGGTTGGGACGCCCCCCCAGGTGGCAACCTCTCCCCAGGTTGCTGCGGCTTGCTTGTGTCAGTCGCTTACTCACCCGTCGCTTCTGTGGCACCACCGCCTAGGTCACCCCGCCCTCACACGTCTCCATCACATGTCTCAGCTACGTCTTAGGTCTCCCTGCGTCGTTCCCTTCACTCCCCTCCTCGGCAGCGCCGCCATGCACCCCCTGCGTCGAGGGCCGGCTCTGCTGTGCCCCTCACTCCTCCTCGTTCCCCCCCACCACAGCACCACTGCAGACCCTGCACATGGACGTCTTGGGCCACGTCCATGGGCCGCGTCCTGAGCGCTACTTCCTAGTGCTTGTCGACGACTACACGCGCTACACCACGGTGTTTCCCCTGGAGCGGAAAGTCGACGTGCGTGGCGTTCTTATCGCGTGGCTTGTCTCTGTGTGTGTTCACCGAGGTCTCCCTGTGTTGTGTCTTCACTCCAACCGTGGTGGCGAGTTTCCTCTGGCTGCCTTGGTCACTTCTGTCGTGCGGAGGGCATCACCCAGTCGTACACCCTGCCGGACTCCCCGCAGCAGAATGGGTATCGGTTTGGTCATGGAGGTGGCTCGTACCTCCATGATCCATGCCGGTGCACCTAATTTTCTGTGGTCATTCGCTGTTTGCTACACCGCCCACCAGCTTAACCTGTGGCCGCACCCTCAGCGGTCGCGGATTTTGCCGACCCTACTCTGGACCAAGTCTCCTGGTGACGCGTCTGCGTTCCACGTCTGGGGCTGCCTTGCTCACGTTCGTGCCTCTGGCATGGACAAGCTCACAGGCCGCACTATCCCCTGTGTCTTTCTAGGTTTCCCCCTCGACTCGTCTGACTGGCAATGCTACCATCCGTCGTCTCACCGTTTCTTTCACTCCCGCGACGTCACCTTTGACGAGTCCGTCTTCTTCTACCACCGCTTTCCCCACCGTGGTCCCCTGGTTACCAGCCCCCTGTTCCTTGTTCCCCCTCCCCCGGTCGCCCCTGCTCCCCCCCGTCCCTGCCCTTCCCCGTCTGGTGTGTCTCTGGTACCCCCCTCCCGTCGGTTGTCCCTGCCGAGGAGTCTGCTGACTCTTACGGCTCGGCGGAGTCCCTTCCACCGCCTGTCCCCGCCCCGGTCTCTCGTCCCTTGTCGCCGACGTTGCTGTCGCTGTCGCAGCCGCAGCCGCCTCCGCAACTGTCGTCGCCGCCCCAGCCTCAGTCGCCGTTGTTACCGCCGCTGGGGTTTGTGCGTTCTGGGGGTGCTGGGGAGCGTGCCAGAGTGGGTACTGGAGCGGGTTCCCGTTCTGGGGGTGCTGGCGTGGAGCTTCTTAGAGGGAGCCGTGGTGCCGCTGGAGGTTTAGGTGTCCACTCTTCGCCTACTCGGCCTTCCTTCCCCTGACCGCCCGTCGGTGCCTCCTCCGTCGCCACCGCCTCCTCCACTGCTGATCTACGGCCCTGTGTTTCCTCCAGCGGACTCTTCTCCATCTCGTTTTCCTCCTCGTTCTCCTCCTGTGTCTCCTCCCCTCACTCCTGACCTGACTCCTCCGTCTCACGTCTGGGCTCGTCATTCGCTCGTGCTCGTCCTACCTCCCCTGTTCCACATTCTCACCCTATGTTGCTTCACTCCCACGCATCTCGTGCTCCTCCGCTCCTCCCATCTCCTCCTCTATCATCACTCGCTGTCGCCCCGCCTCCGTTCTCTGACTTCCTCCGTGCCGGGCATCCCCTTATTCCTCGTGTCCTTGCCTCTCTTGTTACCGACGCGTCCGTTCCTGTCTTGAGTCTGTCAGCTCTTGTTGCTGCTGTCACTGACTTCGCCGCTACCCGCCACCTTGACTACGCCACTGCTCTGGTCCCTGACCCTGCCTGCCCTCCGTCCGTCGGGGGTGTGGCTGCCCTTGGTAGTGACGTCCTAGAGGACAGACAGTACGAGCTTACTTTCCTATCAGAGGCTGCTCTCCATCTCTGTTCCATGCTGCTAGTCCCTGAGGGTGACCCAGACGCCCTTGACATCCCGACCGCTCGCACTTACGCTGAGGCCACCTCAGGACCTGGACCTCTCAGTGGATAGCTGCGATGGAGCAGGAGATGGTATCTTGGAGATCCACCGATGCCTTCGTCGACACAATTCCCCAACCTTGGGTGAACGTAGTCGATGGCCGATGGCTCTTCAAGGTGAAGCGCCCTCCTGGGAGAGCCGCCTGTCTTCAAGGCGCGTTACCTTGCTCGTGGCTTTAGTCAGCGTGAGGGTGTTGACTTCTTTGAGACCTTCGCCCCGGCCTTGAAGATGACTACTCTTCGGGCACTGCTACACGTAGCAGCACAGCGTGACTACGAGTTGCACTCCCTCGACTTCTCCATAGCTCTCCTTTAGGGCAGTCTACATGAGCAGGTCTACCTGCGCCGCCCCCAGGGCTTCTCCGGTACCTTTCCCCCTGGTACCGAGTGGCTCTTCTGGCGCCCCGTCTACGGTCTGCGCCAGGCGCCCCGCAAGTGGCACGACACGCTGCGTGCTACACTTGCTGACCTGCAGTTGTTCCCATCGTCTGCAGACCCCTCACTCTTCGTCCGTTCCGGCCAGACTTCGTTCTACATTCTTGTTTACGTAGAAGATCTGGTCTTTTCTACTGCAGACAGAGACGCGCTGGCCTCCGTGAAGTCCGAGCTGCTAAGGAGACACACTTGCACTGACCTTGGAGAGCTGCGCTGCTACCTTGGCTTGCAGATATCCAGGGACAGAGCCGCGCGCACCATCACTCTCACACAGTCACACTTGGTGCGACACGTCCTTCAGAGGTTTGGCCTTCAGTTCTCTTCCGCACAGCCCACCCCTCTGCTAGTAGACCACAGACTCTCTGCTCCAGTCCCTGAGGAGGTTCTAGAGCCTAGTGGTCCTTACGCAGTGCTGGTGGGTTGCCTCGTGTACCTAATGACTTGCACTCGTCCAGATCTCGCATACCCTCTCAGCATCTTGGCCCGCTTTGTGGCCTCCGGCAGACACTGACCACAGCACTGGTCTGCAGCTAAGAGGGTTTTGCGTTTTCTAGCGAGTACATCGGGCATGGGGTTAGTGCTAGGAGGACGCAAGCCATTGGTCCTTATCGAGCACACTGACGCTTCTTGGGCGGACGACGCCGAAACTCTCAGGTCCTCCCAGGGCTTCTACTTTAGCCTTGGTGCAGGTGATGTCTCATGAAGGTCCACCCGCTCGTCTTCTGTTGCCTATTCTAGCTGTGAGGCTGAGATCTACGCCGGCGCCATGGCGGCACAAGAGCTCTGCTGGCTGACTTTCTTGCTCACAGACTTAGGTGAGTCGCCTAGCTCTGCCCCGGTCCTGTACGCTAACAACATGGCCATGATCCTCCTGTGTCAGGAGCCCAGACTCGAGGGCAGAGCGAAGCACATCCAGCTGCAGTACTTCCTCCTGCGTGCGTTACAGCAGCGTCGCCAGGCCCGCATAGTACACTTGGCCTCCGGTGCCAACATAGCTGATATCTTTATGAAGGCACTTGCGCCTAAAGATCATCAGCGGCACTGCGTACACCTCGGTCTCGTGCCTGTAGCACCTTATTTGTTAGGACCTTGATTGTGTATAACTCTTTATATATTATCCTGACTGGCCTTGTGGCTTTCTCCCAGTGGGTGGACTAGTAGTGCCGCCCTGGTCTTGATCTTGCCTTGTTTGTACTCTTTTGACTGGTCTTTAGACCCCTGCCTCAGAGGTTGGACTAGTAGTGCCGCCCTGAGCTGTTGTCTCTCACCAGGCACTGCCCCTATCTAGTCTAGGGGGTGTGTCTAACATATGTGTGTATGTTTAGTAGACTACATAGGGTCATGCAATAGAGAGTACAACCCATTAGCTATATAACCCTGTATGCTCCCATTCTAGTCATTCATTCTAACTTTGATACTAGTTGCCCAGCGGTCATCATGATATCTCGGCGATGAAGGTCTGTATAGCGTAAGCTGCTGTGTTGGATTTTTTAATAAATTCGATCGCTTTTTCCTGGGCGGTTTGTAAGTGGGTCACAAACTGTTGGGAACGGGACACGGGGTTGTGGATGTGAGTTGTCGTCGGTATGGTGGCATCCATCCCGTAGTTGAGGAAAAACGGCGAGTGATTAGTCACAGCAGATAGGGTAATGTTGTAGGAAAATTCTAGCATGGGCAGGAATGCTTGCCATCCGACAGTATCTGGGCAGTTGGTGCGAATCAGCTGCTCCATGGTCTGATTGGTGCGGTCAGTTTGTCCGTCGGTTTGTGGGTGGTAGGCGGATGAGAATTGTAGGCGGGTGCCGTACTGTTCCTATGTCTCGTGCCAGAACTTAGACGTAAACTTGGGGTCGCGGACGCTGATTATCGCCGATGGTAGGCCGTGTAGACGAACAATGGTGGAGATGAAAAGCTTTGCGGTATCTTCGGCTGTGATTGTCATGCGACAGGGTGCAAAATGTGCCATCTTCGTCAGACGATCGACGACGACGAGGACGGCGTCGTTGCCATTACCATTGGCCGGAAGTCCTGTGACATAGTCCATCATCACGTGTTGCCACGGTTGCTGGGGTGGCTCGAGCGGTTGCAGCAGTCCAGCTGGCCGCTGTCGAGAAGACTTCATGCGCTGGCAGCTCGGTCACGCTGATACGTATCTCTGCACATCAGACGCCAAGTCAGGCCAATAATAAAAACGGTGAAGTAACTTATGGGTTTTATCAACCCCGAAATGACCGGAGAGATTAGAATGATGGACTTCTTGAATTAGTAATTCACGGAGGAGTCTGTAGGCGGGAACCCAGATACGGTCAGTACCGGCTTTTAGGAAATAGATTCATTTGGTCGTGGTGACTTGCTGGTGGAGGTTGCAGGTGAAAAAGGGGTCTGTGCTGTATTCGTGGGTAAATAGTCCGGTGAGCAGTGGGTTGGATTTTGCAAGGATGATGGAGGTGAGGTGGGCGGATGGTCGTGTCAGTGCGTCGGCGATGTTATTTGCCCCACGTTTGAACGTGATGGTGTAGTGGAAGTTGCTCTCGAGGAAGTCCAGCCAGCGAATATATCGTGGATTGAGGTTTGGCTGCGCGCGGAGGTACTGTAGGGATTTATGGTCTGTCCGTACTGTCACGTCGGCTCCTGTCAAGTAGCAGCGCCACACTTTAAATGCGTGCACGATGGCGAGCATTTCTTTGTCGTGGACGGGGTAGTTGCGCTTAGCTGCCTGCAACTTTCTGGACTCATATGCGATTGGTTGGAGTCCGTCGCCGAAATCCTGTAACAGTATCGCACCGATAACGAAATCACTAGCTTCCGTCAAGACTTCGAACGGTCGAGGTGGGTCAGCGATTCGGAGCATCGGGGATGACATCAGAAAAAATCTGAGTTCGTCGAAAGCAGTCTACTGTCTCTCCCCCCACTCGAACGTGGTGCCCTTCCGCAGCAGGCCAGTTAATGGTCCCATTATCCCTGCCATATTGGGGATAAACCGGCATGCGTAATTAACGAACCCAAGAAAACTTTGCAGCTCCTGCACATTCGTGGACGGCTTCCAGTCACGGATGGTGGTGATCTTCTTCGGGTCGATTTTAATGCAGTCCGCTCTGACTACGTATCCCAAAAAATCCAGTTCGGATTTTAGGAATTCACACTTAGAGCCTTTGGTGATGAGCCGGTGTTTCTGCAGCCGTTGAAAAACTTGGTCGAGGTCCTTGAAGTGCTGTTCCTGTGTCTTGCTGAAGATCAGAATGTCATCGAGATAGACAATGACACACTTGTCGAGTAGATCACGGAATACGCCATTCATGGTGAGTTGGAAATTTGAGGGCACGTTCGTGAGGCTGAACGGCATCACTGTGTACTCGTAGCTGCCATATCGGGTTCGGAACGCCGTCTTGTGGCAGTCGTCAGCGAAGACTCTGATCTGATGGTAACTGCCTCGTAAGTCAATTTTTTAGAAGAAGCAAGCCCCACGAAGTTGTTTGAGAAGATCGTCCGCGCGTGGGATTGGGTAGCGAGATTTGATGGTTCGCCAATTCAGTGCCCGGTACTCAATGCACATTCGCAGCCCTCCGTCTTTTTTGGGGGCGCTGCGAACGGGGACGTGCTGGGTCGAATGAACCCCTTCTCCAATAGGTAATCCAACTAGCCCCTCAATTCCGTGAGCTCGGGCTGAGTCAAGCGCCACTGTGTCCTGACGGTTGGCTGCGCGCCAGGTTCCAGGTCAATTTTGTGGTCTTGGGGGCACTCAAATGGCAATCCTGCTGGCAGAACATCCAGAAAAATATCCAGGTACTGTCGAATCAGTGCAGCAAGCTCGGCAGAGACACTGGCACAAAGCGTGTCAATGTCCTTTGGCGTGTCGTCGACCGTTGCTCCGGTCAGATGGACGATGTACAAATCAGCTCCCCGTTTAACTGCTCGATGGAGGGCGATGGCGTTGACACGTGTCAACACCGGATCCCTCCTGCGCGAGCACGGAAGTACGCGCCACCCATTTGCAGAGTGCACGCTGCATTCGCCAGTTGTCCAGTCGATCCTCGGGTTGTATTTTCGCAACCAGTTACACCTGAGAAGAATATCGCATCCGTCAAGCATCGTAGCCAGCATGGGCATGTTGAATCCAAAATCGTCGCCACACTTCATATGCACCATGCGCGCTCGTTCTCGAATTGCAAGTCGAGTCCCGTCCACCAGTCGCGCGTCAATTTCGGGTAAACACTTCTCCAACGTCAGTTTCAACGGCTTCGCTGTTGTCACGTGTATGAGGGTATGACTAGCCCCGCCCTCCACAAATTTCTTTATTTTTTTGCCGTTCACCTTGCCTTGAACCAGCACAGGTGATCTTCGGGTTCACTCTCGTTATTCGTCTGTAATTCCTGTTGTTCTTTCTCGCCCACTGCTGTAGTGCATCGGTTGCTGACGCCAGCTGGACACCTTCATCGAACGTTTTGGGCCGGGACCGCTGCAACTCGTAATGAATATCAAAATGCAGTCCGCTGATGTACTTGTCCCGCCTTTCCGCTTCGCTGAGGTCGTCCACTTGATCCGCAAGTGCCGAGAACGCAGTGTAATCTTGAACAATAGTCACCTGCCGCCAGCTGCGCAGCTTCATGCGAGCGTCGTTTGAGGCAGATGAGTGCTCAAAACGAGAACACCGTTTGGCGAAGCTCGGTGTTCTACGGGCGGCAGTCGTGTGACTGCGGACGTGTTGGCGACGTAGGGATGAAGGAGGCCGACGTGGAATGCGTCGTGAATGCGCCACTCGTCCGGTAGTAATAATTTCGCCGTGACAGGTGTCACCATCTTGAGGATGCGGAAAGGCCCACATAATCTTGGGCGGAGTTTTGATGGCAGGGGCAGGCGGAGGTTCTTCGTCTCGAGAAGGACTAGTTGCCCAGCGGCCATCGTAATATTACACCGATGAAGGCCGGTATAGTGTCGAACCGTAGTGTTGGACTTTCAAATAAATGCAATAGCTTTTTCCCATGCGGTCTGTAAGTCGTGAACGAATTGCTGGGATCGGGGCACTGGGTTGTCGATGTTTGTCGTCGTGGGAACGGTGGGATCCAACCCGTAGTTGAGGAAAAATGGTGAGTGAGTAGTCGTTGTGGATGGGGCGTTGTTGTAGGCAAATTCCGCCATGAGCAGGAATTCCTCTCATCGGGCGGGGTCGGGGCAGTTGGTGCGTATCAGTTGTTCCATGGTCTAATTGGTTCGCTCGGTCTGCTCGCCGATTTGTGGGTGGTAGGCGGACGAGAATTGCAGGCGGGTGCCGTACTATTCCCATGTCTTTTGCCAGAACTTGGATGTGAATTTGGGGTCGCGATCGCAGATGATCGCCGATGGTAGGTCGTGGAGACGAACAACGGTGGAGATGAAGAGTTTGGTTGTTTCTTCAGCAGTGATTGTCGTGCGACAGGGTGCGAAATGCGCCATTTTCGCCAAGCGATCGACGACAATGAGGATGGCGTCGTTGCCAGTTGCGCCGGCCGGAAGTCCCATGTTGCGTTGTCACGTGGTGCCACGAATTCTGGTGTGGCTCGAGCGGTTGCAGCAGTTCAGCTGGCCGCTGTCGAGAGGACTTCATCCGCTGGCAGGTCGGGCACGCCGAAACGTATCTCTGCACATCAGACGCCGAATCTCACTAATAATAAAAACGGTAGGGTAATTTATGGGTTTTGTCGACCCCGAAATAACCTGAGAGGTTAGAATCATGGACTTCGTAATTCGCGGAGGATTCTGTAAGCGCGAACCCACATACGGCCAGTACCGGCTTTGAGGATATAAATTCCCTTAGCTGTGGTGGCTTGCTGGTGGAGGTTGCGGGTGAAAAAGGGGTCTTTGCAGTATCCGTGGGGAAATAGTCCGATGAGCAGTGGGTTGGATTTTGCAATGATGATGGAGGCGAGATGGGCGGATGGTCGTTTCAGTGCATCTGCGATGTTATTCGCCCCACGTTTGTACGAAATGGTGTAGTGGAAGTTGCTCTCGAGGAAATCCAGCCAGCGAATCTGTCGTGGGTTGAGGTTCGGCTGCGCGCGGAGGTACTGTAGGGATTTGTGGTCTGTCTGTACTGTCACGTCAGCTCCCGTCAGGTAGCAGCGCCACACTTTGAACGCGTGTACGATGGCGAGCATTTCTTTGTCGTGGACAGGGTAGTTGCGCTCGGCTGCCTGCAACTTCCTGGACTCATACGCGATTGGTTGGAGTCAGTCGCCGAAATCCAGCGCCGATGGCGAAATCGCTAGCGTCCGTCAAGACTTCGAACAGTCGAGATGGATCAGCGATTCGGAGGACCGGGGGTGACATCAGAAAAGCAGGCTGCTGTCTCTCCCCCCACTCAAATAAAGTTCCCTTCCGTAGCAGGTCAGTTAAAGGTCATGTTGTCCCCGCCATATTGGGAATAAATTGTCGGACGCAATTAACGACCCTGAGAAAACTCTGAATCTCCTGTAAATTCGTGGGCGGCTTCCAGGCGCGGATGGTTGTGATCTTCTTCTAGTTGATTTTTATGTCGTCCGCTCCAACGACGTGTCCCAAAACTTCATGTTCGGATCGTAGGAACTGGCATTCAGAGCCCTTGGTGATGAGTCGATTCTGCTGCAGCCGTTGCAAAACCTGGTCGAGGTCCTTGAGGTGTTGTTCCTGTGTCTTGCTGAAGATCAGTATGTCATCCAAATATATGACGACACACTTGTCGAGTAGATCTCGGAACACGCTGTTCGTGGTCAGTTGGAATGTAGAGGGCCCATTCGTGAGGCCAAAAGGCATCACCGTATACTCGCAGCTGCCGTAGCGGGTTCGGTACGCCGTCTTGTGGAAGTCGTCAGCGAAAACGCGGATTTGATGGTAACTGCCTCACAGGTCAATCTTGCTGAAGAATCGAGCCCCGCGAAGTTGGTCGAGGAGATCGTCCGTGCGTGGGATTGGGTAGTGAGATTTGATGGTTTACCGATTCAGCGCCCGGTAATCAATGCACATTCGTAGCCCTCCGTCTTTTTTGGGCATGAACAGAATGGGTGCTGCGAACGGGGACGTGCTGGGTCGAATGAACCCCTTCTCTAGTAGGTAATCCAAATGGCTCCGCAACTCCGTGAGTTCAGGCTGAGTCAGCCGCCAATGTGTCCTGATAGTTGGCTACGCGCCAGGTTCCATGTCAATTTTATGGTCTAGGGGGCGCTCAGATGGCAATCCAGCGGGCAAGTCATCCGGAAAAATATCCGGGTACTGTTGAATCAGCGCAGCAAGCTCGGCAGGGACATTGGAACAAAGTGGGTCAATGTCCTTAGGTGTGTTTTCGGCCGTCGCTTCGGCTAGATGGACGGCGTACAAATCAGCTCCCCGTTTAACCGCTCGCTGGAGGGTGATGGCGTTGACACGTGTCGACGCCGGATCCCGCCGCGCCAGCACAGAAATACGCGCCACCCATTCGCACAGTGCACGTTGCATTCGCCATTTGTCCAGTCGATCCTCGGGTTGTATTTTTGCAGCCAATTGTGTCCGAGAAGGATGTCATAGCCGTCCAGCGTTGTCGCCAGCATGGGCATGCTGAATCCAAAATCGTCGCCACATTTCATCCACACCATGCGCTCTCGTTCCTGAATCGCAAGTGGCGTCCCGTCCACCAGTTGCGCGTCAATTTCGGGTAAACACTTCTCCAATGTCAGTTTCAGCTGCTTTGCTGTTGTCACGTGGATCAGGCTGTGACTAGCCCCACCCTTAAAAAAAAAAAAAAAAAAAACAAAAAAAAAACCAAAAAAAAAAAAAAAAAAAAAAAACCCCATTCACCTTGCCTTCAACCAGCACAGGGTGATCTTTGGGTTCGCTCCCGTTATTCCTCCGAGTGGGGACGATAGCATGTATCGGGACCACAACTTGGTGGGAACGCTGAAGTTCGGGCGACAAAGCCTCGTCAGTAGGGGGCCCGTCTGCTACTGAATTCTCCCATTTCTTGGCTTCTCCTTGTCGTTCTTCGTCTTCTTGGGCGCCGTCTAGGAGTACTTAGCTTGGTGGCCTGGCTTGTCACATCGATAGCATAGCGCGTGAAATATTTCATCGGGCGCTCACACGCCATTGATCGTGGGGTGGGGAGACTGTCCACGAAAACGACCAACATCCCTGTTGTTCTTTCTCGCCCACTATTGCAGTGCATCGGCTCCTGACGCCAGCTGGACAGCATCATCAAACGTCTTGGGACGGGACCGCTGCAACTCGTAATGAATATCAAAATGCAGTCCGCTGATGTATTTGTCCCGCCTTTCCGCTTCGCTGAGGTCGTCCACTTGGTCCGCAAGTGCCGAGAACGACGCAGTGTAATCTTGAACAGTAGTCACCTGCCGCCAGTTGCGGAGCTTCATGCGAGCGTCGTCTGAGGCAGATGAGTGCTCAAAACGAGCTCGCACGGCTGTGCCCCACTGTTTCCACGTGCGAATCGTGGTCGTACCGAATATTGTTTCTGCCTGTTGGTTTGAAGAATCCAAAGTCCCGTCCTTCGCCTGCTTCACGTTTGCCAAAGTCCCAATTGCCAACTATCGTCGCCACCAATCCAACGCCGGTCCTCGGAGCAGCGACACGGCATAATTAATGTGTGCGTCGTCTGTATGCACACTTGCCACCGTGAAGAACAACTCCATGCTGAACAACCACCCTTGCACCGTTGTCTCCTTGTTTGAAGGGTTTAACGGGGGCGGCGTGGCCGGCTTGAGTTTAATCTTTGTCACTGTCACAGTGCGCACGTCGTCCTGCTCCAACTCCCGTGCGAGCTCGTCGAGGACGGTTTCGCTCGCCGCGTCATCGGCTTCTTCCTTGACATCATCCTTTGTGACTCCAGGCGACTCCTGACGTGCTCTACCACGCGTCTGGCAAAGCTCGGTGTTCTCCGTCCGAAGTCTCACGACTTCACTGTACAAACTCGCCATCTGGGCTTGCATTGCCTGCATCTGAGCCATGACCTCGTCTAGCTGGGCCTGAGTTATGATGCGAATGCTACGCCTTTCGAGCAAGGGGAAGGCCATGGTAAGAAACCAAAGGGGGCGCAAACCCTATCGTAGTTGTGTGAGCTAATAACTCTAGCTCACGGACAACCGCTTTGCAGCCCCGTAGGGTTAACCACGCTTTGGAAATAAACTACCCTGAGAAAGCGAGGTGAACCAGGAAAGTAGCTCTGATTCCAGATGTTATGAATAATAACTGAGAGTGCGCGGAATCATAATCACGAGTGCAAGAATGGGAACCTGGCATTATATAGCGAGAACTCTAGCTAGGCGACGAGCCCAGAGGGCTTGGTTGGGTACAGGCACGGTCGAAATGGCTGGAGGCGGCACGAGCCAGCCTCGGGGTCGCGTCGGAATCGGACCGAGCCTGGTCTTCCGAGAGTTCGGGTTTACGCGATTGCAGTACAACCCGGTAAGGAATAAAATTCCTTACACCATTCAGGGTCATTGAGCGAGCGTGTAACAGTACACATATTCCACCAAATAGTTCATAGCGAAACACTCCAATTTGCCGTTACTCTCCATCTAGCCATACATCCCACTGTGTTTCAATGACGTTATACTCGAGTACACGAGAAACAGTAATGGAACATTCGAAAGAAGATTTGCGCAATCTGCCTCTCAGAACATTTACAACCAATCACGACACATATCCCGATTCAACAATGCATTAGTTATGCGGCTCTACGAAGTTAGAAATCATGAGAAATGTAAGGAACTTTATTCCTTACCGGGTTATACTGCAATCGCGTACACCCAAACTCTCGGAAGACCAGGCTCGGTCCGTTTCTGATGCGACCCCGAGGCTGGCTCGCGCCGCCTCCGGCCCTTTTGACCGTGCCTGTACCCAACCTAACCCTCCGGGCTTATCGCCTAGCTAGAGTTCTCGCTATATAATGCTAGGTCCCCATTCTTGTACTCGTCATGATTATTCCGCTCACTCTCAGTTATTATTCATAACATCTTGTATTAGAGCTTCTTTCCTGGTTCACCTCGCTTTCTCAGGGTAGTTTATTTCCAAGGCGTGGTTAACCTTGCACGGCTGCAAAGTGGTTGTCCGTGAGCTAGAGTTATTAGCTCACACAACTACGATAGCGTTTGCGCCCCCAGCGGTTTCTTACCACAGCCTTCCCCCTGCCCGAAAGGCATAGCATTCGCATCATAACTCAGGCCCAGCTAGACGAGGTCATGGCTCAGATGCAGGCAATGTAAGCCCAGATGGCGAGTTTGAACAGTGAAGTGATGAGACTTCGGGCGAAGAACACCGAGCTTCGCCAGACATGTGGTGAAGCGCGTCAGGAGTCACCTGGAGTCGCAGAGGACGATGTGAAGCAAGAAGCCGACGACGCGGCGAGCAAAACCGCACAGGAGTTGGAGCAGGACAATGTGCGCACTGTGACAGTGACGAAGATTAAACTCAAGCCGGCCACGCCGCCCCCGTTCAACCCTTCGGACAAGGCGACGACGGTGCAAGGGTGGTTGTTCAGCATGGAGTTATTCTTCACGGCGGCAAGTGTGCATACAAACGACGCGCTCATTAATTATGACGTGTCGCTGCTCCAAGGACCGGCGTTGGATTAGTGGCGACGATAGTTGGCGATTGGGAGTCCGGCAAGCGTGAAGCAGGCGAAGGACGGGACTTCGCTGGCCTGTTAGCGCCCCGCCGGCCTTATGCGCCCCTCTAGCCCTGCTCGCCTCGCTGGCCTGTTAGCGCCCCGCCGGCCCGTTAGCGCCCTACCGGCCCCGTTAGCGCCCCGTCGGCCCCGCGCACCCCACTGGCCCAGCCGGCCCCGTTAACACACTCTGGCCCCATGCGCCCTGTCGGCTAGTTAGCGCCCTCTGGCCCCGTGCGCCCCGTTGGCCCTGTTACCACCTCGTTGGCCCCGTGCGCCCCACTGGCCCTGCTCGCCTTGCTGGCCCGTTAGTGCCCTGCCGGCCCCGTTACTGCCCCGTTGGCCCCGTTTGCGACCGGCTGGCCCCATCGTGCCCGGCTGGCCCCATAGCGCCCCGCTAGCCCCGTGCGCCCCGCCGGCCCGTTAGCGCCCCGTCGGCCCCGTTTGCGCCTCAGCGCCCCGCCTGTCTGTGCGCCCCGTCGGCTCTCAGCCAGCCGGCTCCTGCTAAGCCGGTCCCCACTTCAGCGGCCAGCCGACGGGCCGCCGAGCCGCAGCGCCGACCCACCGGCCTTGGCTCCCTTCAGCGCCGGCTCCCCTGCCGGCTGCCTCCACCGCTCTCCACCGCTCTCCACCGCACTCCACCGCACTCCACCGTACTACACTGCACTCCACTACACTTCACCACACTCCACCGCTCTTCACCGCACACCACCGCTCTCCACCGCACTCTACCACTCTCCACCACTTCCTTCACCTTTCCTCCTCCCTCTGTCAGCGGCCGTCAGAAGCTGTAGTAGTGGCGATGGCGGAGTCACAGCTTCGTCTGGACACGGAGGGTCAGGCGCTCGACTTTGAGGCATGCCTGGTCGACCTTCGGCATCACCTTACAGGTCAGCGCCAGGACGGTCACTCCCTGGCTGTTCATGTCGATGGCGTGCTTCCCCGCCCCCCTGCGCCTGCTGCCTTCCCTGATGCCCCCACCACTGCTGAGCATGAGGCTTTTTCCGCTGCTACGCTTGCCCGTGCCATATGGGACTCGTGCGACGCCGTCGCACAGCTTGCTATCAGCCACGCGCTCCCGCTATCTAAGCGTCCCCCCTTTACCAGTGTAGCGAACGCCCAGGCTTTCTTAGATGCTGTCATTGCGCGCTATTCTACCCCCGCCACTGCCTCTGCTGGATGCCTAATCCTTCCCATGCTGTTCTCTGATCTTGCGTCCTTCCCCATTGTCGCCGACTTTGCCGCTCACCTCCGCGCGCTTGAGACAATCTACCGAGCCCCTAGCACTGAGGCACAGCTCACAACCTTTTCGTCGCCGTTCTGCGCTACCCTTTATCTCATCGCCACACGCCTCCTTGACCGCCTAGCCACAGCCCGCAACCACTTCCTTAGTCAGCACCCGGGTGACCTCACCCTCACCGCCTTTGCCACCACCCTGTCTGAGATAGAGACCCGCCAGCACAGTATCGCTCAGCCTAGTGGTACTGCGGCGGTGCCTACCTTTCAAGGCTGTGCTCCCTCCCAATGCACTTACTCTGATGTCTCTACTGCTGTTGCTGAGACTGCTGCTGCGGCCTCAGCGCAGAAGGGGGGGCGTTGTGGGGGGAAGGGGGGTGGAGGTGGGGAGGGTGGCGGCGGTGAGGGCGGGGATGGTGGTTCAGACGAGGGGACCGGGGCTGGTGCCCCAAAGCAGCCGCAGCAGCAGACGCAGCCTCAGCAGCAGAAGCAACAGACTAGGCAGCCGCACCAGCCGCAGCCGCTGCAGCAGTCATCACAACAGCAGCAGTTGACGTGGGGACCTCCACCGTCTTGGTGGAATGGAGGTGCTAGTGGCAGTGGTCGTGGGGGGGGCGGGCACAGCTCCGTGTCAAGTGGCAGCTCCAGCGCGGTCTCCTGCCTGTACCAGCTTCGGAGCGGCCCTCGACGCGGCACTGTCTGCCTCCGGTTCAGCCACACCGCGGACCGCTGCTACCGCTGCCTGGACGACTTGTTCCGCCACAGCTTCGGTCTTGCGTCAGACCTTCCGAACTAGTACGCCCTGGCTCGCCGTCGTGTGCCGGTCTTTGAGCTTGACGTGGATCAGATTAGGAATGCCATGTCTCTCATGTATGCTGATGACTCTAGTGTGATTGAACCCTATTACTCGGTGTTGCCTAGCGTAGGTGTGTCCACTGTGTGTAGTTTAGGCTCCCCTGCTGTGTCAGGCGTACGACTGTCTGCCTTGTTTAGCCTAGGCTCCACACTAGCCCCTCCGCCGGCTGCCGCTACCGCTTTGCTCTTCTTCACGCTCGACTCTGGTGCGTCTGCCTGCTTCTTCCGCGACCACAATTCACTCACGCGCTTGCCGCCCCTGCCGCTGTCGCGCTTGCAGACCCCTCCTCAGGACCGATAGTTTCACGTAGCTCCACTACCCTTCCTTGTCCGGTGGTCCCCTCCGGCTCTCTTACAGACCTGCACATCCCCTCGTTCTCTAGGAGCCTAGTTGGTGTCGGCTGCCTTCAGGACCTCGGCGTCATCACTACGTTCCCCGGACACGAGCGGTACGCGGTCTGCACCAAGGCCGCCACTGGTGCCCCTCTGACCACGTTCCCCGGGACCCTTTGTTCGGCCTGTTTACGCTTGACATTGCGTCCCCCCCGGTAAGGGCGTCCCCCCAGGTCGTTGCGGCTTGCTTGTCTCGGTCGCTCACTCACCCGTCGCTGCTGTGGCACCACCGCCTAGCTCACCCTGCACTCCCGCGTCTGCGTCACATGTCCCAGCACGGTCTTGTCCTCACCTCCTCTGTCTGACTACTTTCGTGCTGCTCGTCCTCTTGTTCCTCTGGTCCTTGCCTCTCTCGTTACCGACCCGTGTGTTCCTGTCTCGAGTCTTTCCGTGCTTGTCGCTGCCGTCCCTGACTTCGCCTCTACCCACCGCCTTGACTATGCCACCGCTCTTGTCTCTGACCCTGCCCGTCCTCTGTCCATCAGGGGTGCTCCTGCCCTTGGCAATGACGTCCTGGAGGACCGGCAGTACGAGCTTGCTTTCCTCGCCGAAGTCACGCCTCATCTCTGCTCCATGCTGCTAGTCCGTGAGGGTGACCCAAACGCCCTTGACATCCCGACCCCTCGCACATACGCTGAGGCGACCTCGGGACCCTAGGCCTCTTAGTGGATAGGTGCCATGGACGCAGAAATGGCATCTTGGAGATCCAATGGCACCTACGTCGACGAAGTTCCCCCACCTGGGGTGAACGTGGTCGATGGCTGGTGGCTCTTCAAGGTGAAGCACCCCCCTAGAGAGCCGTCGGTGTTCAAGGCGCGCTACATTGCTAGAGGCTTCAATCAGTGCGAGGGTGTTGACTTCTTCCAGACCTTCGCCCCGACCTCGAAGATGACTTCTCTTCTGGCGCTGCTATACACTGACGGAAAGTATTGCCCGGATAAAGTCTAATTTTAGGTTCAACACATGATTTGAATGCTTTCACCCAATGTATCGTTGAATCTTCAAAGCTGACTAGTAAGTAACGAGTGCCAGTTGCAATAGGGTAACACGTTTGCAGTTTGAATGGGTTGCACTAATAGCGTGGACAAGATTTCAGTCGCGTGAGTGCATCCGGACAGTTTCGGCCAAGCAGCGGACTAGATCCGTTTTCGACTAGCGCATTCTCTCCATAGTACCTAACGCAATCGTCGATTAGCCAGAATAGAGTTTATACCCGAGGCGTAGACTACGCCAAGATGAGACCGATAGATGAGGCTCGTCGCGCTCGGATCGTGGCCCTGTTGCGTAGGGGGTACAGCACGAGGCAAATCGCGAAACAGGTTGGCGTTGGGAAAAGTACAGTACATGATGTCGGGCTCAAGGCGATTTCAGAGACTAGTCCCGAGGACGTACGCCCTACAATGCCCACTGCTGGTCGTCCACGCGTACTGACAAATAGAATTCGTCGTGGGATCGTCAGGGCGATCACTAGCGGCGAGGCGAAAACCTCGAGGCATGCGGCCCAGATCGTCGAATCCCAGCACGGCATCACGGTGCATCCTAGGACGGTGCGTAATGCGCTCAAATCCAGCGGCCTTATCGCAGTTCAGCAGCCTAAGAAGCCGCGACTCTCCAAGAAAAATATCCGCGATAGGCTGGCGTTCACACGGGCCCACGCGGATTGGACCATAGATGATTGGCGACGGGTCATATGGTCGGATGAGACGAGGATTAGTAGGTTCTGCTCTGACGGCCACGCGTACGCCTGGGTTCGTGAAGGTACGACTCTCCAAGACCACCAGATCAAGCAAACCGTCAAACACGGGGGCGACGGCTTGATGATCTGGGGATGTATGACGTTTGAGGGGGCAGGTTTCATGTGCAAAATCGATGGTCGGATGGACGGGCCGCTGTATCTGAGCATTTTGCAAGACGAGCTGAAGAAAACCATCGAATTTTACAAGCTAACCCCCTCGGCTGTGATCTTCTAGCATGATAACGACCCCAAGCATAAGTCCCGTGTGGTGCAGCAGTGGCTTCAGGAGCACGAGTATGGGGTCCTGGAGTGGCCGGCAGGAAGTCCTGATCTGAACCCCATTGAGCATCTTTGGGCTCATCATAAAAGGGAGCTGGGAAAGCATGAGACACCTCCCACTGGTATGGTGGACCTGTGGGAGCGTGTACAAGAGGAGTGGGAGAAGATTCCATCAGAGGTGTGCTCCAATTTGATCAACAGCATGCCCAGGAGGGTGAAAGCAGTGATTAGGGCTAAAGGGCGGTGGACCAGGTACTAGTTTAAGGGTTGTTCAAGTTGCTGCTTCCGCCTGGAACTAATTGTCCACATGCACCATGTTTGGTTATGTTTGCTTTTTACTGTTAACGATAGTAGTTTCATCAAATGTGTAGCATTTTTTTGTGTCCCTAGATTGGCCTGCATATAATGGGTAATGCCTCCAATTAAGGCTTAATGTACAAATGCCCTTTAACGGTGGAAATTCAAAAAATTGCCAAACATGTGGACAATTCTTTCCGTCAGTGTACGTAGCAGCACAACGTGAATACGAGCTGCACTCTCTCGACTTCTCGACAGCGTTTCTTCAGGGCAGTCTGCACGAGCAGGTCTACATGCGTCGTCCGCCAGGCTTCACCGGCACCTTCGCCCCGGGGACCTGGTGGCTCCTCCGACACCCGGTTTACGGCCAGCGGCAGGTGCCGCGCAAGTGGCACGACACGCTGCGTGCTACGTTGGCTGACCTGCAGTTCTTCCCGTCGTCTGCAGACCCTTCGCTCTTCGTTCGTCTTGGCCAGACCCCGTTCTACATCCTTGTCTACGTTGACGACCTGGTCTTTGCTACAGAGATGCACTGGCCTCTGTGTCTACAGCAGACAGAGATGCACTGGCCTCGGTGAAGGCTGAGCTACTGAGGAGACACACCTGCACTGACCTGGGAGAACTGCGCCACTACATTGGCCTGCAGATCTCCAGTTACAGAGCAGCGAGCACCATCACTCTCACACAGTCATACTTGGTGCGCCATGTCCTTCACAGGTTCGGTCTTCATTTCTCCTCCGCACAGCCCACACCCTTGACAGTAGATCACAAGCTCTTGGGCTCCAGTCCTTGAGGAGTCTACAGAGCCTAGTGGTCCTTACGCAGAGCTGGTGGGTTGCCTCATGTACCTGATGACTTGCACTCGTCCAGATCTCGCATACCCTCTCAGCATCCTCGCTTGTTTCGTAGCGACAGGCAGACACCTACCACATCACTGGTCGGCAGCTAAGAGGGCGTTGAGTTTTCTAGCAACTACATCGCGCATGGGGCTAGTGCTAGGAGGACACAGGCCAATGGTCCTGACAGGGCACACTGACGCTTCGTGGGCCGACGACGCTGAGACGCTCAGGTCCTCTCAGGGCTACTGCTTTAGCCTTGGTGCAGGCGCGGTCTCGTGGAGGTCCACCCGCTCGTCGTCTGTTGCACAGTCCTGAGCCATGGCAGCACAGGAGCTCCGCTGGCTGACTTTCTTGCTCACAGACTTAGGTGAGCGGCCTAGCTCTGCCCCGGTTCTGTACGCTGACAACAGGGCCATGATCCTCCGGTGTCAGGAGCCTTGACTAGAGGGCAGAGCGAAGCACATCTAGCTGCGGTACTTCCTGCTGCGCGAGCTACAGCAGCGCCGCCAGGCCTGCATAGTACACTTGGCCTCCGGTGCCAACACAGCTGATATCTTTACGAAGGCGCTTGCGCCTAAAGATCATCAGCGACACTGTGTACAGCTTGGTCTAGTTCCTGTAGCTTCTCAGTTGCTATGACCCTGATTGTGTACTACTTTTATATTATCTTGACTGGCTTTGTGGCTCTTGTCCCAGCGGCTGGACTAGTAGTACCGCTCGGGGTTGCTCTTGTTTAGCTTGTACTCTTGCTGACTGATCTTCGGACCCTTGCCACAGAGGTTGGACTAGTAGTGCCACCCTGAGCTGTGTATCTCTTGCCAGGCACTGCCCCTCATCTAGCCTAGTGGGTGTGTCAAACATATTTGTATATGTTATAATAGGCTAGATGGGTGCATGCTCTTAGAGGGTACAACCCCTTAGACAAAACCAACATGTTTGCCTCGTTCTAGTTAACTTTTCTACTCTGAGAGAGGTAGAGACCAGGGCCTATTTTATCATAGTAATTTACTCTGTTTCTCTGAAAATCAGAGTCGTTTTTGAAAACTACTCTAGGGGCCCTGAGTAGAATTTTTGAACTTCAATTTTACTCTGATTTTTCAGAGTTAACTTTTGTACCACTCTGAGGGTCAGTGAATAGGGGGGATACCTGCAGATTTTTCATATAACCCCCTGTACCTAGCCATACCCCTGTATCCCGCGGAACGTGTCATTTCACGCGCACTGACAAAATCACCGGTCCGTGCTCGAGGTTGTGTGAGGGGGCTGATTGGGCCTTAACCAAAATCACCACGCCATGTGTGCTGGAAGGCGTGTGAGGGCGCAAATTGGCCCTTCATCACATCTGGGGTCGAGCAAGATGGGTTGTTTACTGTGTGAGGGCGTCGTGGGCCCTTCACCAGATTTACACATGTGCTTGCGGGGCTGTTTGCGGGAAATCCCACCCGTCGCTACCAAGCATTGCTCCGTGTTTCGCGGCATCTCTAGCGTGCTACGGTCCACCCAAGCGTCGCATACCTCCACTGTCGCTGACGTTACAGCCTTCGACAGTACCGAGAGACCTAGAAGCCGGAGCTCTGCTAATGGGGGCCGCTCGTTAAAGTCGATATTTTTCCGCACCGGAGTGCAGCACGGTGAGGGACGCCCTGCAGAGAGCGCAACGTGCCGCAGCCCCCGCAACAGCCACTGGCTCCACGTCAGAACATGATAATGGCAAAGCGAGAGGACGGATGGGGAGGAGGGCTGCAAGGGCAGCAATCGACGGCTGGAAATCGCGTCAGCGCGCAGTCGCAACAGCAGGAACGGTCGAGATTGCGGCAAGGGCAGCAGCCATTTGGGCTGCCGCGAAAACAGGGACCGGCCGACCAGCAGCAGCACCCACCGCAGCATCCGCCGCAGCATCCGCCGCTACAGCAGCAACTGCAGCTGCAAGATTGCCGTTTTCTCCCCACATGCGCATTTCGCTGTTTTTTTTCGCCACTCTGCAACAGAGTTACTTAGAAATCCCCTCTGAACTGTCAGTGTAAATGTTGTAGAGAGAAAAAAAACCCTGGAAAATCAGAGAAAACATTGGGGGTCACTCTGATTTTCAGAGTAATGAAAAAAACCACTCCCAACTTTCAGAGTTGTAAAAATCCAAAAATAGGCCCTGGTAGAGACCGATGTAGAGGTGTGTAATCGTTTATGCAAGACTCTCGCTTCAGCGTTATATTTCTCACCAAGACTGTAATTTTCAGACAAAAAAATTGTACAAGGCTGAGGCAAACAGCCTTTCTGCACAAGGGGGGGGGGGGGGGTGGTTACAAATCAGCCTAAGTCCGCGGGGCTAGGATGATGAATCAGCTTGCCCCAAAACCAATCTTAGGGCCTGGTTATATCACTCAAACCAAATCATTACATGGGAAGCAGGGCTGCTAGCTCAGCAGCAAACTTTTCCAGTTTTGTCAGTGGTGCACTGCACAGGATAGAGACTGCAGAGGATTCACACTGGGCATACCGGTAAGAGCCTGTTCATACAGTTGCCAGCATGAAGCTATGGAACAGGCATGGCTTGTTCATTATGGCAGAGAGTGTTAGCGTACATATATTCTGGTGCAGACTGTAGAGGGTCTTAGAACTGAATGAATTAGTGAATAGAGAGAGAGTACAGGGGTATATACCTAAGAGTGTTGTACCCTCTAAGAGTCGACCCTCTACAGTCTATACAAACATGAGTTATGCATATGTTTGACACACCCCCTAGACTGCATACGCGCAAATCCTGAACAAGCAGCTCAGGGCGGCACTACTAGTCCAGCCACTGAGACAAGGGTCTAAAGACCAGTCAAAAGGAGTACAGGCAAGACAAGAACATGACTAGGACGGCACTACTAGTCCAACCACTGGGAGAGGACACAAGTCCAGTCTGAGTACATATACAGATATATATAGGACAGTACAAGGTCAAGGTCCTAGCAAGTGAGAGGCTACAGGAACTAGACCGAGCTGTACACAGTGCCGCTGATGATCTTTAGGCGCAAGCGCCTTCGTAAAGATATCAGCTGTGTTGGCACCGGAGGCCAAGTGTACCACGCGAGCCTGGCGGCGCTGCTGTAGCTCACGCAGGAGGAAGTACCGCAGCTGGATATGCTTCGCTCTGCCCTCAAGTCGAGGCTCCTGACACAGGAGGATCATGGCCCTGTTGTCAGCGTACAGGACCGGAGCAGAGCTAGGCCGCTCACCTAAGTCAGTGAGCAAGAAGGTCAGCCAGCGGAGCTCCTGGGCCGCCATGGCACCAGCGTAGATCTCGGCCTCACAGCTGGACTGGGCAACACACGAGGAGCGGGTAGCTCTCCACGAGACGGCACCTGAACCAAGGCTAAAGCAGTAGCCCTGGGAAGACGTGAGAGTCTCGGCGTCGTCTTCCCAAGAAGCGTCAATGTGTCCACTAAGAACCACTGGCCTGCGTCCTCCTAGCACTAAACCCATGCCCGATGTACTTGCAAGATAACGCAAAACCATCTTAGCGGCAGACCAGTGCTGCGGTCGATGTCTGCCTGTGGCCACAAAGCAAGCCAGGATGCTGAGAGGGTATGCGAGATCAAGGCGAGTGCAAGTCATCAGGTACATGAGGCAACCCACCAGCTCAGCGTAGGGACCACTGGGCTCTACTGACTCCTAAGGAACTGAAGTGGAGAGTCTGTGGTCTAGCGGCAGAGGGGTGGGCTGTGCAGAGGAGAACTGAAGGTCGAACCTCTGAAGGACCTGGTGCACCAAGTGTGATTGAGTCAAGGTGATGGTGCGCGCTGCTCTGTCCCTGGAGATCTGCAAGCCAAGGTAACGGCGCAGTTCCCCAAGGTCAGTGCAAGTGTGTCTCTTCAGCAGCTCTGCCTTCATTGAGGCCAGTGCGTCCCTGTCTGCTGTGGCAAAGACCAGGTCGTCTACGTAGACAAGGATGTAGAACGGAGTCTGACCTGCACGAACGAAGAGTGAGGGGTCTGCAGAGGACGGAAAGAACTGCAGGTCAGCAAGGGTAGCACGCAGCGTGTCGTGCCACTCGCGGGGAGCCTGCCGCAAGCCGTAGACGGGACGCCGCAGGAGCCACTTGGTCCCAGGAGGGAAGGTACCAGTGAAGCCCTGGGGGCGCCGCAGGTAGACCTGCTCGTGTAGGCTGCCCTGAAGGAAGGCAGTGGAGAAGTCGAGGGAGTGGAGCTCGTAGTCACGCTGAGCCGCTAGGTGTAGCAGAACCCGAAGAGTAGTCATCTTCGGGGTCGGAGCGAAGGTCTGGAAGAAATCCACCCCCTCACGCTGACTGAAACCTCTAGCCACGTATCTCGCCTTGAACACAGGCAGCTCTCCAGGAGGGCGCTTCACCTTGAAGAGCCAGCGGCCATCGACTACGTTCACCCCAGGTGGGGGAACTGCGTCGACGAAGGTACTGGTGGATCTCTAAGATGCCATCTCTTGCTCCATGGCTGCTATCCACTGAGAGGCCCAGGGTCCCGAGACCGCCTCAGCGTAAGTACGAGGGGTCGGGATGTCGAAAGCGTCTAGGTCACCCTCGGGGACTAGCAGCATGGATTAGAGATGGGGAGCAGCCTCAGACAGGAAAGCAAGCTCGAACTGGCGGTCCTCCAGGACGTCACTGCCGAGGGCAGGAGCACCCCCGACAGATGGAGGACAGGCAGGTTCGGAGACCAGAGCAGTGGCGTAGTCAAGGCGGCGGGTAGAGGCGAAGTCAGCGACCGCAGCGACAAGGGCGTCAAGACTCGACACCGAAACCGACGGGTCGGTAACAAGAGAGGCAAGGACCCGAGGAACAAGAGGGCGGGCAGCGCGAAAGTAGTCAGACAAGGGAGGAGGTGCAACGGCAAGAGAAGACGGAGGAGGCGACGGGAGGAGGGGAGGAAACGACACGTGGGAACGAAGCAACATAGGGTGAGAGCGCGGGACAGGGGAGACAGGACGAGCACGGGAGGGACGGCGAGACCAGACGTGAGACGGAGGCGTCGGGTCAGGAGACAGAGGAGGGGACACAAGAGGGGAACGAGGGGGAAGACGAGCCGGGGACGAGTCCGGCGGAGGGAACACAGGGCCGTAGACAGGAAGAGGAGGGGACGGCGGGAGAGGAACAGACGCAGAGTCAGGGGACGGAAGGCCGAGTAGGCGAATGGCGGACACCAGCGGGGACTTCGGCTGCGGGGACACAACACCAACACCAGGGCCGCAAGCTGCTCCTCGGCTACCGCCGGAACACTCCACTCCGGCACCCCGATAAGGGACACCCCCAGAGCCCAAAACCCCGCCAGCACCGGGACCACCCCCAGGCCCGCCGGGACAAGCCACGACAGGAGCCCAGGGACTAGTACCCACCTCAACGCCAGCACCCCCAGAGTCCACGAACTGCTGCTGCGACAACAGCGGCGGCGGCGGCTGCAGCGACGACTGCGACGGCGGCTGCGGCGGAGACGAGAGCTGCAATAGCTGCAGCGGCGGTGGCTGTAGAGGCAGTGGAGGAGGAGACACCGGGGGAGGGACAGACGGCGAGGACTGCGCCGGAGGACTGCCAGAGTCAGAAGACTCCTCGACCGGGACAACCGACGGGAGGGGGGTGACGTGAGACACACTAGAGGGGGCAGGACGGGGAGGGGGGGGAGGGGGGTCAAGGACTACCGGGGAAGGAGTGACCAGGAACAGGGGGGGAGTAACCGGGGGACCGCTGTGGGGGAAGCGGTGGTAGAAGGAGACGGACTCGTCAAAGGTGATGTCACGAGAGTGAAAGAACCGGTGGGACGGTGAGTGGTAGAAGTGCCAGTCGGACGCGTCAAGGGGAAAACCGAGGAAGACACAGGGAAGGGTGCGGGCAGTGAGCTTGTCCGTGTCGGAGGCACGAACGTGAGCAAGGCAGCCCCAAACGTGGAACGACGACGCGTCACCAGAAGACCCAGTCCAGAGAAGGGTTGGCGAAACCTGCGGCTGCTGGGGGTGCGGCCACAGGTTAAGCTGGTGAGCGGCGTAGCGAACCGCGAACGGCGAACAGCCACAGAAAATGGGGTGCACCGGCATGGATCATGGAGGTGCGAGCCACCTCCATGACCAAGCCGATGCGTCGCTCAGCGACCCCATTCTGCTGCGGGGATTCCGGCAGGGTGAACGTCTGGGTAATACCCTCCGCACGACAGAATCGACCAAGGACACCTGAGGCAAACTCGCCACCACGGTCGGAGTGAAGGCGCAAGACAGGGAGACCACGGCGAACACACGCAGCAACAAGCCAGGGGATGAGGGCGTCAGGCACGTCGGCCTTTCGCTCCAGGGGAAAGACTGTGGTGTAGCGCATGAAGTCGTCGACAAGCACGAGGAAGTAGCGCTCGCGACGCGGCCCATGGACGGGGGCAGGGCCCCAGACGTCCATGTGTAGGGTCTGCAGCAGCGCGGCAGTAGGGGGAAACGAGGAGGAGTGAGGGGCACGGCGAAGCCGACCCTCGAAGCAAGGCGTGCACGGCGGAGCGGGGTAGGAGGGAAACTCGGGGAACGAACGGGGAGACCAAGGACGAGACCGTACTGGGACATGTGACGCAGACGCGGGAGCGCAGGGTGACCTAGGCGGTGGTGCCACAGGAGAGTCGGGTGCGTGAGGGACCGACAAGAGCAAGCAGCAGCAACCTGGGTAGACGCAGCCACCTGGGTGGGCGCCCCAGCCGGGGGGGTCACGGTGTCAAGTGTGAACAGGCCGGACACTGGGTCCTGGGGGAACGTGGTAAGGGGGGCACCAGTGGTGGCCTCGGTACAGACAGCATACCGCTCGTGACCAGGGAACGTAGTGGTGACGCCGAGGTCCTGGAGGCAGCCAACACCAACTAGGTTCCTGGAGAACGAGGGGATATGCAGACCTGTGAGAGAGCCCGAAGGAACTGCCGGACAGGGAAGGGTGGTGGAACTGCGGGCGACTACCGGACCGCCAGAGGGATCAGCAAGAGAAACTGCAGCAGGAACAGGAAGCGGCGTCAGCGTAGTGGAGTCGCGGAAGAAACACCGGGAAGCGCCAGAGTCCAAGGTGAAGGAAAGTGCAGCAGTGGTGTCGGGCGGCGGAGGAGCGGCAGAAGCACCGAGGCTAAACAAAGCGGGAGATCCTACGCCTGACGCAGCAGGGGAGTCTAAGCTGGGCACAACTACACTAGGCAACAAGGGGTAATACGAGGGAAGCACACTAGAGTCATCAGCATACATCACATGCAGGGCAGCTACAATGGCATCCATGTCCATGTCAAAAATCTGAACCCTACGACTAAGCAAACTATGCCAGTCCGGTAGGTCGGGCGACGGGCCGAAGTGCTGACGAAACAGGTCATCCAGGCGACACAAACGGCGAGGAGTGAAATGACCGATCTTACCGCAAACGAAGCCGCGGCGAGGACCAGTCTGGATCTGGTACTGACAGCGCACGCCTCCTGAACCACCACCCGGCACACCACCACGCGCACGGCCACCACCAGCTCCAGGCCACCCGGGCGGGAGGGCACTCGCCTGCCTCGTCTGCTGCGACTGCTGCGGCTGCTGCAGTGGCTGCGGCTGCTGCGACGGCTGCTGCTGCTGCTGCGGCTGCGACGGCGGAGACGGCTGCTCGGCTGAAACGGGCGGGTTCCCCTCGTCCACTCCAGCACCAGGCGGCCCGCCTCCACCACCACCCCCACCTGCACTCCCTCCTCCCCCGCCGCGCCCAGCCTTGGGGCGGCGGCCCTTCCCCGGACGGAACTGCGCTGCGGCAGCGGTCTCAGCCACAGCGGCAGAACCATCGGAGAAGGTGCACTGGGAAGGGGCAGAACCCTGAAAGATAGGGACCGGCACTGTACCGCTCGCCTGGGCGATAGAGCGGTGGCGGGTCTCAATCACAGTCAGGGTATCTACAATGTCTGTGAGGGTGAGTTCACCAGGGTGAATGCTAAGGAACTGGTCGCGAGCGGCGGCGAGGCGGTCAGGGAGGCAGGTGGCAAGCACGTAGAGGGTAGAGGTCATGGGCGGCTGGTGGGCTCTAAACTGGGCGTCAGTGCAGGCAGCGCGCCAGGTCTCATCTATAGTGCGCAGGTGGGCAGCTAGGTCCGCGACAGTGGGGAAAGACGCAAGGTCAGGGAAGAGCATCGGGAGGATCAGGCGACCCACTGATGCAGCAGGCGGGGTGGAATAGCGCTTGATGACAGCATCTAAGAAGGCCTGGGCGGTAGTGATAGACCGAAAGCGTGGACACTGAGACAGGGGAAGGGCATTGCTAATGGCAAGCTGCACGACAGCATCTCGGGAAAGCCAGACAGAGCGAGCAAGGGCAGCAGCGGCAGTAGACTCGTGCTCAGCGGAGGTGGGGTCAGCAGGCAGCACAGCAGGGGGGTCTGGGCAGGGAAGCGTACCGTCAAGGTGTGTCGAAAGCAAGTGGCCATTCTGCCGCTGGCCAGTGAGGTGGCGGCGGAGGTCAGCGAGCCACGCCTCGAACTCAAGAGGCTGGCCTTCAGCGTCGAAGCGAAGCTCCGCCGCCATCAGGAACAGTGCAGTGCAAGGCAGTGCTAGGCAGTGCAGTGCGGTACTGCGCGATTCAGTGCGGTGCAGTGCGATACTGTACGATGCAGTGCGGTACAGGGCGGTGCAGTGCGGTGCAGTGCGGTACAGGGCAGTGCAGTGCGGGGCAGTGCGGGGAAAGGTGGTGGAGAACCGTACCGGATCGGATGGGCGCAGGGCCGGCGAGGAAGGGCGTGGGGTCGACGCAGGGCCGGCCAGGACGAGCGCGGGAGCCGGCTGGGACGGGCGCGGGGCCGGCTGGGACGGGCACGAGGTCGGCAGGGACGGGCGCAGGAGCCGGCTTAGACGGGCGCGGGGCCGGCGGGGACGGGCGCGGGGCCGACTAGGACGGGCGCGGGGCCGGCTGGGACGGGCGCGGGGCCGGCTGGGACGGGCGCGGGGCCGGCTGGGACGGGCGCGGGGCCGACTTGGACGGGCGCGGGGCCGACTGGGACGGGCGCGGGGCCGACTGGGACGGGCTCAGGGCCGGCTGGGACGGGCGCGGGGCCGGCTGGGACGGGCGTGGGGCCGACTGGGACGGGCGCGGGGCCGGCTGGGACGGGCACAGGGCCGGCTACGACGGGCGCGGGGGCCGCTAGGGCGGGCACGGGGCCGGCTACGACGGGCGCGGGGGCCGCTAGGGCGGGCACGGGGCCGGCTACGACGGGTGCGGGGGGCGCTAGGGCGGACACGGGGCTGGCTACGATGGGCGCGACGGGTCCTAGGAGGCAGAATGGGCCCAGGAGAGGCACGACGGGCTAGGAGGCGCGACGGGGCCCAGGAGGCGCGCGACGGGGCCCAGGAGGTGCGCGACGGGGCCAGGAGGCACGAACGGGGCCCAGGAGGGGCGCGACGAGTCCTAGGGGGCGCGACGGGTCCTAGGGGGGCGCGACGGGTCCCAGGCGGGCGCGACGGGTCCTAGGGGGGCGCGACGGGTCCCAGGGGGGCGCGACGGGTCCTAGGGGGCGCGACGGGTCCTAGGGGGGCGCGACGGGTCCTAGGGGGCGCGACGGGTCCTAGGGGGGCGCGACGGGTCCTAGGGGGCGCGACGGGTCCTAGGGGGGGCGCGACGAGGCCCAGGGGGCGTGACGGGGCTAGGAGGCGCGAAAGGAGCCCAGGAGGGGCGCGACGGACGGGCGCGGCTAGGACGGACGAGGGTAGGTCCTAGGGCGGAAGCGTGGGCGGGCGGTGGGACCTACCTACTGCTGATACCATCTTAGAACTGAATGAATTAGTGAATAGAGAGAGAGTACAAGGGTATATACCTAAGATGTTGTACCCTCTAAGAGTCGACCCTATACAGTCTATACAAACATGAGTTATGCATATGTTTGACAGAGGGGACAGCCCCAATACTTGAACCCTGTACTCTCCTCTCTCTAACCCTCTCTTATTCTCTTCTCACGACAGAGAGTCACAAGAGCAGGCAGTCAGCAGTTGCAACCTAAACAGCAGTTGCAGCAGGAGCATCAACAGCTGCTGAAGAGGAATTGACAACAGCAGCAAGAGGCGCACCAGCAGCACCAGGAGGAGGAGCAACAACGGCATGCTTGGCGTTAGCAGGCAGAGCGGCAGCTGCAGCACCGTCGGTAACAGCTGGAGAGGCATATTGCCCGTCCTTCCTGCGAGTGCGAGCCACTCCAAGCCGAGGCAAGCCGCGGTTCAAACCCTCCAGTAACACACACGCTTTGCACAGCTCCTGTTGAGGGGGGAGGGGAAGAAGCTTAAGAGCAACAGCAGCCCGAGTGCAGGCCACTCCAACGCGGCAAACCGTGATTGAAACCCTCCAGTAGCACACACACCTTGCACCGCTCCTGGTATGGGGGGGGTGCGGGGGTGCGGGGGGGAGAGGGAGAGGGGGGGGAGGAGACTCACAAGTCAGCGTGAGCCATTTTGGTTCAAAACCTTCACGAGCATGCACGCCTTGCAGAGCTCCTGTTGAGAGGAGGCGGGGAAAATTAGGTGCATTTAGAACGACGCAAAACACCCCTCTCACAAGTCAACGAAAGTCATTGTGATTCAAGCCATTTAGAAACACACCCGCCTTGCAGAGCTCCTGTTGAGCGAAAGGGGAGAGGGGCGGCCATTCACGGCATCTCAGCAGCACACACACAATGCAAGGGGGGGTGCTGCTTGCTGCAAATGCATCTGTAAATGCATCTGCAAATGCATCTGTAAATGCATCTGCAAATGCATCTGTAAATGCATCTGCAAATGCATCTGTAAATGCATCTGTGAATGCATATGAGAAATGCATCTGTAAATGCATATGAGAAATGCATCTGATCACACAACTGAATGTGCGGAACAAGACATACTCCACAATCTGTAGCCTTGTCCATTACATGTGCGCCCAGTCGTAACTGTACCTGGCTGGAGATGTAACCGCACCGGTCACATGTACGCTGAGTTGGCATCTTGACATCAGCCTGGAATCTGAACTGCTCTGCTGATGTGATAATGTCTAGGATGGCTCGAGGCCTGGTTACACATGGAGTGAAAAGCATTTTGACAAATGAGGAGCATATAAAGAAGAAAAGCTTAGTAAAAAACAATATAAAGAAGAGCATAGTCAAACCTGAGACTTTGTAAAGAAGAAAGGAAAGACAAAAAAAACCTGCTCACGCCACCACGACCTTAGAGCCTCCACTGGAATCTACTAGAAGAAAATAATTCCGTTACCGTATGGCCTCTAGATCTTTTATGAATTCTCTTGCAAAGCCACGGTAGGCGTCTGGAGAGTAAATGCCTGTGGGGGGGAACAAGTCACAAAATGCACGAAGGAATTGGGTGGGGGGTGGGGGGTTTGTTGCAGTGCCTCAAACAAAGCCACAATGTGTGTCTGGAGAGTAGATGCCTGGGAAGACCGGAAAGGGGAGCAGGGGGGAGGAGAGATGGACGGGGGGGGGGGGGGGGAGGGGGGGGTGGGGGGTGAGGCGTTGTAGGCAAACACATAGGAAATATTATATTATACAGAGTGAGCATACTGTGCCGGGAGTCTATTTTTGAGGCGCCTAAAAAATAGACTCCTCACGCATGGAGGAGGAGTTCAGGAAGAGGAGGAAACATGTCGGAAGCCGTATGGAGAAAGTGAGCAGGTTTGGACACAAAGTGGATGTGAGGAAGACAAGGGAGGAATGGAGGAGTCGATAGAGAGAGTGCACACACCCCCCTGTTCGACCAATGAAGGAAAGCAATAAAAAAGGGGGGGAAAATAAAGAAAGAAAGCCTAGCAAGTCGTGGAACAAGCGTTTGCAGCTGCAACAAGGATGTCAATGACAAGGATGTCAATAACAAGGATGCCAATAACAAGGATGTCAATAACAAGGATGTCAATGACAAGGATGTCAATGACAAGGATGTCAATAACAAGGATGTCAATGACAAGGATGTCAATAACAAGGATGTTAATAACTAGGATTTCAATAACAAGGATGTCCATAACAAGGATGTCAATGACAAGGATGTCAATAACAAGGATGTCAATTACTAGGATTTCAATAACAAGGATGTCAATGACAAGGATGTCAATGGCAAGGATGTCAATAACAAGGATGTCAATGACAAGGATGTCAATAACAAGGATGTCAATGACAAGGATGTGCAAGAGTGTCAACCACACGGACAACAGCAACACGACACGAGATCTCACATTCAGTGGAAAAGTAATCCAGCTTCTTGAAATGCGCGTACGTGCTGATTGCACATTGATGTTCCAATCAAACAGGTGCAAGGGTGTGAAGGCGTGATGCACAGATGCAACAGGTGGTAGAGCAGGGGGGAGGGGGGAAGGGAGGGAGAGCGCCGCATAGGGAGAGGGGTCAAGCAGAGAGGAAAGGAGGCGGCAAAAGAAGCATTGTGTGTAATGAGTCGATTTTCGAGTCGACTCAAAAAGCGGCAAAAGAAGCATTGAAGAGAGCGTGAAAAGTGAAGGAGGAGAAAAGAAGGAGAGGAGAGGGGAGGAGGGGGGAAGGGAGGGCAGGAGTGGAGCAGACAGGAGGAGAGGAGTTAAGGAACTCTGCGTCAAAAGGAAACTCGGATAAAGGGAGTACTCTACGCACTTGCTGGATGAACAAACAAAGTAAGAACAAAGCACACCCTTTAAGAAGCCTCAAGCAAATACGCATAAGAGTTGAGTAGGCCAGGCAGTCCGAGGATTTGAGATCTGGGGTGGATATATGACGATCTCTTTCTCGTAGGTGCATATGAATGGCTTGCTTCCGGGTAGTGTGGAGTGAAGCAGTGAGGGGGTTTTGAGAACTGTGGGGCGGATATATGACAATCTCTTTCTCGTAGGTGTATTTGAACGGCTTGCTTCTGGGCAGTGCCGAGTCCTCCCCAGTGGTGATGGCGGGGCAGCGGCTGAGCCGCGCCACGTCCCCCCGCAGCAGATTCAGCAAGACAGTCTCAGCAAAATCATCGGCGTTGTGGCCTGTCACAAGCTTGTCTGCCGAGAGGAGAGCTGCGCCCCTGTCTAGAGCCTGTGGTGTAGGAAAGAGAAAGTGGCGGATTGAGATGATAAGGGAGGCACAAGAGTGAGTCGTCAGTTCTGGCAAATCATCTGAACGGATTGCTGCTGGGCAGTGCCGAGTCCTCCCCAGTGGAGATGGCGGCGCATCGACTCAGCCTCGCCACGTCTCCCCTCAACAGGGTTCAGCAGAACGGTTTCAGCAAAGTCGTCTGTGTTGTGCCCAGTGGCCAGCTTGTCAGCCGATAGCAGCGCGGCTCCCTGTCCGGAGCCTGAGATTGGGGATTGGCGGGCAGAAAAACAAGGGTGGGTAATCAGCTTCTGCAATGGCGTCTGCACTAAGCTCCGTGACCAGCTTGTCTGCTGCTAGGCAAGTTGTCGGTACTAATTTGTCTGCTGCTAGGCAAGTTGTCGGTACTAATTTGTCTGCTGCTAGGCAAGTTGTCGGTACTAATTTGTCTGCTGCTAGGCAAGTTGTCGGTACTAATTTGTCTGCTGCTAGGCAAGTTGTCGGTACTAATTTGTCTGCTGCTAGGCAAGTTGTCCGTACTAATTTGTCTGCTGCTAGGCAAGTTGTCGGTACTAATTTGTCTGCTGCCTAGCAGCGCTGCTCCCCTGTCCTGAGCCTGAGACGTGAGGGAAGAGGGGACTGCAGCAGGTGTTAGACAGGCTGAGCCTGAGCATGAGACGTGAGGGAAGAGGGGGAGGGAAAGCAGTCTCAGTTAAGCAACTGGCATTGTGCCTCCGAAGAGCCTCATTCATCACGTGAGCCTCGCCTCGTCACATCTCCCTGCAGCAGGTTCAGGAGCACCGTTGGAGTCAAAATCACCGTTAATCTTCATTGGTTCAGGAGCGCCGTTTCGGCGAAATCACCAGCCTTGTGCCCCGTTGCTGATTTGTCTGCTCACATCATCAGCGCTGCTCCCCTGTCTAGCGCCTGACGTGTTCGGGGAACGGGGCCTTGTCAGAGACGAAATCAGAGGGAGAGGGGAAGTCGGGAAAAGCAAGCAGGGTCGGCAAAGCCATTGCCACAGTGGTCCCTGAACAGCTGGCACACTGGTTGAGTCTCTCCGTACCCTCCCCCCCCCCCCCCACCCCCACCCCACAGATCCACAAAGAGACGATTTCGGCAAAATTGTCCGTAGTGTGCCCTGTGACTAGCTTGTCAGCTGGTAGCAGGGACGCGGCTCTGTCTAAAGCGTGTTATAAGAGGAAGTTTGGGGAAGATAGGGAGAAAAAGCAGAGCCAGACCCGTGTAAGGTGGAGAAGGTGTGGTGCTGTTGGTGATTTTGCTGATTTTGTTGATTTTGGAAAATAAGACCTAACTCACCTGTTGCAGAAAGACCCAGAAGAACGGGATTAAGAACACACCTGTTGTTCTGCATACCAAGTTAAAAAAAAGAAAGAAAGAAAAAAACCTTAACTAACTAACCCACCCACCTGCCTCCTGAATACGCCGCAGAAGGTGCAGTTGTTCTTTCGGCCAATGGAAGCAACTATCTCGTCCATGGTCCACCCGTAGAGGTCCTTATAGGAAAGGATGGTCAGTGGTATGCCATACTGTGAGTTGAAGGGGTGGGGGGAGGGAGGGGGAAGGGAAGAGGGGGTGGGAAGAAGAGGAAGAGAGGTTGAGCTTTGAGGGAGCTCTCTATTTCGTCCATGGTCCACTCATAGAGGTCCTTGTATGAGAGAATCGTGAGCGGAATTCCATACTGCAATGAGATGGAAGGGCGGAAGCGTGGAGGGCAGAATGAGGGGATTTCGAGCTTTGAAGCAGCTCACTTTCTGACCATGGTCCACGCATAGAGGTTCATGTATGAGGGAATGCTCAGCGGTACACCATACTGCAGTGAGATGGAAGGGCAGCGGAAGCATGGAGGGGTGAGGAGGGGGTTGCGAGCTTTAAGGCAGCTCACTTTCTGACCATGGTCCACCCATAGAGGTCCTTGTAAGGCAGAATCGTGAGCGGATTCCATACTGCAATTTTCCGAGGTGATGGGGGAGGGAGGGAGAAAGAAGTTGAAGCATTTAAGGCTTGGTCTGCCAGACCATGGTCTGTGTGCTGTGGAGGTCCTCATTCCTCTTGACCTTCTCCTTGTAACCCGTGATTCCCTCGTCGATGAAGAGGAGGAAGAGTTGGAGACCCAATACTACCTACCCCCCCCTCCTCCTCCCCCCCCCCCTCCTCCTCCTCCCCCCTCCTCCTCCCCCCCCCCTCCTCCTCTCCCCCCACCTCCTCCTCTCCCCCACCTCCTCCTCCCCCCCCACCTCCTCCTCCCCCCCCACCTCCTCCTCCCCCCCCACCTCCTCTTCCCCCCCCTCCCCAACCCCCCCACACCTGCTTCTCGTTGCGCTTGACTGTCTCCAGCGAGTCGTCCCTATAGCCCGTGATGCCCTCGTCAATCGACAGGAGGAAGAGCTGAAGGCCGTAGTCGTGGCGGGCGTTGAGGAGAGACATGATGTGGGCGAGAACGGTGGAGTCTGGGGGAAGGAAGGGCGGGTGGAAAAGACGATATTTTACTTATTCATGAACATTCAGCCAGAGCTGGAGGCTGTAGTGTAGTGATGGTATGAATTGAACAGGGAGATGTGCGCAATAGGAAAGGTATATCTTATATCGGGGATATGGATTCGGGCACATCTAACCCAAGACGACGAGAACATCTAAAGCCTGTAGTCACTCTTCCCCTTTGACGCAGCGACGGCCACCTTCTACCCTCGTTTGAAGAGCATCTGAAGCCTATCGTTAGAGTGGCAATGGGATTGAACTGACCCCTCACTCACCCTTGCCCCCTGACGCAGCCACGGCCACCTTCTCCCCTCGTTTAAAGAGCTTGTTTTCCACGATGGTGCGATGGATCTCAGACTCGAATAGCAGGAAGAAGCAGTCCTTGCACACCTAGCAGGGGGTGGAGAGGAGACCGGATTGAAAGGACGAACGGCGGGTGAGGAGAGTGGCAGCAGCAATGTCCACGATGGTGCGATGGACCTCAGTCTCGAATAGCAGGAAGAAGCAGTCCTTGCACACCAGGCAGGGGCCACAGGGATGGGTGGGGGGGGGGCGCCCTGAAGGAGAGAGAGCGGCAGCCGCCGTGTCCACACCACAATGGTGCGATGGATCTTTGTTTCGAACAACAGGACGAAGCAGCCCCTGCACACCTGGCAGGGGCTAAAGGGATGGAGGAGAGATGGGGAGGTGGAAGGGGAGGGGGGGGGCGCCCTGAAGGAGAGAGAGCGGCAGGCGCACCTGCTGCCCGGTCTTGGGTCGTTTCACCATGGCGCGCTTCTCCCCGCACTCCCCGCACAGCAGCCTTCCGCCTGCGCTTCCCCGCGCCCTCACCACTGCGCCGCTTCCGCTGATGCGCACGCTCGGCGCGCTGCTGCCGCTACTGCTGCCATCTCTGTTGTCGCTGCCAGTGATGGTAACGCTAGTGGTAACACTGCTTGTGGAGGTGGTAACAGAGGGGAGTGGGTTGCAGCCATTCTCTGACGTCATGCAACCGTCATTGACGGATATACAACCACCTGACTGAACGGCGCGGTTGCTATCCTCGCTACAGTTGGATTCGCAACAAGACCGAGCACAGTTGCTGCTGTCGCGGACGTCAGTTATTCTCGAGGCCTGTTTGTCTAGATTCCCGTGAGCATCAACCCAAGCACACGCGCTTCCGTTTGTAGGCATGACGCGCGGCGAGCGAGTGAGAATATTGCCTGGTGAAGTTAGGGTTCAATGGAGTGGTTGCCACTAAGCTGAGTTCCTTCCTAAGTCTCTAGTCCTAGATAATGACGTGCTGCATGCGTAGAAAAGCTATTAATTCCAAGTGGTTATACGCAGCTCGCTATGTATTGTTGAGGATACGCAAGCACAAATTAATGATCAGATCAATAACGAATACAAACAACAAAACCCAGAATCATGCAAACCAAGACGTTGACGGAGAGCTTGTGAGTGGTCGCTATTGCGTGTCGAGGGAGGATTCCCGTTTGTCGTAACGACTGCCAATACCATGTCTGAAGCTGCGGCACTTGCAATCATGTTCGCAAACCTATTCGTCAAGTTCGCTGCTTAGCAGATCTGACCACGATAAATCTTTCTGCAGCGCACCATATCCCTCCATCCTCCCTTCTAAAAACCATCAGGAGGTTCAGTTCGAACCCATTGGATAGCATGTTTCCGCAACCCGATCCGCTTCTTTCCGTCCAGAAATAAGCCCTCCCTCGATGTTTGGCAGTCAGCCGTTTGTGTGCAAGTACTTCTGTCAGTCGGGAGATTTTCCGTCAGCCGCTGATCAAACCTTGGGCCACACCACAAACTTCTGACACCATCTCCCGTACCTGTCTGTCTGAACTCTCCCCCCCAACCTCATTGGGCCAGCCGTCAAATCTTCCTCCTGCCTCCTTTTGAGAGCCTTTTTCTTCCTCGGCATTTTCCTTGGCCCTGGTCCTGTCCTTGGCACCTCGCTTCCTTCCAAGCCTCCGACTTAGCTTTGCTTAGACGCCTATTTGCGTCGGAACGCCATGGCACCAGAGGTGAGTGTATGGCGAGACTCGTTCGCCCTGAGACTCGTTATAGCTCTCGTATCCGTTTGAGAACGCCGATCTTCTTTAAATTATCCTTGTTCGTTTGTTCGTCCTCATCCAAAGCGTATGAGCGATCGAAAGCTCGCGATCGCAAGCTCGTGATCGCGTTTATAGAACGCACTAGACGAAGTTTAACGGTGACGGAATAGTCTTTCGCGTATGGCGATCATAGTCTATAAGACGCGCTATGGCAAGCACACGAAGCGTAAGATCCTCGTCCAGTTTTCGTTATTTCGATCGATGTTACGTATCTCAGGAGTCAACGTTGTCATTGCAATGCGTGTGGTAGAAGTGGAGTTTTGAGCCGTCTCAAAACCACACGTCTATCAATCGATGTTACGTATCTCATAAGTCAACGTTATTCATTGCAATGCTAGTAGGGACGTTTGTAATTGCTTGCGTTGGAAAAGCTTCAAACGGTTGAGGATTGTGTTTCTTACCAGGCTCCAGCTCTAACTGACCCATCAAGACTCCTTCCTTTCTCCCATTCTCTATCCCGCTCTGTTTATCCTATTGTTTTCTTCCTTGTTTGCGTTTTCCCCTTCTACATTTTCAGGAGAAGGATCTCAAGGCAGCAGCAGCACCGCCTGCTGAGGCCGCGGCGGCTGCTGGGGAGAAGGAGGAGGACCCTGAGCGGAAGAAGAAGAAGGAGGAGAAGGTGAGCTTAGTTTTGAAGTGCCGCCTAGTTTTGAGTTTTGAGGCGCCTCAAAACCAGCAGCAGCACCGCCTGCTGAGGTCGCGGCGGCTGCTGGAGAGAAGGAGGAGGACCCTGAGCGGAAGAAGAAGGAGGAGAAGGTGAGCTTAGTTTTGAGGTGCCGCATAGTTTTGAGTTTTGAGGCGCCTCAAAACCAGCAGCAGCAACGCCTGCTGAGGCCGTGCTGGCTGCTGGAGAGAAGGAGGACCCTGAGCGGAAGAAGAAGAAGGAGGAGAAGGTGATCCGTGTGGGGTGGCCGGACCTTGTTTTCCTAGTCCTCAGAAACGGCCGGACCTGGCGGGGTGTTTTTTTATATTTTTTTTTAATATAGCCGTGTCGTGGTGTCCGGACCTTCTCTCCCTAATCCTCAGAAGCAGTCTGCATTCTGGCAAAGGCCATCTCATGTCATGGCTGTGCATGAATTCCGTTTTTTCTTCTTTTCTACAGCGACCCGACCATGTCGCATCATCAGTGTAGGTCAAGTTTTCTCGCAACAATGTAGGGAGGGACGGTGGGTGGATGGACGATCTCAAGCAGGTTACCAACGCGATATGGTCACTAACCTGTTATTACACCGTGAAAACTCTGTCATTCTGTCTGGTTCAGTCAATCTGGTTCTGTCGCCTGGTTCTCAGTTCTCGTTTCCGTCAACCCTCGTTATCGTCACACACAGGCGCGTGAGAAGGAGCTGAAGAAGCAGAAGGCAGCAGAGAAGGCGGCCAAGGCCAAGGCAGCAGCCGCTGCTGCTGCATCTGCAGAGGTACGGGTCATATATGCCCTTTTACATTCGTCTAAGTCCTTTCCACTATCGTGAATCGTGATATGAGGAAAGGTGGCATTAGAGGACTCAGATGCATTACGGGGGTGCGAGCTGGGGTTTTTTGCACTCTCATCTTTGTTCTTCTTGAAATTGCTACGACATGACATGGTGACATGGTGACGTGGTGACGTGGTGACGTGGTGACGTGGTGACGTGGTGACATTGTGACTTACGAGTCACCGTTTGAAGACTCAGACGCGCTGCAGCCCACAGGGGTGCGAGCTGGGGTTCTCAGAATTTTCTCATCTTTGTTCTTCTTGAAATTGCTACGACACAACTTTGCTGGTGCCTTCTTTTCTGTCGCCTTTGCTTGCCTGATTCGCTCGCTTGGTCTTCCCGACATGGGTAAGCCCATTCTTGAATCTCCCTTCCATCCCCCTTCCTCTCCCTCTTTCCATCTTTGTCATCTCTTTCTCGTCCAGCCTTCAAAGAAGGCAGAGGCGAAAGCCAAGAAGGCAGCAGCGGCAGCAGCAGGCGCAGGAGCAGGGGAGGAGGCAGATGCAGTGAATCCCCCCACGGAGGCCGGGCAGAAGAAGAACCTCGCCAAGGAGATGGCCAAGGCGTACAACCCCAAGGCTGTCGAAGCATCGTAAGTAGTAGTGGTGAAACTGCACACAGTGATGAATTACCCTTATAGCGCGGATGCAGTGAATCCCCCCACGGAGCCAGGGCAGAAGAAGAACATCGCCAAGGAAATGGCCAAGGCGTACAACCCCAAGGCTGTCGAAGCATCATGAGTAGTGATGCATTACATAGTATTGAATCACCCTTATAGTGCGGACGCAGTGAATCCGCTACAGAGTCTGGTCAGAGGAAGATCCTTGACAAGGAAATGGCCAAGGCGTTCAAACCCAAGGCTGTCGAAGCATCATGAGTAGTGATGCATTACATAGTATTGAATCACCCTTATAGCGCGGACGCAGTGAATCCGCTACAGAGTCTTGTCAGAGGAAGATCCTTGACAAGGAAATGGCCAAGGCGTTCAAACCCAAGGCTGTCGAAGCATCGTGAAAATTAATGAACCCCCTTGTAGGGAATGGATCACCTTACAGCGCGGATGATGCAGCGAATCCGCCCACAGAGCCTGAGCAGAAGAAGAGCCTCGCCAAGGAAATGGCTAAGCCGTGCATCCCCAACCCAAGGCCGTTGATGCATAGTGTTGTGAGTGTTAGTGAACCCCCTTGTAGAGAATGGATCACCTTATGGCGTGGATGCAGCGAATCCGCCCACAGAGCCTGGTCAGAAGAAGAGCCTTGCAAAGGAATTGCAGCCACGAGGCCATTGAGGCATTGTCATGAGTAATAATGAGTTTCCTTACAGTGGGACACGTGTGACTCTGGATGCATGAATCATGTTAGCAGTGCTTACTTGCCCTTCTCATCCCCCTTCACATCTATTTTTGAGGCGCCTCAAAAATAGACTCCTCACGCAGTGCTTACTTGTCCTTCTCATCCCCCTTCACATCACATCCCATGGTTGGTTGATTGGACCCCATCAGGTGGTACGAGTGGTGGGAGACTTCGGGGTTCTTCAAGGGCGACAATCAGAGCACCAAGCCGCCCTTTGTCATTGTAAGTCCCACGAGTGCAAGCGATATTGCAGGTCGAGGGCTTTGATCATCGGCCTGTAGAAGCAGTATTGAACTAGGCCCTTGGTTTTGGAGTCCCTTGTGCTTAGAAGCATACGGTGCCATCTTTCTTCTCAGGTGCTTCTCAGCACCATCGAGTCTTGTTGCTCGTCTCAGGGAGAGGCACTTTTCTAGGCCGTTTTCTTGCAAAACCTCTCTGTCAAATACACTCCCCCTTCCCCTTTTCCCCTTCCTCTCCCCCCCCCTTCCCCCCTCCCTGGCGGGTGGTGCCGCCCCCAAATGTGACGGGTGCGCTGCACGTGGGCCATGGGCTCACAGCAGAGTTTCAATTAAACCCCCCCCCCCCCCCCCCCTCCTCTCCCCTCCTTCTCCCCTTCTCCCCTTGCTCTGAATCAATTCCTTACCTCCCTCTCCCCCCTCCCCTCTCTCCTCCTCTTGCAGGTGGTGCCGCCCCCGAATGTGACGGGCGCGCTGCACATAGGCCATGGGCTCACAGCAGCAGTGGAGGACACGATCGTGCGCTGGAAGCGCATGAGCGGCTTCAACGTGTGCTGGGTGCCGGGCACGGACCATGCTGGCATCGCCACCCAGGTAAACTATGTGATGTGCTTGTTTGATGAAGGTGCGTTGATGGGGGCCGAGAGAGAATGAGCGGAGTCAACGTGTGCTGGGTGCTTGCTGCCGGGCGCGGACGCGTGCATTGCCACTCAGGTATGGGGTAGGTGCTGAGTAAGTTCATTCGTGACAAGGGCTTCAAGCACCGCTGCATTGTTGACTGCTCTGACGGTGCTACATTCGTACCTTGATGTATCACTGCCTCATACCCCCATATCCGATGGTGGTGGCGGAGAAGAAGGTCATGCACGAGAAGACGTCTATGCATGGCTGTGTGTATGGCTGTTGCACCATGGCTGCATGTCTCACTGCGGCACCATGTCCTCATGCGTCACTGCTGCATGCCTCCCCTGGCAGGTGGTGGTGGAGAAGAAGCTCATGCGAGAGAAGGGCCTATACGCATGGCTGCATGCAGCACTGTCTGTCTGTCTGTGTCCCCATGTCCTCATGCGTCACTGCTGCATGCCTCCCGTAACAGGTGGTGGTGGAGAAGAAGCTCATTCGGGAGAAGGGCGTGTCTGCATGGTATGGTAGCATGTAGCATTGTGTCCCCATGTCCTCATGTATCACACTGCATGCCTCCCCTGGCAGGTGGTGGTGGAGAAGAAGCTGATGCGTGAGAAGGGCCTGTCGCGCCACGATGTGGGCAGGGAGGATTTTGTCAAGGAGGTACGGTGGTTGTGGTGGGAATGTAGTATGGCAATCTGTGTAATTTACTTACACGCCAGAAGGGCCTGTCGCGCCACGACGTGGGCAGGGAGGATTTCGTCAAGGAGGTACGGTGGTTGTATCAACGGGTGCGACTGCTTTCTTTCGCTTGCGAAGTGTTATTTTACTCCTTCTGAACGATGATGTTTGTCCTTCAGAAGGAGCGGTACGCTGCCTGCGAACTTCTTCTTCTAATGTGCTCGTTCTCTGCTGGCTATCTTGGGCCATGCCTCGTTCTCTGCTGGCTATCTTGGGCCATGCCTCGTTCTCTGCTGGCTATCTTGGGCCATGCCTCGTTTGGCACACGCCCGTTGCCCTGAGTCTAGTCCACGCATCGTTGGTTTTTTTTTTTTTGTTAAATCTATCTCTTGCCCTACCAGGTGTGGAAGTGGAAGGAGGACTACGGAGGCCGCATTGGGAATCAACAGCGCAAAATGGGGGCGTCTCTCGACTGGTCCCGAGAGGTAAGCAACATTCGAGCCAAGTTCCTCCTCCTCATGTCTCAAGCTCCTCCTCGCCCTTGCATTTCACAGTCGCCGCCAGGGTTTACGGACTGACCACGAAACGCAAATCTAGCGCTACCTCGTCTACTTTCGGCCACCTTACGCCTCTCCCTCTCCAACACCCTTGTCCTGCCGTGCCCTTTCTTCCCAGCCCGCCTGTCCCACCCCTCCTGCTCTCCTCCCGCCCGACCGACCATTGAACGCTAATCTAGCACTCCCCCCTCCACTGTCAGCCACCTTACGCCTCTCCCTCGTGAAGACCCGTGACCCCTTCTGGCTCCCATCCCCCATCTCCCACCCAACCCTCATTCTCCTGCACTGGCATATCTTTCCCTCTTCCCCCTCCCCTCCCTCACAGGCTCACCCCCCAGTGCTTCACTGTGGACAGCAGGCTCTCTCGTGCAGTCATCGAGCACCCCTGTGCAGTGTCCAAGCCAAGGGAGACACCCTCAGGATGCACTCTTGTCCTGCCGCCCCCACTCTTCCCCACCCGCCCATCCCACCCCTCCCGCTCTCCTCCCCCCCCCCAAGTGCTTTACAATGGACAATAAGCTCTCTCGCACCGTCACTGAGGCGTTTGTCAGGCTGCACAGCCAGTGCACAACCACCTCTCTTCGAAAGCCGTTTCCCTCCCCCCCCCACACACACACCCCCCCTTTTTAGTGTGTCGCCATGATTTTTGAGGCGCCTCAACTCCCCCCCCCCCCCCCACACACACCCCCTTTTCAGTGTATCGCCATGGATGACAAGCTCTCTCCCGCCGTCACTGAGGCGTTTGTCAGGCTGCTGACATGCTCACTCTTCCCCCTCTCCCCTCTCTGCCCCTCTCTGCCCCTCTCTGCCCCTCTCTGCCCCTCTCTGCCCCTCTCTGCCCCTCTCTCCCCATCTCCCCCCCTCCTCTCCCCCCAGTGCTTTACCATGGACGACAAGCTCTCCCGCACCGTCACTGAGGCGTTTGTCCGGCTGCTGACATGCTCGCTCTTCCCCATTTACCCCTTCTCTTCACGCCTCTCTGCTGCTCTCCCCTCTCTTCCCCTCTCTCTCCTCTCCCCCCAGTGCTTTACCATGGACGACAAGCTCTCTCGCGCCGTCACTGAGGCGTTTGTCCAGCTGCATGACCAGGGGCTCATTTACAGGTGAGCGTGTTAGAACCTATGAAGGCTGCTTTCAGAGATTATTGAGGCTGACCGGTTAAGTGATGAGACACAGGGCTGCTGTGTAGTTGGGAAAAATAGTTCTTTTCTCCCACTGCTTGTCCCCCATACACAACGGCGTCCCTCCCAGCCTGTTCTCCTCCTGTTACCTCAGTCGTTCTTCCCTCCTCCCTGCTCTTTTCTCAACCCCACCTGGCTTTTACCTCTCTCCTTTACTCTTGTCCTGACTTCCCTCTGGTCCTCCTTCCCTTTCGTCAGGGATAACCGTCTGGTCAATTGGGACTGCGTCCTCCGAACAGCGATTTCTGATATTGAGGTGAGCCGCTGGCATCAGCCATATCAGCTGAACCGCTTCTCCCCCCCATCAATTATTATCACCTATTATCAGCTTAGTTGTATTTTCCAGTTTTCAGGCATACTGTATACGCATAAACTGAGGTATCACAAACGGAAGGGTACACTCTCCTCCCCATCCCCGGCTACGACAAGCCTGCGTACCCCTTATAAGCTGACTCAATGTTCCGCCATGTCATTCCTCCCTTACCAGGTGGAGTATCATGATCTCAAGGGCCGCACCCTCCTTCCCGTCCCCGGCTACAGATAGCATGCGTACCCCTTATAAACGGACTCATCATTCCCCCATGTCACTCCCCTTCCCAGGTGGAGTACCATGATCTCAAGGGTCGCACCCACCTCCCCGTCCCCGGCTACGACAAACCAGTGGAATTCGGAGCTATCACTTCGTTCGCATACCCCTTAGAAGCCGACTCAGCACAGGGAGAAGGCAGCGAGGAGGCTCTTAAGGAAATAGTGGTGGCAACCACCCGGCCGGAGACCATGCTGGGGGATACGGCAGTGGCGGTGCACCCAGATGATCCTCGTTATAAGGCGCTCCATGGCAAGTTTGCAGTGCACCCGTTCAGCGGCAGGCGCATCCCAATTGTGTGCGATGCTGAGCTGGTGGACATGGCGTTCGGGACCGGTGCTGTCAAGGTGAGATTGAGGGGGAGAGGTGGGTGGGTGGGTAGGTGGGGGAGAGGGGAGCGAGTAGGGGGAGGGGGTGGTAAGGGTTGGATCAGATGATCCTGACTGTGTGCGATGCTGAGCTGGTGAACATGGCGTTCAGGACCGGTGCTGTGAAGGTGAGAACACTCGTCAGGATTCTAAAAATATCCACATGGCAAATTGCAATGTTTTTGCAATCCCACCATTTCAACTCTCGTACACCCTCACTCTCCTCCCCCTTTCGACCCCAACGATTTCGCCACAAGCTGGCAGCACAGCCTGGAGTGCATCAGCATCTTCTAACGCTATCTTACTCTCACTCTCATCCCCTCTCACTCCCACAAACAGACCACCCCCGCTCACGACCCCAACGATTTCGCCACGGGCAAGCGGCACAGCCTGGAGTTTATCAACATCTCCACCAACTCCCTCACACTCTCACTCTCTCATTTCTCTTTCGCCCTCAACACCCAACCCAACCAACCATCAGATCACCCCCGCTCACGACCCGAACGATTTCGCCACGGGCAAGCGGCACAGCCTGGAGTTTATCAACATCTTCCAACTCCCTCACACTCTCACTCTCTCATTTCTCTTTCGCCCTCAACACCCAACCCAACCAACCGTCAGATCACCCCCGCTCACGACCCGAACGATTTCGCCACGGGCAAGCGGCACAGCCTGGAGTTTATCAACATCTTCCAACTCCCTCACACTCTCACTCTCTCATTTCTCTTTCGCCCTCAACACCCAACCCAACCAACCGTCAGATCACCCCCGCTCACGACCCGAACGATTTCGCCACGGGCAAGCGGCACAGCCTGGAGTTTATCAACATCTTCACGGACGATGGGCTGATCAACGCCAATGGAGGCAAGGAGTTTGAGGGCATGAAGCGGTTCGACGCGCGCACAGCCGTGCTGGAGAAGCTGCAGGAGAAGGTGCGTGTTGTGAGATGGAGGGTGGAACTTTGGGGGACTGCACAGCAAGCGGCACAGCCTGGAGTTAGTTGTGTTCACGGCCGATGGGCTGATCAACGCCAATGGAGGGAAGGTGTTCGAAGGCATGAAGCGGTTTGATGCGCGCACAGCCGTGCGGGAGAAGCTGCAGGAGAAGGTGGGAGATGGGGAGAAGGGGTAGGGTAGGGTCTCCTATTTGAGAAGGGGAAACCGGGCCATGCCATCTCCAACTACTCTTGAGTCGACTCAGGTCTGGCTGGACGTGTTTGCATGAGCCCGGGCTTCTGCTCGCGCAGCAAGGACAGCATCGAGCCCATGCTCAAGCCGCTTGTGTCCTGCCCTCACCTCCTACTCTTTTCCTCCGTTCCCCTTTCAGGGTTTATACAGGGGTGTAGCCGACAACCCCATGCGCCTGGGCTTCTGCTCGCGCAGCAAGGACATCATCGAGCCCATGCTCAAGCCGCAGTGGTATGTCAGCTGCGCTGACGTGGCGGCCGACGCGTGCCAGGCTGTCAGGGACGGCCAGCTGGAGTTCATCCCCAAGGCACACGAGGAGACCTGGTTCAGGTGAATATCTCTTGGTTGGGGTGGGGACAGGTGATAACTGGGGCAGGTTATTGCTGGGGCATGTTGTTGTCACTGCTGCTCGGGGAAGGTGTTGCTAGGCTGGCCACTGGGTTGCCAGGCTGTGAGGGACGGCCAGCTGGAATTCATCCGCATGGCGCATGAGGAGACTGGGCTCAGGTAGGTATTGCTCTTGTATGGGAGGGGTTTAACCTGGGTAGGGCAAGGTGCTATCAGGCTAAGGTTAACAGGCTTTGACGGGCGGCAAGCTGGATTTCATCCCCAAGGCACATGAGGAGACCTGGTTCAGGTGGATATCTCTCTTGTATGGGAGGGGTTTGTTCTGGGAGGGGTTTGTTCTGGGGGGGGTTGTTCTGGGTCTTGCTGTTGCTAGGGCAAGGTGCTATCAGGCTAAGGACGGACGGCGAGCTGGAGTTCATCCCCAGGGCGCATGAGGAGACGTGGTTCAGGTGAACACACGTCTCTTGTATGGTACAGGGCGTTACCAGGGTGGGGGGGGACTGAGGGAGGGTATTACTGGGGAAAGGCGTTCAGGCCTGGCCGTGTCAAGCTGTCAGGTTGTTATGTTACTGGGGGAAAGTCTCACACCCGTTGCTCCTGTCTCGCACTACTATCCCACTGCCCGCTGTTCATGATCCCTCCCCTTTCCCTCGTCCCCCCTCCCTTCCTCCTCCCCCCACCCCCCTTCCCCCCTGCCTCCTTCCCCCTTCCCCCTCTCCCCCCCCAGATGGCTGGAGAACATTCGTGATTGGTGCATTTCCCGCCAGCTGTGGTGGGGCCACCGCATCCCCGCGTGGTACGTCACATTCGACCAATCAGACGAGGCCGCCGCCCGGGACTTCCCCGTGCGCGAGTTTGGCGCGTACAACTCCAACTGGGTCGTCGCCCGCACCGACGCTGACGCGCGCCGGGCAGCCGAGGAAAAGTTTCCGGGCAGAAAGTTCGAGCTGGGGCGCGACCCGGATGTTCTGGACACGTGGTTTTCGTCAGGGCTGTTTCCGTTCTCGGTGTTTGGGTGGCCGGAGGAGAGTGCGGACCTGAAGGCGTTCTACCCGACTGCTCTGCTGGAGACGGGGCACGATATTCTGTTCTTCTGGGTCGCCAGGATGGTCTTCATGGGACTGCGGCTGACGGGACAGCTGCCTTTCAAGCAGGTGGGTATAGGGCAAGCAAGGGGGGTGGTTTATTGCCATGTAAGCAACGGTTCGGCGACGTCCATTGCTTTTCGCGACCTCTCAAACTTTCTGTCTTCTTGTCCCGGTCTCTCCTCCTCTTTGCAACAGAATGGCATAAAGATTGGCTTTTTCTCCATTCGCCTCCATCCATCCCCCCATCCACCTTTCACCCCCTTAGGTCTATCTTCACGCCATGGTGCGGGACGCTCATGGGCGCAAGATGTCCAAGTCGCTGGGCAATGTGATCGATCCCCTCGAAGTGATCAACGGCATCACCCTGCAGCAGCTGCAGGCCAATCTGGAGAAGGGCAACTTGGACCCCAGGGAGGTCAAGAAGGCGCAAGCAGGGCAGGCGGCGGACTTCCCCAATGGGATTGCGGAGTGTGGGTGCGATGCACTGCGGTTTGCACTGGTCAACTACACCACCCAGGTGAGACCCGGAGGTGAGTGTGAGGTTAGTCTAGGTCCTTCAAACCAGAAGCACCCTCAACGGCATCACCCTGCAGCAGCTGCAAGCCAATCTGGAGAAGGGCAACTTGGACCCCAGGGAAGTCAAGACGGCCCAGGCGGGGCAGGCGGGGGACTTTCCTAATGGGATTGCTAAGTGCGGATGCGATGCCCTGCGGTTTGCCTTGGTCAACTACACCACCCAGGTGAGACTAATGGGAATCTGGAAAAGGGCAACTTGGACCCCAGAGAGGTCAAGAAGGCGGAAGCAGGGCAGGCGGCGGACTTCCCCAACGGGTGAAATGCATTGCGGTTCGCTCTGGTCAACTACACCACCCAGGTGAGGGTTTTTATACAGGTCAAAGTGCTTGAATGTGTGCCTGTCAAATCCTCACCTGGGTTGTGTCAACTCCTGTTCTGAGGCCTCTGAGCCTCTCATTGCATGACTGCCTGTTCCCACTTCCCCTCCCTCCCACCTCATCCCCTTCCCCGCCATCCACACCTTGTCCAGTGGATGAACATCGTTCTGGACATCCAGACGATTTTTTAGGCGCCTAAAAATTCGAACATCATTCTGGACATCCCCCCCCCTGCCCTTCCCCTCCCTCCGCCAGTGGATGAACATCATTCTGGACATCCAGCGCGTGCAGGACTACCGCCTGTGGTGCAACAGGCTCTGTTTGAGGCCACATATCCCCACTTACCCTGTGAATTTGTCCTCTCCATTCCCTTCACCCCTCCCTCCCTCCCCCCCACGTCTCCAGTGGATGAACATCAACCTGGACATCCAGCGCGTGCAAGGCTACCGCCTGTGGTGCAACAAGCTGTGGAACGCAATCCGCTTCGCCATGATCAACCTCGGAGACTCCTTCACCCCCCCCTCCGTCCTCCCTCAGCCTCCCCCCTCCTCCTCCTCCTCCTGCTCTCCTCCTCTCACTCCCACGCTCAACTTCGCCTTCTCTGCACCTCTCCCGCTGTCCTGCCGCTGGATTCTCTCCGTGCTGAACGCCACTGTAACGCGTGCAGTAACTGCACTGGAGGGTTACGACCTGGCAGAGGCCACTACAGCGGCGTATGCGTGGTGGCAGTACCAGCTGTGCGACGTGTTCATTGAGGTGTCCAAGCCCGCCTTTAATGCAAGCGAAGGGGAGGAGGCGCTCAAGCTCAAACAGGTGGGGTTCTCTGTTGCTGTGAGGATTCCACTGGTGTTGAGGCAGGCCGCTGAAAAGCACTGTGGCAGCACCAGCTGTGCAACGTGTTCATCGAGGTGTCCAAGCCCGCTTTTCAATGCTAGCGAGGGGGAGGAGACGCTCAAGCTGAAGCAGGTAGGGTGCTGCTAAGCTGTTATGGCAGTCTCGTGTGTGTATGGTGGCAGTACCAGCTGTACGACGTGTTCATCGAGGTGTCCAAGCCCGCTGTGAATGCAAGCAAGGGGGAGGAGGCGTTGAAGCTCAAGCAGGTCGAGTGCTGCTAGGCTGTTATGGCAGTGTCATAACAGCTGGCTATTGTGTGCATGATGGCAGTACCAGCTGTGCAACGTGTTCATTGAGGTATCCAAGCCCGCTTTCAATGCCAGTAAAGAGGGGTAAGCCACTGAAGCTGAGGTTGGCAGGGGACTGCTTTTGAGTCGACTCAAAACCAGTAAAGAGGGGTAAAGCACTAAAGCTGAAGTTGGCAGGGGATGCTGCTGGTAAGCCACTGAAGCTCAAGCAGGTGAGCTGTTGCCCTTGTGTGTCTGCCTGTGGCCCTGTGAATGTGCCTTGACGCATGCGCCTGCTGCACCCCTTCACGCCATTCGGCTCAGAGGATACCCTCTAATCTAACCCCCTCCATGCCTCAGCTCTTTGTGTCCTATCCATCTCCACCGCTCTCCACCCCTCTCAGGTCACACCAGAAGTCCTCTGGTTGTGTCTGGATGCAGGTCTCACCGGCTGCACCCCGTCATTCCATTCCTGACGGAGCAGTCGTGGTTCTCTCCTTTACTCACTACTGCTTGACCTGCCCCCCCCTCTCCACCCCTTCCCACCCCTTTCCGCCCCTCTCCACCTCTATCAGGCCACCCGCGAAGTCCTCTGGGTGTGTCTGGATGCAGAGGTCGCACCGGCTGCACCCCGTCATTCCATTCCCGACAGTGCAGTCGTGGTTCTCTCCTCTCCTCTACTCAAATCCAAGCTTGGCCCCCCCCTCCTATTCCCTCCACCCCTCTCCACCGCTATCAGGTCACTCGTGAGGTGCTCTGGGTGTGTCTGGACGCGGGTCTGCGTCTGCTGCACCCTTTCATGCCATTTGTGACCGAGGAGTTGTGGCAGCGGCTGCCCAAACCCGCCGACTACACATGGCCTTCCATCATGATCGCCCCCTACCCCTCGCCCGTCAAGGTATGCACGTGGATGCACAGTGCACTCTCCCCTCGCCCATCAAGGTATGCACGTGGATGCACAGTGCACTCTCCCCTCGCCCATCAAGGTATGCACGTGGATGCACAGTGCACTCTCATTCCCCCACCCCATTCCCCTCCCCCATTCCCCCACCCCATTCCCCTCCCCCATTCCCTCCCCCATTCCCCTCCCCCATTCCCCTCCCCCATTCCCCTCCCCCATTCCCCTCCCCCATTCCCCTCCCCCATTCCCCTGCAGCCCGAGCAGCGGCCTTTCTCTACCCCCCCCTCTTCCCCGTGCTCCCACCCTCGCCTCTCGACTTTTGAGGCGCCTCAAAACTCTTCCCCGTGCTCCCACCCTCGCCTCCCGTCGCAGGAGTGGGCAGACCCCGAGGCAGAGGCAATGATGGCGACAGCCGAAGCAGCAGTTCGCTCCATCCGCTCCCTGCGCATGGCGTACGCGCTGCAGCCCAAGCAGCGGCCCCCGGCGTCTGCTCAGTGCAAGAGCGAGGCAGCTGCTGCTGCAGTGGCGGCTGCTGTTGGGGAAATCAGGACGCTTGCAACTCTCGCAGAGCTGCAGGTAGGGTGGAGAACAGGTGTGTGTGCGTTCTGTAGCTAGATTGCAGCCCCCAAGCAGCGGCCCACAGTATATGCTCAGTGCAAGAGTGAGGCGGCTGCTGCTGCAGTGACTGTTGCTGTAGGGAAGATTAGGACCCTTGCAACACTGGCAGAGCTGCAGGTATTGACGAGTGCTAAGTGTGGAAGGGGAATGGGTATTGCACCTAGACTGCTTGCAACCATGGGTATGTATGCCTGTTGCATCTAGATTGCGGCTCATGCAACTGCCTACAGGGTATGGGTTGTGCAAGAATGAGGCGGCCGCTGCTGCTGTGGCGGCTGCTGTAGGGGAGATCAAGACCCTCACAGCACTGGCAGAGTTGCAGGTAAGGAATAGAGCGGTCTGTATGCATGTGTGCTGCACCTAGATTGGAGCCCAAGCAACGGCCCACGGCGTATGCGCAGTGCTAGAGCGAGGCGGCTGCTGTCGGGGGGATCAGGAGTCAGGACCCTCGCAACACTGGCAGAGCTCATGCTCATGAGACCCAAGGTTACAAGGCATGTGATCAGCCCATTGCATCTACCTCCCTGCCTATCCCAGGCCCCAGGTTGCATCTAACTCCCTGCCTATCACAGGCCCCAGGTTGCAACTAACTCCCTGCCTATCCCAGGCCCCAGGTTGCATCTAACTCCCTGCCTATCCCAGGCCCTAGGTTGCATCTAACTCCCTGCCTATCCCAGGCCCTAGGTTGCATCTAACTCCCTGCCTATCCCAGGGACCAGGTTGCATCTAACTCCCTGCCTATCCCAGGCCCCAGGTTGCATCTAACTCCCTGCCTATCCCAGGCCCCAGGTTGCATCTAACTCCCTGCCTATCCCAGGCCCCAGGTTGCATCTAACTCCCTGCCTATCCCAGGCCCCAGGTTGCAACTAACTCCCTGCCTATCCCAGGCCCTAGGTTGCATCTAACTCCCTGCCTATCCCAGGCCCTAGGTTGCATCTAACTCCCTGCCTATCCCAGGCCCCAGGTTGCATCTAACTCCCTGCCTATCCCAGGGACCAGGTTGCATCTAACTCCCTGCCTATCCCAGGCCCCAGGTTGCATCTAACTCCCTGCCTATCCCAGGCCCCAGGTTGCATCTAACTCCCTGCCTATCCCAGGCCCCAGGTTGCATCTAACTCCCTGCCTATCCCAGGCCCCAGGTTGCAACTAACTCCCTGCCTATCCCAGGCCCTAGGTTGCATCTAACTCCCTGCCTATCCCAGGCCCTAGGTTGCATCTAACTCCCTGCCTATCCCAGGCCCCAGGTTGCATCTAACTCCCTGCCTATCCCAGGGACCAGGTTGCATCTAACTCCCTGCCTATCCCAGGCCCCAGGTTGCATCTAACTCCCTGCCTATCCCAGGCCCCAGGTTGCATCTAACTCCCTGCCTATCCCAGGCCCCAGGTTGCATCTAACTCCCTGCCTATCCCAGGCCCCAGGTTGCAACTAACTCCCTGCCTATCCCAGGCCCTAGGTTGCATCTAACTCCCTGCCTATCCCAGGCCCTAGGTTGCATCTAACTCCCTGCCTATCCCAGGCCCCAGGTTGCATCTAACTCCCTGCCTATCCCAGGGACCAGGTTGCATCTAACTCCCTGCCTATCCCAGGCCCCAGGTTGCATCTAACTCCCTGCCTATCCCAGGCCCCAGGTTGCAACTAACTCCCTGCCTATCCCAGGCCCTAGGTTGCATCTAACTCCCTGCCTATCCCAGGCCCTAGGTTGCATCTAACTCCCTGCCTATCCCAGGCCCCAGGTTGCATCTAACTCCCTGCCTATCCCAGGGACCAGGTTGCATCTAACTCCCTGCCTATCCCAGGCCCCAGGTTGCATCTAACTCCCTGCCTATCCCAGGCCCCAGGTTGCAACTAACTCCCTGCCTATCCCAGGCCCTAGGTTGCATCTAACTCCCTGCCTATCCCAGGCCCTAGGTTGCATCTAACTCCCTGCCTATCCCAGGCCCCAGGTTGCATCTAACTCCCTGCCTATCCCAGGGACCAGGTTGCATCTAACTCCCTGCCTATCCCAGGCCCCAGGTTGCATCTAACTCCCTGCCTATCCCAGGCCCCAGGTTGCATCTAACTCCCTGCCTATCCCAGGCCCCAGGTTGCATCTAACTCCCTGCCTATCCCAGGCCCCAGGTTGCAACTAACTCCCTGCCTATCCCAGGCCCTAGGTTGCATCTAACTCCCTGCCTATCCCAGGCCCTAGGTTGCATCTAACTCCCTGCCTATCCCAGGCCCCAGGTTGCATCTAACTCCCTGCCTATCCCAGGGACCAGGTTGCATCTAACTCCCTGCCTATCCCAGGCCCCAGGTTGCATCTAACTCCCTGCCTATCCCAGGCCCCAGGTTGCAACTAACTCCCTGCCTATCCCAGGCCCTAGGTTGCATCTAACTCCCTGCCTATCCCAGGCCCCAGGTTGCAACTAACTCCCTGCCTATCCCAGGCCCTAGGTTGCATCTAACTCCCTGCCTATCCCAGGCCCCAGGTTGCAACTAACTCCCTGCCTATCCCAGGCCCTAGGTTGCATCTAACTCCCTGCCTATCCCAGGCCCCAGGTTGCAACTAACTCCCTGCCTATCCCAGGCCCTAGGTTGCATCTAACTCCCTGCCTATCCCAGGCCCCAGGTTGCAACTAACTCCCTGCCTATCCCAGGCCCCAGGTTGCATCTAACTCCCTGCCTATCCCAGGCCCCAGGTTGCAACTAACTCCCTGCCTATCCCAGGCCCTAGGTTGCATCTAACTCCCTGCCTATCCCAGGCCCTAGGTTGCATCTAACTCCCTGCCTATCCCAGGCCCCAGGTTGCATCTAACTCCCTGCCTATCCCAGGGACCAGGTTGCATCTAACTCCCTGCCTATCCCAGGCCCCAGGTTGCATCTAACTCCCTGCCTATCCCAGGCCCCAGGTTGCAACTAACTCCCTGCCTATCCCAGGCCCTAGGTTGCATCTAACTCCCTGCCTATCCCAGGCCCCAGGTTGCAACTAACTCCCTGCCTATCCCAGGCCCTAGGTTGCATCTAACTCCCTGCCTATCCCAGGCCCCAGGTTGCAACTAACTCCCTGCCTATCCCAGGCCCTAGGTTGCATCTAACTCCCTGCCTATCCCAGGCCCCAGGTTGCAACTAACTCCCTGCCTATCCCAGGCCCCAGGTTGCAACTAACTCCCTGCCTATCCCAGGCCCTAGGTTGCATCTAACTCCCTGCCTATCCCAGGCCCCAGGTTGCAACTAACTCCCTGCCTATCCCAGGCCCCAGGTTGCATCTAACTCCCTGCCTATCCCAGGCCCCAGGTTGCAACTAACTCCCTGCCTATCCCAGGCCCTAGGTTGCATCTAACTCCCTGCCTATCCCAGGCCCTAGGTTGCATCTAACTCCCTGCCTATCCCAGGCCCCAGGTTGCATCTAACTCCCTGCCTATCCCAGGGACCAGGTTGCATCTAACTCCCTGCCTATCCCAGGCCCCAGGTTGCATCTAACTCCCTGCCTATCCCAGGCCCCAGGTTGCAACTAACTCCCTGCCTATCCCAGGCCCTAGGTTGCATCTAACTCCCTGCCTATCCCAGGCCCCAGGTTGCAACTAACTCCCTGCCTATCCCAGGCCCTAGGTTGCATCTAACTCCCTGCCTATCCCAGGCCCCAGGTTGCAACTAACTCCCTGCCTATCCCAGGCCCTAGGTTGCATCTAACTCCCTGCCTATCCCAGGCCCCAGGTTGCAACTAACTCCCTGCCTATCCCAGGCCCTAGGTTGCATCTAACTCCCTGCCTATCCCAGGCCCCAGGTTGCAACTAACTCCCTGCCTATCCCAGGCCCCAGGTTGCATCTAACTCCCTGCCTATCCCAGGCCCCAGGTTGCAACTAACTCCCTGCCTATCCCAGGCCCTAGGTTGCATCTAACTCCCTGCCTATCCCAGGCCCTAGGTTGCATCTAACTCCCTGCCTATCCCAGGCCCCAGGTTGCATCTAACTCCCTGCCTATCCCAGGGACCAGGTTGCATCTAACTCCCTGCCTATCCCAGGCCCCAGGTTGCATCTAACTCCCTGCCTATCCCAGGCCCCAGGTTGCAACTAACTCCCTGCCTATCCCAGGCCCTAGGTTGCATCTAACTCCCTGCCTATCCCAGGCCCCAGGTTGCAACTAACTCCCTGCCTATCCCAGGCCCTAGGTTGCATCTAACTCCCTGCCTATCCCAGGCCCCAGGTTGCAACTAACTCCCTGCCTATCCCAGGCCCTAGGTTGCATCTAACTCCCTGCCTATCCCAGGCCCCAGGTTGCAACTAACTCCCTGCCTATCCCAGGCCCCAGGTTGCAACTAACTCCCTGCCTATCCCAGGCCCTAGGTTGCATCTAACTCCCTGCCTATCCCAGGCCCCAGGTTGCAACTAACTCCCTGCCTATCCCAGGCCCCAGGTTGCATCTAACTCCCTGCCTATCCCAGGCCCCAGGTTGCAACTAACTCCCTGCCTATCCCAGGCCCTAGGTTGCATCTAACTCCCTGCCTATCCCAGGCCCTAGGTTGCATCTAACTCCCTGCCTATCCCAGGCCCCAGGTTGCATCTAACTCCCTGCCTATCCCAGGGACCAGGTTGCATCTAACTCCCTGCCTATCCCAGGCCCCAGGTTGCATCTAACTCCCTGCCTATCCCAGGCCCCAGGTTGCAACTAACTCCCTGCCTATCCCAGGCCCTAGGTTGCATCTAACTCCCTGCCTATCCCAGGCCCCAGGTTGCAACTAACTCCCTGCCTATCCCAGGCCCTAGGTTGCATCTAACTCCCTGCCTATCCCAGGCCCCAGGTTGCAACTAACTCCCTGCCTATCCCAGGCCCTAGGTTGCATCTAACTCCCTGCCTATCCCAGGCCCCAGGTTGCAACTAACTCCCTGCCTATCCCAGGCCCCAGGTTGCAACTAACTCCCTGCCTATCCCAGGCCCCAGGTTGCATCTAACTCCCTGCCTATCCCAGGCGTTACGCCACCATTAGACTCATTTGCTCTTGAAGAACACTTTCTGAGACGCCTGCATTTCTCTGTTGGTGCATATGCCTCTGAGGGAATGGCCCTGTTGCTCGCTGCAATGGTCTTGCTACTGGAGGGAATGGCCCTGCTGCTCGATGCAATGGTCTTGCTACTGGAGGGAATGGCCCTGCTGCTCGATGCAATGGTCTTGCTACTGGAGGGAATGGCCCTGCTGCTCGATGCAATGGTCTTGCTACTGAAGGGAATGGCCCTGCTGCTCGATGCAATGGTCTTGCTACTGAAGGGAATGGCCCTGCTGCTCGATGCAATGGTCTTGCTACTGGAGGGAGGGAGTGGGCTTGCTGCACCCTTGGTCTCACCACTCACCTTCTCCTTCGCACCTCTCTTCCATGTGCTCCCAGCAGGCGAGTCGGCCCCTGCAGCGTGTGCGTTACCTGTCGTAGACGAGAACGTCTCAGTGCATCTGCTGCTGCTGCGGCTGCGGCTGCTGCTGCTGCTGCACTGCAACCTGCCTGCCCCATATCACACCTCTCCTCCCTCTACCCTCCTTCCCTCTCCTCCTCCCAGGTGCTCCCAGCGGGCGAGTCGGCCCCTGCAGGGTGCGCTGTGGCCATAGTGGACGAGAACCTCTCGGTGCACGTGCTGCTGAGGGGGATGGTGGACGCCAAGGCAGAGACACAGAAGCTGGGCAAGCGCAAGAACGAGACCTCCAAGTGAGTCTCTCTACCTTTTCAGTTAGTGTGTGCTGCTGAGGGGCATGGTGGACGCCAAGGCAGCGACTGAGAAGCTGGGCAAGCACAAGAACGATACTAGCAAGTAAGCTCCCTACCTTATCTATTTCAGTTTTCTCAAGCGTCACCAGACTAGATGAGAGCCTGTCAAGCTGCTGAGGGGGATGTTGGATGCCAAGGCAGAGTCAGAGAAGCTGGGCAAATGCAAGAACGAGACGAGCAAGTAAGCTCCTCCTGCCTTTTCTGTTTTGAGTTGTCTCAAGAGTCACCTGAGAAGGTGAGAGCCTGTCAAGCTGCTGAGGGGGATGGTGGACGCCAAGGCAGAGACAGAGAGGCTGGGCAAACGCAAGAACGAAACCTCAAAGTACGTGGCTTTCCTTTTTCTGGTTTGAAGCTTAGAGGTGACTCAAGAGTCTCCACGTGATGACTTAGAGCCTTGTTGGTGTTACCTGACGCAAGGGCAGGGACAGAGAAGCTGGGCAAACGCAAGAACGAGACCATCTCTCTACAGTGCATCCTTTCAAAATCTGCTGACGGGGATGGTAGACGCCAAGGCAGAGACAGTGCAGCTGGGCGAGCGCAAGAACGGAACTGCCAAGCAAGTGGGCTGCCTCGTCTGGTCGGAGACGCTGAGGGACTCAACCCAGCAGTCACCCTAGCGGTGGGGTTGACCCTTGCTGTCAGTGTTTACTGAGGGGGGTGGTGGATGCCAAGGCGGCAATAAAGGCGAAATGGTAGAAATAAAACGCAAGAAACTCAGAACGAGACATCCAATCGAATGAGTCTCTTTTTTGCTCCCTAACGAAAACCCTCCTCGTTAATATCCATCGACATATAGTTAGTTTTTTGTTCACCTCGTCTGTTGTCACATCCCATCTCGTCATGCCTCAAACTGTAAAATTGCCTGAGCATACACCGGAGCATACACCGGAGCATGCACCTGAGCATACACCGGAGCATGCACCGGAGCATGCACCTGAGCATACACTTGAGCATACACCTGAGCATACACCGGAGCATACACGATGAGCATGCTGATAACTTCTCAAACGACATGAGCATGCATTGAAAATTCCACTGTGCTTTCCACCTGCCAGGCTCCAGGAGGCTCTTGCCAAGAAGATGGGAGTGCCTGGATACGAGGAGAAGGTGCCAGCAAACGTGAGGGAGGAGAATGCTAGCAAGGCTGCACCATATGCCCCATGGCGTATGTCCTAACTTCCCCTGTTCCTCCCTTTGAACCCTCCTCACCCACCAGGCTCCAGGAGGCCCTTGCCAAGAAGATGGGAGTGCCGGGGTACGAGGAGAAGGTGCCGGCAAACGTGAGGGAGGAGAATGCCAGCAAGGCTGCCAAGCTGGCGGCTGAGCTGGCAAGCATTGATGAAGCCATCAAGAATTTTGAGAAGCTGATGCTTGATGAAGGTTCCGCATGAAGGGATGTGACTGGATATGCATGCGTCTGACCACGCGCCTTTTTGTATCTGATATGGTGACTCCGCGCTTCTTCGATTCCTCACTCAACTCGTCAAGAGTGGTAGCTGGGTGCACTCCAGCGGGCATTGTGAGATTGAGGTATCGCACGTGGGCTTTCTTATGCAGTGCAAGAAAGTAGACTTGTTGAAATCCAATGGAACACATAGGGTGATACAAGCAAGATTCGCAAACTACATCGTAGAACACTCCTAAGGGTGATTGTTTTGGGGTATTGTAATGAAGTGCGAAGAAGAGTGTGTGTTGAAGGATTGATTTATGAGGAAACAATACAACTGAGGCAACATAAAAAAGGCCGGGAGCATGGATAGCCTGTCAACATATATTTTGTTACAGGCTAGATAGGTGTGTATATAGTACAACACCTTAGGTTATATTCCCTTGTACCCCATTATTCTAGTCAACTTTTTACTCTGAGATGGTATCACGCTAGGTTAGGATACCGCCCACCCGCGCTTCCGCCCTCGTCCTAGCCCTAGCCCAAGCCGCCCGTCGCTAGCCGCTGCTAGCCGCTCGTCGGCCGTAGCCGCCGGCCCGCCGGCTGCCCGCCGCCCGTTGGCCGCCTGTCGCCGCTGGCCGCCCGTAGCCGCCAGCCTGCTGGCCGCCAGCTGCGCGCCGCCCGTCGCTGCCGCCCGTCGCCGCCAGCTGCCCGTAGCCCGCTGGCCGCCTGTCGCCACCCGTAGCCTCTGGCTGCCTGTCGCCGCTGGCCACATGTAGCCGCCAGCAGCCCGTAGCCGCCAGCCCGCTGGCCACCTTTAGCCACCAGCTGCCCGCCGCCCGTCGCTGCCGCTCGTAGCCGCCAGCTGCCCGTAGCCTGCTGGCCGCCTGTCGCCGCCTGTAGCCTCCAGTCGCCCGCCGCCTGTCACCGGTGGCCGCCTGTCGCTGCCAGCCCGCCTGTCCCCGCTGGCAGCCCGTTGCCGCCAGCCTGCCCGTCGCCGCTGGCCGCCCGCTGCCGCCAGCCGCCCATAGCCACTGGCCGCGCGTAGCCGCCAGCCGCTAGTAGCCACAAGCCGTCCGTTGCCACTAGCCACCCGTAGCCGTTGGCCGCCCGTAGCCGCCAGCCGCCCGTTGCCGCCAGCCGCCCGTAGCCGCTGGCCGCCCGTCCCTGCAGGGCGCCCTTTGCCACCAGCCCGCCCATAGCCGTTGGCTTGTCTGTAGCCGCCCGCCCGTCGACGCCGGACGCCCGTAGCCGCCAGCCACCGCCCCCCACCCCGCCGGCCTTGGCTTCCCCTCCGAGGCGGGGCTCCCGCCGGCAATCTCCACCGCTCTCCACTGCACTTCACCGCTCTCCACCGCACTCCACCGCTCCTCACCGCACTCCACTGCACTCCACCATACGCCACTGCTCTGGTCTCTGACCCTGCCCGTCCTCCATCCGTCGGGGGTACTCCTGCCCTTGGCAGTGTTGTCCTGCAGGACCGGCAGTACGACCTTGCTTTCCTATCCGAGGCCGCGCCTCATCTCCGCATCCATGGCAGCTATCCACTGAGAGGCCTAGGGTCCCGAGGTCGCCTCAGCCTTGGCCATGTTGTCAGCGAACAGGACCGGGGCAGAGCTAGGCCGCTCACCTAAGTCTGTGAGCAAGATCGTCAGCCAGCGGAGCTCCTGTGCCGCCATGGCACCGGCGTAGATCTCAGCCTCATAGCTAGACTAGGCAACAGATGAGGAGTGAGCGGACCTCCACGAGATGGCACCTGAACCAACGCTAAAGCACTAGCCCTGGGAGGACTTGAGGGTCTCAGCGTCGTCCGCCCAAGAAGCATCTTGTGCCCAGTAAGGACCACTGGCCTGCGTCCTCCTAGCACTAACCCCATGCCCGAGAGTACTAACAAAAAACCCTCTTAGCGGTCGACCAGTGCTGTGGTCGGTGTCTGCCTGTGGCCACAAAACGAGCTAGGATGCTGAGAGGGTATGTGAGATCTGGACGAGTGCAAGTCATCAGGTACATGAGGCAACCCACCAGCTCTGCGTAAGGACCACTGGGCTCTACTGACTTCTTAGGAACTGGAGCTGAGAGTATATGATCTACTGGCAGAGGTATGGGCTGTGCATAGGAGAACTAACGACCGAACTTCTGAAAGACCTAGCGCACCAAGTGTGACTGTGTAAGAGTGATGGTTCGCGCTGCTCTGTCCCTGGAGATCTGCAGGCCAAGGTAGTGGCGCAGCTCTCCTAGGTCAGTGCAGGTGTGTGTCCTCAGCAGCTCGACCTTCACGGAGGCTAGGGCATCTCTGTCTGCAGTGGCGAAGACCATATCGTCTACGTAGACAAGGATGTAGCACAGCGTCTAGCCAGCACGAACGAAGAGCGAGGGGTCAGCAGAGGAAAGAACTGCACGTCAGCTACCGTAGCACGCAGAGTGTCGTGCCACTCACGAGGCGCGTGTCACAGGCTGTAGACTTGGCGCCGAAGGAGCCACTGGGTCCCAGAAGTGAAGGTACCAGCAAAGCCATGAGGATAGCGCGGGTAGACCTGCTCGTGTAGGCTCCCATGAAGAAATGCAGTGGAGGAGTCGAGGGAGTGTAGCTCGTAGTCACGCTATGCTGCTACGTGTAGTAGCGCTCGAAGAGTAGTCATCTTCGGGGTCGTGGCGAAGGTCTGAAAGAAGTCCAACCCCTCACGCTGACTGAAGCCTCTAGCCAGGTAGCACGCCTTGAACACTGGCGGCTCTCCAGGGGGGCGCTTCACCTTGAAGAGCCACCGGCCATCGACTACGTTCACCCCAGGTGGGGGACTTGCGTGGACGTAGGTGCCGGTGGATCTCGAAGATGCCATCTCCTGCTTCATGGCAGCTATCCACTGAGAGGCCCAGGGTTCTGAGGTCGCCGCATTGTAAGTGCGAGGGGTCGGGTTTGTCAAAGGCGTCTGGGTCACCCTTAGGGACTAGCAGCATGGAACAGAGATGGTGAGCAGCCTCAGACAGGAAAGCAAGCTCGTATTGTCTGTCCTCTAGGACGTCACTGCCAAGGGCAGACGCACCCCCTATGGACGGAGGACAGACAGGGACAGAGACCAGAGCAGTCGCGTAGTCAAGGCGACGGATAGAGGCGAAGTCAGCGAGAGCAGCGACAAGCGCGTCAAGAGTCGAGACAGGAACAGACAGGTCGGTAACGAGGGAGGCAAGGACCCAAGGAACAAGAGGACGAACAGCACGAAGGTAGTCAAGCAAAGGGGGAGGCGCGACAGCGAGCGATGACGGATGAGGCGAAGGCAGAAGGGGAGGACAAGACGCGTGGGAACAAAGCAACATAGGGTGAGAATGCTGAACAGGAGAGACAGGGCGAGTACGAGAGGGACGGCGAGACCAGACGTGAGACTGAGGCGTCTGGTCAGGAGACAGTGGAGGAGAGACAGGAGGGGAACAAGGGGGGAGATGAGACGGAGACGAGTCCGGGGGAGGGAACACAGAGTTGTAGACAAGAAGGGGAGGCGGCGGGGCAGGCGCAGGCGAGATGTCAGGGGAGGGAAGGCCGAGCAGGCGAAGGGTGGACATCGTCGGCGACTGCTGCTGCTACTGCTCGACGCTGACACATGTACCACCAACTGCACCACGGTAACATCCGGAACACTCCACTCAAGCACCCCCAGAACGATCAACCCCAGGAGCAAGAACCCTTTCGAGCACTGGTGCCACCCCCAGGCCCGTCAGGACAAGCCACGACAGGAACCCCTGGACTAGCACCCTCCTCAACGCTAGCAACCCCAGAGTCCACGAACAGCTGCTGCTGCGGTGGCAACGGCGGCTGCTGCTACGGCGGCTGCGACGACGGCTGCAGTGGCTGCTGCGGCGGCGGAGGAGGAGACACCGGGGGAGAGGCAGGTGGCAAGAGCAGCGCCACGGGGGCCCCAGAGTCAGCCGACTCCTCGACCGGGACAACGGACAGGAGGGGAGTGACGTGGGACACACCAGAGGGAGCAGGACGGGGAGGGAGGGGAGCAGGGGCTACCGGGGAGTGGGAACCAGAAACAGGGAAGGGGAAACCGGGAGACCTCGGTGGGGAAAGCGGTGGTAAAAGGAGACAGACTCGTCGAAAGTAGCGTCACGGGAGTGAAAGAAGCGGTGAGACGGCGGGTGGTAAAAGTGCAAGTCAGACGATTCAAGGGGGAAACCGAGGAAGACACAGGGGACAGTGCAGGCAGTGAGCTTGTCCGTGCCAGAGGCACGAAAATGAGCAAGGCAGCCCCAGACATGGAACGCGGACGCGTCACCAGGGAACCCGGTCCAAAGAAGGGTCGGCAAAACCTGCGGCTGCTGGGAGCGCGGACACAGGTTAAGCTGGTGAGCGGCGTAGCGAACGGCAAACGGCCACAGAAAATGGGGTGCACCGGCATGAATCATGGAGGTACGAGCCACCTCCATGACCAAACCGATGCGTAGCTCAGCGACCCCATTCTACTGCGGGGAGTCCGGTAGGGTGTACGACTGGGTGATGCCCTCCGCACGACAGAACTGTCCAAGCCGACCAGAGGCGAACTCGCTGCCACGGTCAGAGTGGAGACACAGCATAGGGAGACCACGGTGGAGGCGCGCAACTACGACCCACGGGATAAGAACGTCAGGCACGTCGGCCTTCCGCTCTAGGGGAAACACCGTGGTGTAGCACGTGTAGTCGTCGACGAGCACGAGAAAGTGACGCTCGCGACGCGGTCCAGGGACGAGGGCTGGGCCCCAGACGTCCAAGTGCAGGGTCTGGAGGGGTGCAGTGGCAGGGCAAAGCGAAGAGGAGTGAGGAGCACAGCGCAGCTGTCTCTCGACGCAAGGCGTGCACGGCGGCGCAGGCGAGGGAGGGAGGGCAGGAAGCGATGCAGGGAGACCTAGGATGAGACTGTGCTGAGACATGTGACGCAGACGTGGGAGTGTGGGGTGACCTAGGCAGTGGTGCCACAGAAGCGACGGGTGAGTGAGCGTCCGACACGAGCAAGCCACAGCAACCTGGGTAGATGCAGGACCCGGGGAGGACGCGCCCACCCAGGAGGAAGCAGTGTCCAGCGTAAACAAGCCAGACACCGGGTCCCGGGGGAACCTGAGGCAGCCTCTGTACAGACAGCGTACCGCTTGTGACCACGGAACGTAGTGGTGACGACGAGGTCCTGAAGACAGCCGGCACCAACTAAGTTTATGGAGAACGAAGGGATGTGCAGGTCTGTAAGGGAACCCGAGGGGACCGCCGGACAGGGACGGGTAGTGTAGCTGCGAGCTACGACAGGACTTGAGGAGGGGTCAGCAAGTGCGACAGCCGCATGCGCGGCAAGCGGCGCGAGGGTGGCGTGGTCTCGGAAGAGGCAGGCTGACGCACCGGAGTCAAGTGTGAAGGACAGCGAAGCAGTAGCGGCAGACGGAGGAGGAGTGAGTGTAGAGCCCAGGCTGGACAAAGTAAACAGTCCTACACCTGTCGCAGCAGGGAAGTTTGAACTACACACAGGTGCTACGCCTAAGGTAGAGAACACAGGGTAATAAGATCCGGACACACTAGAAGCGTCAGCATACAGAGAATGCAGGGCAGAACTAATCTGATCCATGTCTATGTTAAAAACAGGCACACCGTGGCGCAGCAGACTAGGCCAGTCAGGGAGGTCCGGGGCCGAGCTGAAGCGGCAACGAAAGAGGTCGTCGAGGCGGCGGAGGTAGCGGGCGGTCGGGTGCGGGCGGCGGCACATGGTGTCATGGAGGGGTCTGGTCTGGAGCTGGTACTGACAGCTCACAGCACTGAAGCTGCCTGTAGACGCCGAGCAGCGCGGGCCACCACCGCGGCCACCACCTCCTGGGGCCCCTGGCCACCCCGGCGGGAGGCGGGGCCATTGCTGCTGCTGCTGCGGCGGCTGCTGCTGCTGCTGCGACTGCAACTTTTGCTACTGCGTCTGTTGCGATTGCTGCTGGTCCTGGACACCAGCTCCAACCCCCTTGTCATAACCACTGTCCCCGCCACCACCACCACCACCACCAACGCCACCACCACGCCCTTCCTTGGGGTCGTGACGGCCCCGAAGCTGTCGCTACTGCGGGAAAGCCGCAGCTGCTGTCTCAGTGGTAGGGGCGGCCGTGGGAACCGTGGCAGAGACGTCAGCGTACGTGCACTGGGAGGGAGCACAGCCCTGAAAGATAGGGACTGCCGCAACATCGCTCAACTGAGCGATAGTGCGCTGACGAGTCTCTATCTTAGACAGAGTAGTGAAAAAGGCGGTGAGGGTGAGGTCGCTAGAGTGCTGACTAAGGAAGTGGTCGCGAGCAGTGGCTAAGCAATCAGGCAGGCGCATGACAATAAGGTACAGGATAGCGCAGAACGGTGGGGGAAAGGCAGTGAGCTGGGCGGTAGTGCTAGCAGCGCAGTAGCTAGTCTCTAGTGCTCGGAGGTGAGTAGCGAGGTCAGCGACAGTGGGGAAAGAGGAAAGGTCAGGAAATAGCATGGGGAGGATCAAGCGGCCAGCAGAGGCGGAGGCAGGGATGGAGTAGCGCGCAACTACTGCATCTAGGAAGTCCTTGGCGTTCGCGACAGCAGTGAAGCGCGGTCGCTCTGGCAGAGGAAGCGCATGACTAATGGCGAGTTGCGCTACAGCATCGCGAGAATCCCAGACAGCGCGAGCGATCGCAGCAGCAGCAAAGGCCTCACACTCAACAGTGGTGGGGTCAGCAGGGAGGGGATTAGGCGCAGAAGGGCGAGGAAGCAAGCCATCAACATGCATAGCCAGGGAGTGCCCATCATGGCTCTGACCTGTCAGGTGCCAACGGAGATCGACAAGCCAGGCGGCGAACTCGATCGCGTGTCCCTCCATGTTCAGGCGATGTACAGAGTCCGCCATCGCGCAGCCTCAGCGATATAGGTCCACGGCGGCACAACGTTACGGCGGCACAGCGTCACGGCGGCACAGCGGCACGGGGACTCGGCGGCACAGCGGCACAGGTGCGCAGCGGCACGGCGGTAGGGCTCTCCGGCTGGAAAACCGTTGGGAAGGCCGAGGAGGGCCCGAGGCGCACAGGGCCCGAGGCGTGCAGAGCTGGCAGGGCGCGAAGGGCCGGCGGAGCGCTAGGGCCAGGAGGGCGCACGAGGAGCCAAGGAGGTGCAAGAGGGGCCGGGGAGGTACGCGAGTGGCAGGCGGGCGCACGAGGGGCCGGGAAGCGCGAAGGGCCGGCTAGGCGCACAAGGGGCTGGCGAGCACGCGAGGGGCCGGCTAGGCGCGAGGGGCCGGCAAGAGGCTAAGGAGCCGGCTAGGTGCGAGAGGCCAGTGAGCACGCGAGGGGCTGGCTAGGCGCTAAGGGGCCGGCTAGGCGCGCGAGGGGCCGGCTAGGCGAGAGGGGGGGGGGGGCTAGGTGAGAGGGGGTCGGCTGGGCACGAGGGGCCAGCTAGGCGCGAGGGGCCGGCTATTGCGCGAGAGGGGACGGCTAGGTGCGAGGGGCCGGCTACGGCGCGAGAGGGGCCGGCTGGGCGCGATGGGCCAGTTGGGCGCGAGGGGCCGGCTACGGCGCGAGAGGGGATGGCTGGGCGCGAGGGGCCGGCTAGGCGCGAGGGGCCAGCTAGGCGCGAGGGGCCGGCTACGGTGCGAGAGGAGCCGGCTGGGCGCGAGGGGCCAGCTGGGGGCGAGGGGCCGGCTAGGCACGAGGGGACGGCGGGCACGCTAGGGGGCGGCAGACGCGCTAGGGGACGGCGAGGCGCGGTAGGCTAGGGCGAGGGGCGGAAGCGGGTGGGGGGACCTAACCTACTCATGATACCATGTTAGAATACTAGAATGATAGGAACAAGAGTGTACAGGAAAGATATATAATCGGAGATGTACTCTCTAAGAACACAAGCCTATCTAGCCTATAACTTCTACATATAAACATATGTATAAATTGACAGATCCTCCTATGTCAGGAACCTCGACTGGAGGGCAGAGCAAAGCACATTCAGCTGCGGTACTTCCTCATGCGCGTGCTATAGCAGCGCCGCCAGACCCGCGTAGTACATTTGGCCTCAGGTGCCAACACGGCTGATATCTTTACGAAGGCGCTTGCGCCTACATATCATCAGCGGCACTGTGTCTAGCTTGGTCTAGTTCATGTAGCTTCTCACTTGCTAAGACCTTGATTGCGTACGTGTGGTTCGTAAAATGGCGCGAAGCGCCTAGATCTAGGCACCCAACAGCAAGGCGGACGATAATGCATGCGGCTCGTCAGGAGACCACATCCGGGACCGCGATTTGAATTTCGTGGCAGAGCTCCGCGGCAATCCCATTAAAGCAGTGTACGCGTTACTGCTTAAAACCAAGGAAATACCATTTCCTTACAGGTATACTCTACTGGATTCATCTGAGTGTGCTGCTTCGTCACTGTAGACACTTATGGAAACTCTGTTAGGTTTGCGAATTCGGGTTTCCAGCAAATTTGGTGTGCGTCGCCAAAAGCCAACACAGCATTTCGTGTTTGTCACATCCAATGGTCTCGATCCCTATCATACACGTGGTTCGTATGGATTGGCCTTTGTGCTGGCATGGCGCTTTTATCCCGAGGCGCGCATCACGAATCGCCTGCTTCGATAGTGTCGCGCATTCGACAATTTCCGCGTTGGCCCAGTTTCTCAATTGGCTCAAATTTCGCAATGCGACTGCTGCGCGGGCTTTGCCCACCCGCTCACGGAAATCTCTCGCGTGAAAAAAAGGCTACCAGCTCCATTCCCCAAATCGACAGCATCGCCGCATCGAACCGTAGGACCCCGTACAAGAACGCGTGAGACCGTAGCGTACCTTTCTGATAATCCACCTGCAGCCCCTCGCACCGCAACGTCCACGGAATAAAACCACCCAACCATATATGCAGATTTTTCTCTCATCCCTTCCTCCTCAGCTTTCGAAGGCAAGGTTCAGAATCACCGCTAGCGTGTGAGGTGCTGCAGACGATGGTCGTCCCCAGACCAGCCCAGCCCGGCCCAGGCTTCAGTTCAGCAGCGTCGTTTCGTTTGTGGATAGACCAGCCCGCAAGCAACTGCAAGTAGCATCATATAACGCCGTTACGCCGTCTCTCTGCGACACTCACCACACCAGCAGCAGCTCCGTCCACGTGCGAAGAAGCTGCCGCCTCAAAGTTGATCGTCACTTCAGTGCCGCCATCCCGTCCGTGCTTACTCGATCGATAGTGTCGCGCATTCTGATTCCCAAGCGTAGAACCAGAGGCGCGGAAGGCGATAATCCTTCTTGGAGAGTTCGGCTTGTTGCAGGGGACTCCATTTTTACCCGGAGAAAGGGAGAGTTCATTTAGCAGGTGCTGAAAAGTCGCCTAGTGCTACAGCACCTGCTAGGATAAAAAAGTCCTTCCAGCCATGGCTCTCCTCCCAACGCATCACCTAGCGCCATTAGGACTCCATGACACAAGGAGTACGAAGGCATCTCTCCGCCCTGCATCGCGAAAGTCCCCCTCGCAGCGAGAACGCCTCGCGTGATTCTAGGAAGCCCGCCGCTCCTCTCCCCTCCCACTCCCTCTTCCCTCCCCCCCCCCCTCCCTTCCCCGCCCTCTCCGCCGTCCCGCCCTCCCCGCCCTTTCCCCTCCTCTCCCCTCCACATTCACCTACACGGATCGGTGACATGTGCGCGCCGTACTGCGGCGGCTTCTGCTTGTAGCGGCTTCTGCTGCTGTCAGGCAGTAGATTTGCCGTATAGGCTAGACCGTCGATTTGCTCTCGATACGACATTCCACACAAGGCTTAGGCGCTGTAGTAGCCGCCAGGCTGTCCGCGTAGTCCTATAATGTCTTTCGCTCCCGCCGCGACATGAAATGGCTGCGCCCGACGCCGCCGCAGACAGGCGGCCAGCCGGATCGACCGGTCAACCCCCGAAACCCGGTCAACGCGGTGAGCCCAGTCAACCCTGTCAACCCAGTCGATGCGCCCAAAGCTATGGAGAAGACAGTCAGGCCGTGGACGAAGTACCTTCGCGTGATCAAAACGACTGTGACAAAATCGAGCGCAGCAATAAAGTACAGCCATGTCAGCCAGGTCCATCATGCCACGTGTTCGGCGGCATCGTCCACGTCAGCGCTCAAGCCGCTCCCGCCCTGCCCCTGGAGCCAGCCTTGGATGACGGATCCGCCGTACGCTCCCACGTGTACGATCTACTCCGCGAGGCACGCCGCCATTGGCGGGCTGGCGCCGCCGAATGCGGCGTGGAATACGGCGGCATCGGTTCCCTCGCCGCATTCGGCGGCGACGGCCACTGTGCGGGGAATCGTGGCGGCGGTAGCGGAGGAGGGGGTGAAGAGCCGAGCCTGGAGGCTCGGTTCAGGCTCGGGACGGAGCTGGGGCGAGGCCATTTCGGCGTGGTGCGGCTCTGCGAAGACCGGCGAACCGGCGAGCGGTTCGCCTGCAAGACCGCTCTCAAGTCGCAAATAACTGTGCGTTACGACTTGCTTCGTTAACTTTCTGGTTTGCCTCATGCTTTTTTTTTTTCCTCATAGATGACTCCAATCTAACAAGCGAGCGGTTCGCCTGCACGACCGTTCTCAAGTCGCAGATGACTGTGCGTGACTCTTCATTATTTCCGGCACGTTCAATAAAAATGTTTCGTGGTTTGCCTCATGATTGGGGGCTCTTTGGTCATTTTTTAGTCGACTCAAGAAAAAAAAGAAAAAGAAAAAAAAAAAATCACCTTTTGAGTCGACTCAAAAATATTTTTTGTGGTTAGTCTCATGATTGGGGGCTCTTGGGTCGAGGACCAAGGCAGGCAGGTCGGGGACCAAGGCAGGTAGTGGCTGGCTGGGATCCACTTTGCAGGCAGTGCTTGCGCGCTGGCGGCTTAATTACCGTTTGAGTATATTTCTTTGTACTCTTTCCATTCCCTTTTATTGCCTTCTTCCCCTCCCTTCCGCCCCGCATCCGCCGCTCCATGTCTCCCGCTCAGCAGACTCCCGAGGCCATGCGCGAGTTACGCGCGGAAGTGCTGATTCCGCTGCTGTTGCAAGCCGCGCGCGGGGAAGAACAGGCGCATGCAGCGCGCGGGGTAAAACAGGCGCAAGCAGCGCGCGCGAGGGAAGGAGGTGAAGCATCGCAGGGGGGGAAACAGGCGGGCGCAGGGCGCAGCAAAGGCTGGAAAGCCATTGGATGCGGGGAAGGAACGGTGAAAGCAGCGCGCGGGGAAGAGGGCGAGGCAGCGCGAGAGGAGCAGCGGAGTACAGAGGGGGGGCATGGGGGAAGGCAAGGGGAATATCAGTGGCGGGGAGTGTCAGGCGCGCGGTGTTTGAAGTTCGTGCGGATAACGGACGTGGCTGACGCGGACCGGAACACTGCTGATGCTGACTGCTATAACGCGGATGAAAATGGGGTTGGATCTACAAAAAGGAGTGAATATGCTTACAAGACGCGAAATGAAGTTAATGAAAATGAGTTCGTGCGTTTGGTGGATGTTTTCGAGGACCACTCTGCGGTGCATCTGGTGATGGAATACTGCGAGGGAGGGGATTTGTTCGACCATGTGGCGCGACATGAGAGGCTGGATGAACGCCAAATTTGCCACATAATGAGGTGGGGTGGATGACGTTATCAGGTAACCGGCGTAGTCACCGGATGCTGGAATAATTACAAGAGTCTTCCTTCTTGCTCCAAAGTTCTTCCACATTTTCTATCCAGCACTTCCCTCCCTTCTCTTTCCCCCCCAGTCCTCTCTATTTGTTTCCTCATTCATCACCACCATTCTAAACATTTCCCACATATTCTCCTGATGTGCACCCGCTTGATTCCCGTGTCCTACTCTCCACATTTTGAGGCGCCTCAACAACTTGCAGCAGCAGTGGCACGGATGCACCAGAGGGGCATGGATGGGCGCAATGCACGCTGGTTTCCCCAAAAGCAGTCCGGAGTCGGTCCCGCTTCGATCCCATCTACTCTTCTACATCCCACCCCTCTCCCCCAGGCAACTCGCGGCAGCAGTGGCACGGATGCACGAGAGGGGAATAGTGCACCGCGATCTGAAGCCGGAAAACATCCTCCTTACAAGCAGATCCAGTTACTCGAACAGTAATCTCTTCACCAGGAGCTGCTGCCACATGGATTCTGGAGAGGCTTCAGCTGTTAGTCTATGCCCATCCTTTCTATCAGCAAACTCGTTAACAGCACAGTGCATTGAGGTAAAGATTGCTGATTTTGGGTTGGCGAGGGTGTTACAACGCGGGTGCAGGCTGCATGGAATGGTGGGGAGCCCTTTTTACATGGCCCCTGAGACAGTAAGGGGAAGGGAGTATGGAGAGGAGGTGGACGTGTGGAGTTTAGGTGTGATAATGTACACTTGCCTCTCCGGTACACTACCGTTTTACGGTAAGAACCAGAATGCAGTATTCGCTGCGGTTTGCAGGGGAGAGGTGGATCTGGAGACGGGCCAACCCTGGACACTGATCTCGCATGAGGCGAAGGAACTCATCCGTCGGATGCTGGACGTGGACCCCAATCGACGGATCCGATCAAGCAGCATCCTGCACCATCCATGGTTTGAGCTGCAGCATCAAAGCCAGCGCTACCATCAGCAGCAGCGCCAGCACTGCCACCATCACCAGCAGCATCAGAAGGACCGGCATACTCACCAGCACCAGCAGCACCATCACCAGCAGCATCAGCAGCATCAGCAGCATCAGCAGCATCAGCAGCACCAGCAGCATCAGCAGCATCAGCAGGATCAACAGCATCAGCATCGTCACCCGCATCGGATGGGCCAGCATACTCACCAAGACCAGCAGCAGCAGCACCAGCACCACCATCACCAGCGCCAGCAGCACCAGCAGCGCCAGCAGTGTAGCAAGGCAGCAGCAGCAGAGGCAAACTCCAGAAGCAGCACCAGCTCCGATGGGGTCATCAGTAGAGATGGCGCCACAACCAGCATGCCTACGGAACCTTCTACACCTTCAGAGTCTACACCTTCTGAACAATCAACAGCCCGCAACACAACCCCACCACTTTCACTGCTATCAATTTCTCCCCCATCCTCGCCTCCCCTCTCAACAACCTCCAATAATCAGCGTCCTTTGACCTCCCCTTCAGCTCCTAGAGTTTCACCCCGTAAGTCTTTCCTTTCAGATCCTTCAGGTGTTTTGCTTTCAGCCCCCGGAAATTTCCACTCGGATCCTTCTGGTGATTCGTTTTTAGCCCCTGGAGCGTTCCCAGTTCAGTGCTCCTTGACCGAGGTAAAGGCCAGCCAATCACAGCGCAGGGGCAGGTTTATGATATTTTCTGCACCGTCGTCTCCTGTTCCTGTGGCGGGTTGCAAACATAAATTAGGTGGTGTTATTAGTGGTGTGTCTGGGCTCTCATTATCGTCGGAGGATGGATCGGTGCATAAAGTTACCGAGAGTGGTGTTGGGAGGTTTAGTCCACAATCTGTTCTAGATGGTGCTAATTTCGGAATGTAAGATGTTGATGGGTGTAGTTGCTACCAAGCTTATAGTCTAACCATTTGATGCATAGGCCGTTACCAATGTTAGTATAGAAGCTCATTTACTGTAGTATGGACACGACGGAGATAGGGTAGCTGTTGCGCATGGATTGTAGTAGTAGACTAGGCTATGTTATGCTAGTAACGACCAAGTAGAACTTGAATGTTGGCTGTTTCTCTCAAAGGAGAATGTATTTTGGCCTTTTTTGGTTCCTAATGTAAAGCATAGAGCTATAATCTACAATCGCGTATTTACCCCTTTTTTTCCCCTCGCCTCCAACCCAGCCCACTTGGGATTGCCATCACCACCTTGGCCTCCCAATCGTCCTCATTTCGTCGCAGCGCTGGCCCTCCTTAGCTCTAGTGGCTAAAGCGATTTACCTAGCGACTTCGATGGAGTCCGCAGCGCCGGCCGTCGCGGAAAAAACCTTGGATGAAGCTACGGAGAAGCCCTCGCGTCCCCAGGAATCACTGGGATCGCCACAAAAGCTGGGAGATGGAGGAAAGTTAGCATTTCCTCCATCCGCGGTAAAGAGCGGCTCTGTATTAGTTCCTGCAGAAGAGATTAAGAGCGAATCTGCACTAGTTTCTGAACTACATCGCGAACCAGCGGTTAAGAGTGGTGGGGATGTACATCAGGAGCCGGCGGTTAAGAGCGACTGGGAGGTGGCGCCGTGGGATCAGCACGCGGGGCTGCTGAAAATGGCGCGATTCGATTACCGGCGGGAAGAGCTGCTCCGATCCGGAAATGGCGGCGGGATTCAGGGATTCCTGATCACCTGCGCTTTCCGTATGTGCTCGAACGTGACCCGTTTTGAGGCGCCTGAAAAAAAGGTGTTCAGATGTGGCTAGTGAACACCTGTCTAGTGAACACCTGTCCAGTGAACACCTATCCAGTGAACACCTGTCCAGTGAAGCTCGCAACCCACAACGCGGCTAGTGAAGCTGAGAGTTGCAATGTGAATCACGCAAATTGCGCTTTGTGCTCCGTGTCTGGTGCTTCCTCCATGACTTTGATTAACCTCAAAAGTTGACTTTTGAGGCGCCTCATAGTTGCGCTTTGTGCTCCGTGTCTTGTGATTCCTCCCGGTACATTGCTGGGATTGCCTTCTCCAACCCCAAACCTTTAACCCGAAACCCTGAACCCTTGCTCGACGTGTCTGCTTGCTCGACGTGTCTGCTTGCTCGACGTGTCTGCTGCATGCATTGCGTGTGTCTGCTGCATGCATGGCGCGTGTTCAGGCCGAGAGAAGAGTGCCACGTCAGAAGCACTCTCCATCCTCCCTAAGGTGCGCTGCTGCTGCCACTGTGCTCTACCCACTGTTATTGCAGTAACTAGGTGTATTTTGAGTCGACTCAAAATTTCTACCCACTGTTATTGTAGTAAATAGGCTGTTGTTGCTCGTCACGAGCTCTAATCTAGGCTTTACAGCCATCAAAACTGAAACTTGCGTGGGCCATGCTCCTTCTAAGACTGATGTTGCTCATTTTGTGCTTCTTTCCGTTCTCTTGGCTGCTATTCCCCCCCTCCCCCCTCACTCCTCACTCCTCACCCCTCACTCCTCACCCCTCACCCCTCCCCCCTGGGCCGCTGTGCGCCTGCGCTGCGCCCCTGCGCTGCGCCCCTGCGCTGGGCGCCTGCGCTGGGCGCCTGCGCTGTGCGCCTGCGCTGTGCGCCTGCGCTGTGCGCAAGTGTTGAGGGAATGACAGGGACGAGTGCGTCGCTCCTGTCCTTATCTCCCCCCCTCTCTCATCCACCATCCCGCCCTCCCCCAACCCAGTACCTGCACTGTGCCTCAGAGCCGAGGGGATTTAAGGGACTAGTGCAGTGCAGTGCAGTGCAGTGCAGTGCTCCTCGCCTTATCTCCCCCCTCCGCTGACCCGCCCCCTATCTCCCATCCCCACGCATCCCCACCCATCCCCTCCCCCAACCCAGTACCTGCCTGCACTGTGCGCCAGAGCCGAGGGGCACTGTGCCCCACTGCACTGTCCCTCCTCCCCCAACCCAGTGCGCTGAACCGCCCCCTGTCTCCCATCCGCCGTCCCTCCTGTTCCCCAACCCAGTACCTGCCTGCTCTGTGCGCCAGAGCCGAGGGAAGTGAAGCAGAGGCGCTGGGGGGAGAGAAGGAGGGACTAGGCGGGGGGGTAGGGGGAGCGGTTGTAGCAGCGGATGTAGCAGACGAGGGGAAAGGGAAAGGAGATTCTGGAGGGGATAGTAAAGGAGAAGAGGAGGGAGAGACTAGTGCAAAGCGACAGAGAACAGAGACTGGAGGGGAGGGGGCAGCGTTGAGGGAAAAGGTGGGGGAAGCGGAGGGGGGAAAGGTGGGGGAAGCGGAGGGGGGAAAGGTGGGGGAAGCGGAGGGGGAAAAGGTGGGGGGAGTGGAAGCACAAGGGGAAGATAGTGGAAGGAGATTTACGCAGGTCGGGGGGGAGGAAGGTATTGCACCGAAGGTTGCTACCGAGAAGGAGGAGGATAGTGGAAAGAAGGTTTCAAAGACAGAGGAGGATGCGAGTGCGGCTGAAGATGCGCTTAAAGCCGGGCTAGGGGCGGTCAAGCTGGGCAGCATGGGGATAACTTTTCTGGCGCTGCCCGAGAAGGAAAAATGTGTTCCGGGCAGCAAAGTGCCATGTCCTGTGGATGTGGTCGGGCAGATCCTGAAAGACATCCAAGAGAAGAAGAGAACGGGCCTCAAGTAAGCTCCTTTCCCGTTGAGTCATGAATCCATCACTCACCGTTGCCTTGCCGTTACCATCATTCGTTTCTGCCATGTTCACGTTGAGACAGAAGCCGGTGATTTATTTCCCCCACCCCCTCCTTTCCCCACCACCCGCTCACCCTCTAACCCCTCCTATCCGTTTCTCTGATTCACACACACACGTGCACACACATTCTATCCCCCCTCCTCCCCATCTTCCTTATCTCCCCCTGTGGTTCCCTCATCAGGTGGTGCCAGCTCATGTGCCCTGTTCTTAGGTGGTGGTAACCGCTGTGCTCCTTTCCCTCCCTTACTGCTTCCCTTTGATCTCTTTCTTACTGTTTTCTCCCCTGTTGTTGCTCCCACCAGGTGGTGCCAGCGCATCTGCCCCGTGCAGGCCACATGCCCAACCACGAAGCGCCACCTGTCAGCCGCCGTGCAGCGACTGCTGGCCAATCACTTTGCAGCAACTCCAGCAACAGCAGTCGCAGCAACGACAACAACACCACAACCAGCAGCAGCAACAACAGCAGCAGCAGGATCAGTGGAGGCACACAGGAACGGTTCTGAAACAGCAACAGAGCTGGCAGACACACAGCCGCATCTTCCTCCTGTGCAGGTACCGTGTGGATTTAAGGGGCAGCGGGCTAAGAGTTTTCTGTGCAGAACTTTCTGTTAGTCACCAATTTTAAGGAGCTAAGCAACCCTGTGGCCGTCCTTTCCCTCAGTTCTCAGTAGCCTTCACGACGAGAGGAGCAGAAGGTATAGTTACCGCAGCTAACTAAATGGCTAGGATAAGGAGCTTATAAAACCTTAGGTCCTTCTGTCCTCCAGTTTGCAGTGGCTTTCAAGGAACGAGAAGCAGAGGATGTAGCTGCTACAACCAAGGAAACAGCTAAGAAAGTCCAAACGGAGCTAACCCATCGTTTGCCCTCCCCTTCCTCCAGTTTGCAGTGGCGTTCAAGAAGCGAGGAGCAGAGGATGTAGCTGCTACAGCCAAGGAATCTGCAAAGAAGGAAGAGAAGGAGGCTGGGAGGCGGGAAGGGGACGAGGGGAGCCTGGGGAAGGTGCAAGGAAATGGGGGTGAAGAGGGCGAGGAGGGGAAGGTGGGGGAGGGTGATCTGGTGTTGAGTCGTGATGTGGTGATTAGGACAGTGGCTGATGCTGTGAAGGAAGCTGCTGGGAAACGAGGTGCTGTGGCTAACCTGACTGACCCAGAGGTAAGTGTCGAACTGTTTCTCCCTTGAGGTTCTGGCAATTTTGCTATTTGTTGAGTGTCTCGCTTAGCCAAGTGTCTCTTTATGGCTTTCCTCCTCGAGCTTAAGAGTTCTTCGTCACATATTGGTCAATTAACCAATGCTTGTCTACGTGTTCTGCACTGCCTGCTTTGCGTAAGCTCATTGGGCCCCATCCATCACCATCAACCTTTCTATTGTGACAGTTCGCAATTGTGGTTGAGATTGTTCCTTTGGCGAGGGGCCCTCCGTTCTGCGCTGTCTCCATTCTTCCGCGCTCCATGCTCGACACAAAGCCGCGATTGGCGGTGAAAACTGTTGCGGCAAGCACAGGGGGTGGAGCCGAAAATGCAGGGGGCAGTGGTAGTGCAAAAACAAATAAAAACGATAGTGAGCAGGCTTCAAAAGGAAAGAAGGGTAAAGGAGGTCGTCGCCATGGTAAGAGGAAGCGTGGTTGAGTCAAATTTGTGACTTCAATGTTCTTACACCATGCACTTCAATCTCCACATCTTCTTTCCCTCTCATAGCAGATGGCTTTATCCCACTGTTCTGTTTTGTCCATAACGCGAATGTATGTGATCCGTGCTCGATTGTGCCGTTCTGGCTTCTGGCTTCCTCTCATTCGATTGGCTCGTTATTAGTCAGGCAGTCCACCTCACCTGAGTAATCTACGTCGCTTGATTTTCGCCAATCATATTGGAAGGTCGCAAGCGTTTCGGATGAACCTGTCAGTCGGCCCACTTCGAGGCGCGGATACTGCTGCGAATCCAACGAACCCTATTCGCTGCACGTCCCGCGCTTTGGGTTGAGCGCATTTCGCGTCCATCGCGTCTGTCCGTTCAATCCGTCCCTCCAAACTACCCGAGTACCCCGACCATCGATTAATACTCGATACAGCCCCCAACCACCACCAGCCAAGATTGCGCGCCTTGCAGTTGCGACTTGTGGCAACAGCATTGATTGTTTGCCCTCATCTCAGGGCGTGTCCAGCGCGTTCATTTCGGCCTAACACGCGTTCATTCTGTACATGTTCGAAAAACTGTTACGGGAATGTAGCTCTCGCGAGGCTCACCTTTCGACTGCAGAGAGCATGCTTGGCTCGGCTTGTGTCCAGCCTTTGACACGACAAGTGCTCTGCACTGCGAAAAAACAAAAGAGCTTGACGAAATGAACAGAGTTCTGGTATTACCAGCCTGGAAAATGGGGACTCGCTGGTTTTTCCACGGCATTGACGAATCTGCTCGAATACGACGAAGGGATTTGTTCACCGTTCGCCGGCCAGGATTTGTCGTTTTTGGCGAGTTTATTCAGGGCACGAATTCCAGCCGCTTTCGAAATGTGCGCAACACGAGACTGCTGGTACGCTTTGAGAGTATCCGCTAAGAATGCGCACTTTCCGACCGGGTACTAAAAGACACGGAATTTCGGGTAACCACACCTTTATTCTGTACTTGTTATGCTAGCTGAATAGCACACGAACGCGCTAGACACGCCCTCAAGTTCTGCCGTACTCTGCCGTGCTCTGATCTCAAGTTCTCATCCAACACTTCCTCCCTCCTCTCTTCTCCCCCCTTCTCATCCCTCCCAACTCGCACTTCAATTTCGTCCCCTTGCTTCTCCCTCGACTGTGCCACTTGTTTGCAGTAGTTTGGAGTCTCACGTCACTACTGTATCTGCTGTGTTGCGCAATCCCCGCCGCGCGTTCGACAGTCTAAAGTCAGCCGGACAGCCAGGGCCAGGCGGCCTGATTTATATTTCCACTGGCTCGTAATATCCAGCGAAAACCGGAAGAATGGGGACAGCGTGACAGCGTGACAGCCGGGCAGGCGGCTGACTGCCGCAACGGCGAACGGATGACATTTCGTTTGAGTCATTGTTGTTTTCCGTGCGGGATCTTGGGCAGGATGACTCCCCCCCGTTATTAGCAGACTCGCTGCAACGGTCTAAGGGGACGTGTCGATAAGCCAAGCGACATAAATCGCGGCAAATGGAACCGCAATCGGCGCAAATACCCTCGTGGGCCCGCCAAGGCGCGCGCAATCCCCGCTCGCCGACGCACGCGCAGGGCCGGGGGAGGTTCGGCGGAAGCCCCCGCCACCCCCCCCGCTGGCGCGGGGGCAGCGCGGCAACCCCTAGGTTCTTGAACAGCCCTCGAAGCGCCGCGAATGGCGGAAACCCTAGAAGTCAAGACGGCAGCGGAAGCAGCAGCACTACCAGCAGCAGCAGCAGCGGGAATGCCGCCGCAAACCATGGGCCGCTGGCCCAACGCGACCACCAGCAGCCACGTCAGCAGCCAGAACCTCCACGTCAGCGTCACCTTCGCCATCATTACGTGCCGCCGGTCGAGACGCCCTCCCACCGCGCGGCTCGCGCAGCCGCCTGGGCGGCAAGAGAGCGCAGCAGGGCGCGGCCACGTCAGCAGGGGGAAAGGCGGCTTCCTGCGGAGCGGGGGGATGGGGGCCGGGGAAATTCTGGGCAGCGCACACAGCAGGGCGGCGGAAATTCCGCGGGGGTTTCCGCGGGCCGTTCCGCTTCCGCTGCTCCTTCCAAAGGCGCAGACATCTCAGGAGCTCGTAGCATCGCCAGGTTAGACGTTCAGGGTCAGGCTCGGGTCGACGCTGAGGTTCGGCAGATTGTCCACCATGCCGAGGCAAAGGCTCGGCAGCAGCAGCAGCAGCAGCAGCAAAAACAGCAGCAGTCCTTGCCACGTCAGCAACTGCCGCCGCGGCCGCGGGGTTGGATTGGGCAGGGGGGACAACGCGACGCCACGTGGACCTTCCCAGGCCACGCCACCGCGCCCCCGGCGATTTCCCGCCAAAACGCCGTCGCTCGTTCCCGCGGACTGCAGAGCGGATTGCACCAGCGCTTCCGCCAGCTTTCCCCCTTCCCCGTCGTGACGCGCTTCCGCGCCCCGTTAGAAGCGCTAAAGCGCACCGTTCTCCAGGGCCCGTTAGAGGCACAAAAGGCGGTGCGAGCCGCCGTGAAACGCGGGGAAGAGAGGGTTAACTCGGCGCGCTTAGGGGCGGTAATGGTGGTGCTAGGGCTGTGGGAAGTGGCTCGGAACAAGCTGGTGCAGGCTCGGCAGCGGCACCAGGTTCGGAGCCAGGTTCGGGTGTGGGGGCAGAGGCTCGGGAGGGAGGCGCCTGTCGCGGCGAGATGGGCGATGACGAGCGGATGGGGGGAGACGGGTGGCGGACGAGGGGAAGGAGAGGGGGAAGCGGGGGAAGTGTTAGGGGGAGTGGGGGCAGCTAGAGGGGACGGGGGGAAAGATGAGGTGCTATGGAGAGGTGACGGGTGGCTGTTAGGTATACCTGCCCCAGATGTACCTCCCCCTGATGCGCCTGGCATTGGCGTTATGGGCGGCATTTTGAAGGGGTTGGGAAGCGGTGTTTTAGGATGGGCCAATCAGCAAGACGGAGAAGCATATAGGGAGGAAGCTTATAACGAGGATAGCGCGTTGCCCCCACGGGAGTCGAGACTCCTGTCCCAACCGCAGGCGCTCTGGCGTCAGGTGGCCTCTCTGTTGAACCCACCTGGCTCTGTTGCAGAAACACCTGAGCGGCTGGATTCCAGGCAAACCCAATCCCCTGGTCGCCCTCCCCTTATCAGCGCGGGTGGACCCCCTCCCCAGGCGCAGCATTCCCCCCATCAGTCCCCCGCCCTCCCCCCCAGCTCCCCCCATCCCCCGCTTCCCCTGCTTGACCCCTGGGCGGCGCTGCAAATCGCGGAGGAGCAGTTCGGGGCGCAGGTGGGGAGTAGGGCGGCTTCAGGTGCTCTCAACAGAGGCAGCGGCAGCAACAACAGCACTGGCAGTAGAAGCAGGAATGGAAGCAGCAGCAAGAATAACAGCAACGGCAAGGGCAGCAGCAGCAGCAGCAGCCGCAAGAATAGGAGTGGTGGTGGTGGTGGTGGTGTGGTAACAGTAACACCTGAGGAGGCTCAGGAGGAGGGGAATGAGGAAGCTTCTGGGTTGGTGTCAGCCCTGCTGACTCAGGCTGTTCACACCTTTTTAAGATCACAGGTCAGCATTCTTGCTCTTAGCTTGTTTTCTCACGTAACATCTCAGGTGGAATCTCACGTGACCTCTCAGGAAGCATCCTTCCCCTGTCTCTCCTCTTCTCCCCTGCTCCTATTGTCTCAACCCTGGCGCGAGCGACTTTCGAGTCGACTCAAAAGTGTTGGGTGACATTGTAACGAGGTGACTTTCGAGTCGACTCAAAAGTCACCTGGCGCGAGCGTAACTCATATAGACTTGTGAATCAAGTTTTGTTTTTCCGATAATAACAGCCGTTAATAATCCTCCCTTCCCATACCTAACAGCTTGACTCGTGTGGCGATCTTAGAATCAAGGTGGCCGCTACAGGACAAGACCTGCTATCCGGGCGGCTGAGCGGCGTGTCGGTGTCGGCCCGGGCGGCACAGTACAAGGGCCTGGCGGTGTCTGACGTGGACTTGGCTGCATCCTCCGTGCGATTCGGGAAAGGCTGGGGGGTTACTCCCAGGTAAGATACTCGGCTCTATTGGGAGTCACGAGTCGCGAATCAGGCCTAACCTACGGCACAGTGCAAATGAAAAGTGTCTGACGTGGACTTGGCTGCATCCTCTGTGCGATTCGGGAAAAGTTGGGGGATCACATCACTCCCAGGTAAGGGAAGAGGTATGGGGGGGACAGAACGCACATGGCATGACATGAGGCTTCACTCTTAGTTGAGAGAACCAGCCCCTCCTCTCCCCCTCCCCTCCCCTCCCCTCCTTCTGTTTCAGCAGCACTCACTTGCCGGGGGCAGTCATATTTGTCCTATGAATGTCCTGGTTTAAGGTGATTTTTGAGTCGACTCAAAATCACCTATGAATGTCCTGGTTTAAGGTGATTTTTGAGTCGACTCAAAATCACCTATGAATGTCCCGGTTTAAGGTGATTTTTGAGTCGACTCAAAATCACCTATGAATGTCCCGGTTTAAGGTGATTTTTGAGTCGACTCAAAATCACGTATGAATGTCCCGGTTTAAGGTGATTTTTGAGTCGACTCAAAATCACGTATGAATGTCCCGGTTTAAGGTGATTTTTGAGTCGACTCAAAATCACGTATGAATGTCCTGGTTTCTCATACCACAATATGGGCCATCGCTACTCCCCGCAACATCCCCTTCCCTCCCTCCCTTCCCCTCCCCTCCCCTTGCATACCGCCCCTCCCTTTCCCCCCCGTCCTTCGTTTTCAGCTGGCACTCACTGCCCACTGCGGGCGTCGTTTCTCTCCATGACCCGGCCACCTGCTTCCCGCCATCGCACATCACTCGCGCCGTCTCCCCTTCCCCCCCCCCCCCCCCCTCCCCCTTCCCCTTCCCCACTCTCTCCAAATCCTCCAGTTTCAGGGACTCGCACTTCCCCGTGTGGTGCGGGCCTTTCTCTCGATGAGTGCTTCTGACTTTAACAGAAGCTGTTCAGCTACCTACGCCGCTACAGGTCTTTTATTTCTACCCATCCTATCCCCTTTCCTCCCCCCCCCACCCCCAATCCTCCAGTTTCAGTGATACGCACTTCCCCGTGCGGGCCTTCCTCTCGATGAGCGCTTCCGACTTCAACAGGAGGTGTGCATTGGAAGCAATACGTGCGCATTGGTGTGAAGCATGCGTGTTTACTTTCAGCTGACTTGGAAAGAATGGGTCTTTCTGCCCATGAGCGTGTCGGTTTCCAAACTGGGATAAGCAGGAAGCCGATTTTCCTTTTAACAAGTGCTTGTGTAGCATGAGCAACCAGAGATCCGTTCTGTAGAGAGTGCTTGTCGGCACGTCGATGTTGTTTTTTTCTCCTCTTATATATTTTTTTCTAGTCTACTTACGCACCTTGCTGCCCCCATCGCCCACTCTCCCACTCCCCCTCCTCCCCTCTCACTCCCCCTCTTCCCCCCACTCCCCTTCCCCCCTCCTGCAGTCTCAGGAGCCCTCTCCTCTTCCCCCTGCTCCGCTCCGTCTGCTCATTGGCCGACAGCCAGCCAATCCCAGCCCTCCAAGTGTCCCTTGGAGATGGATTCCTAGAGTTTGCCGTAACCAATCAGGATCCGGGATTCAGCCACAACCAGAATCAGAACCAGAATCAGAATCAGAATCCAAATCAGGATATGATCTCCAGTCTGCCGCCCAATATCCGTACCGGCTCACCTACCCTCCCCCCCTTCCCTCCTTCCCCTTCCTTCAATCACTCCTCTCCTTCCCATGCTTCCCCTTTCCCCAGCTATGCCCGCACTTATTCCCGCTCCCCCCGCTTCACCCCCTCTCCCCGATTCACCCCCTCCCCCCGGTTCGGCCTCAGCTCCCCCCAACACTCACCTTACTACTCCCCCCAATTCTCCTCCCCCCGCCTCTCCGTCCGTTACTCCTCCCCTTTCTCCTCCTCCCCCACTTCCTCCTCCCAACCCTCCCTGGACTTCCCTCTCCCCATTCCCTCGCTGCCGCCCGGCCTGCTGCCCAACCCGCTGTCAGTGTTGAGATCCTCTGCCGCCCAGTTCAGGTTCCCTCAGCCAGTGCTGGATTCTGTTGGGCGGCTGCTCCTCCTGAAGCCCCCCACTCTGTTTCCTTCTCACTCCCCCTCACCCATGAGCACCGCACACACTCCTCCTTCCCCCTCACTACCCTCCCCATCACTACACTCTACCCTCCCGTCATTCTCCCCCACTCACTCCTCCTCCTCCCCCCCTCCCTCCCCCCGCTCCCCCCGCCTTTCCCACTCTCTCGCCCGCCGTCTCCGCCCCCTGCGCATCCCCCACTCCGCTCAGCAACCTCCAGACCTCCCCACACAAAATCCTGCCAACCAAGGCCCTGCTCCCAATCCCCCTGCATCGCCAGCCAAGGCTCTGTCCCCATACGGCTGGCGACGGCCCGGCACACCTTTCTTTGCCAGCTCTGTGCTCTTCCCCTCTTCGCCCAGTGTGGGCCTGGGAAGAAGGCAAAGACAGCAGCAGGAGAAGCAGCAGCAGCAGCAGGAGAACCAGCAGCAGCAAGGTCAGATCGCGGTATTTCAAGTCCTTGAAACTCCCTCCTCCCCCTCAACGCCTCCCATCTCCCTGCTCCCTCCGCGCGGCCAGTGGCCAATGGAGGCCCATTGGTTTCGGACCCAGGGGCAAGCAAAGGAGCAGCAGCAGCACCAGCAGCAGCAGCAGCAGCCGCAGCAGCAGCAGTTGGACCAAGAGGGGTTGGCTGTTGCTGGGGTTGGTTGGCTGTCCCTCTCCAAGCGTTTGCTTGGAGCTGCGTGTAGGGAAGCCTTGGGAACTCCTGCTGTTGGTGGAGCGGTGGAGGCTGAATCTTTGAATAACAGAACAGTGACATCTGTACAGTCAAACAAGGTGCTGCCGATAAGTTCAGATGCTGGTCTTTCAAACAGAGGAGTCTTGGAGAGAAGTGCTGATATAGACGTGACTACAGAGGAGGGCACTATACCAGAAGCAGCAGAAGAGGAGCAGTTATCTATGGGCCTGTTGCCAGTTGCAGTGAGATTGACGATAGGCAAGGATGGAAGACGGCTCTCGGTGAGCAAATTTGGGAGCGAGTGCTTGGTTCCACGTGCAAGAGACAATATCGGTGAAAAGCAAGGTACGATAAGAGGTGGGAATGGTCACCAGAGGGGGCAAAGAAGGGGTAAAGGGCTGGAAGGGAAGCATGGACGAGAGAGGGAGGGTGCGATTTTCAAGCCCAGCTCTTGTGTGGAAGAAGTAGAGGAGATTGATTTAGGGCCCGGGACGTTCCTCACTAGGCTAGAAATCTCACCTAGTGGCGTCTTTCTAGCTGGTAGGTTTTTATTGACCTCATAGTGATCATTGTTGTATGCATAATGTAGCTATCTCTTGGTGCCTTACCTACACATTATGATAGTAACTCGTTTGCACCGCATTATGAGGAGTCTAGTTTGAACTGCACAGTTCTGTGCTTGTGTCAGAAGCTTTTGTAAACAGAAGTAACGGAAGCAGTCAGATAAAAAAGCCCTCAAGCTCGAGGAAGCGTCTGATTTGTTGGAATATTTTGCGGGAAAGCACCGACCAAGTGTAGAAAACTGAAAGCTGGAGGCAAGTCGTGGTGAGAGAATCTATGAACTGGGGCCTATTTTTTACGGGTAGCCCCCCGGATTTCTATGTTTTAACTGGTCTCTTCGACCCGGAACTCCCTTTTTAACGGGCCTGGCTCTCTCTAAACCCGTTGGTTAACGGGCCGATTCTGGTTCGAAAACGGGCTGTAAGCGAATGTTTCGAGGGATTTTGGCCGGAAATCGGAGTTTGACGTTTACGACTTTGGCCAAAAACGGACTTAACGGGTGGTCTTGGTAGGGAACCCGGATCCAACGAGTGGCTAAAAAACCAATCTGAAGCTCTGCTGCGAACACGAAATCATACGACAACATTAGGGGGTGTCCGAAATAGAGTGTAAGGCTTCGGGACGTTGCAGAACCGAGACTGAATGCTCTTTGACCGTCTGAACATTTACAAATACCGTACTTTTTCTTCCTGTGAAACAATTTGTTTTACTTCGGACCACCCCTTAGGGACAGAAATCTAGCTCTTGCGAATGTAGGGACGGAAACCCAGGAGTTGACGGGCAAAGGATTTCACGACTGGTTCTCAGGATCAATGACGCAGGGGTGAGAGGAGGTACGCAACGGGTTCATGCAACAGTCTATGAGGAGAAATAAGAGAGCTAGCCATACAGCATTTGTGTACTCTTGTGCGCATTTTCATTTGTTGTTATACGTTTTGTCGCGGTGCGTCTTAACTTAATCTCCAGGATACCGATTCTCGGCCCAGTGTCAGCATCATGGATTGGTCGGATCGCGGATCCAATACGCGTCCTCTCTTCGCAGCTGAACTTTGAGGCGAAACGAGAATCCGAGGTGACTTTGAGTCGAATCAAAAGTCAACTTTGAGGCGACTCGAGAATCCGCAGATCGGGGACCACTCACGTCTGTACGTTCTCTCTCAGAATCCGACTCTGAGCGTCGGCAGCATTATGGATTGGTCAGATCGCGGATCCGATACGCGCCCTCTCTTTGCGACCTCGTCGCCTCGCAGCCCGAAGCGCTTCGGCAATTTCACCCGCTCCAGATCCACGCGGGAGCGAGAAAAGTCGCGAATCCGACGGATGGCGTTTCGTTTCGACGGCGTGGGCTCGTTTGAGCCGTTGGATTGGGACCACCTGAAGAATTTCGAGAAGGGACGGCTCCCGGGCCAGCATACCCCGTCCCATCTACAACAAGTGCTTCAGCAGCAGAAGCAGCAGCAGCAGCAGCAGCAGCAGCAGGTGCAATTTCAGACGTCACCGCGGGAAGCCGAAGCTGTGCGCTCGCCGCAGGCGGCGGAAAATCCTTTCCGTCCTATCCCCGGCCGAACAGACTCAGGAGGCTCGTTGGATGCCGCTACAGGATTTTATCTCCCCCATGCAGCCCTCCCCGTCTCGGGCGCGGCTGTAGCAGACCCCGCGGGTGTCATGTCCGCGGGTGCCGCATCCGCGGGTGTACCTCCCGCCGCTACAGCCGGCGCCGCTTCCGCGGGGTTCCTGACGCAGCCAGGTGGCGAGTTCTCGTGGTTCCACGTGGAGATCCCGCGATCCTGCCCGTCGCTCTCCGCCGCGGCTCGCCAGCTCATCACGCATCTGCACCCTCCGCTCCAGCTGCACGAGATCACGACGCTCCTATCCAACGGTCCGTATTGCGGCACGCTCGGCGGCGCGCTGTTCGTGCGGATCAACTCCCCCGGGCCTATGGACAGCCCGTACACGTTTAAGATCGCGGCGCGGGTCACTCCGTTCGGAATAGTGAGCGTTGCGTTGGGTCCCGTGCCGCGTTTAGAGTTACAGAGGGGACCCGAAGGGCACTTAGGAACGGAGATCGGATTAGGGTTTGCAGGGCTGGTGGCCAGATTACGTGAGGATGCTGCCGCGGCCGCAGCCACAGGTGCTACTGGTGCGGGTGCTGGTGCTGCTGCTGCTGGTGCTAGTACTGCTGGCGCTGCTGCTGGTGCTACTGTTGTTTCTACTGTTAGTTCTGGTCCTGTTTGTGGTGTTGGGTCTAGCAGTAGCCTAGGAGCGACAGACCGAGGCCCTGGTTTGAGAAAACGGTCGCCGAATGCGTCATTTCGGGGAGAAAACGAGGGCGAATCAGAAATCGCTCCGCTTTCCGTTTTCACTATTGGCACCAGCGCTACAGGCACGCCGCATACAAGCACGCCAGGCAGCCCGTCTGACACGCCACGATCAATCAAAGTCAGAATAGCTTCTGCCACATCCTCGTTAGAAGCAGCAGCGCTAGCAGCAACAGCAGCAGCGGCAGCAGAGGGGACAATTGCAGCAGGAGCAGCCAGAGCTGGAGGGATAGGAGCGGGAACAGAAAAGGCAGCCATTGCTGCTCGCAAGGACCCTGTTTCGGCCTCTGGGGGCGATTTGGACCCCGTTTTAAGGCCGCCTATCTGCAGCAGCTCAGCCTATAGACCGCCTAGCGTAGAAATCGAAGTATGTGAAAGCGTAGAGGGGGATTTGGGTCACTGCGGCACGGAAGCTTACAGGGGGGGGCTGCTGCAGGGATTGGGCAGCAGAAGCTGCGGGGTGAGCAGCCAAGGGTACGCCAGTGATGGGGGGGCGGGAGGAAGCAGGTGGGGGGAGGGCGGAGGCTCTGCTGGGGAGGCGACTGGTGCTGGGGGGAAGCGGAGTGGTGGGGGGAGAGGAGGAGGAGGAAGAGGAGGAGGAGGAGGAGGAGGAAGAGGAGGAGGAGGAGGAGGAGGAGGAGGAGGAGGGGTAGGGGGGGGAGGAGGTGGTGTTTTGGCGCGAGTTGGGAAGGTGTTGGAAGCGATAACGCCGAGGAGGAGGGAGGTGAGGGAAGAGGGGGCGGATTCACACACCATCGACGTGGATGATGCGGTGAGTGCAATTTCTCTCCCTCCTCTTTCTCCCTTTCTCTATCTTCCTCTCCCCTCCTCCTGGAAAGAGCCATCCTACAAGCCCCGACTGTGCCACACCCGTGACGGTGTTGGGGCTGCTGCAGCACATTTCCCCTCCCCGTTTCTCCCCCGTACCCCGCCCTGTGCCCCGCCCTGTGCCCCGCCCTGTACCCGAGAGAGCACCACTTGGTGGTGGTTTTAGCCATACGTGGCAGCGGGCTTGTAGAACAGTTTTGTCGTTTTGAGAAAAATTCTTGCTCAGAAAAAGTCTCTTGAAATCGTAGGGTATGGCTAACAAGCCCGCTGCCACGTATGGCTAAAACCACCACCAAGTGGTGCTCCCCCGCCCTGTACCCCGCCCTGTACCCCGCCCTGTACCCCGCCCTGTACCCCGCCCTGTACCCCCTACACCGCAGGAGTTGGAGGAGCTGTTGCGAAAAGCCACCCAGAGAACGCCGACTGTGCGATACCTGTGACGGTGTTTGGGCTGCTGTACCACATTCCCCTCCCCACGCCTCCCCTGTGCTCCCACCTCTCCCCCTCACACCGCAGGAGTTGGAGGAGCTGTTGCGAAAAAGCCACCCAGAGAACGCCGACTGTGCGATACCTGTGACGGTGTTTGGGCTGCTGTACCACATTCCCCTCCCCACGCCTCCCCTGTGCTCCCACCTCTCCCCCTCACACCGCAGGAGTTGGAGGAGCTGTTGCAAAAAAGCCACCCAGAGAACACCGACTGTGCGATACCTGTGACGGTGTTTGGGCTGCTGCACCACATTCCCCACTTCCCCGCCCCGTGTTTCGCCCCCTCCCCCTTTTCTACAGGAACTGGAGGAGTTGCTTCGTAAGAGCCATCCTGAAAACGCCGACTGTGCGATACCTGTCACCGTGTTTGGGCTGCTGCAGCACATTGTTGAGACGCACATGGAGCACCTGGAGGATGTGGTGGTGGAGGTGGAATGCATGCTGGACCAACACGAGAGGGACCTAGATGAAGGTACAGTACACTCAATTTTATATTCAGTACATAATCATGTTTTGTATGTAGGAGTGCGTCACATTATTGAGAAGCACATGTTGCACCTGGAGGACGTGGTGGTGGAGATGGAATGCATGGAGCCCTTTCCCCACAGTGTATATAGGTCCTTGGACATCTGCCAGTGAGCGCAGCGTCAGGAAACGGGTTAGCAAGTAGGAAAAACAGTAAAACGGTGCTTATGTAAACGTGAGTTCGGAGTAGTCGGAGCTCTTCCCTTAACAACCAATTAAACAGGTGACAAACTTGTTTCGGCCACAGGGCATACCCTAGCGAGCCTTCATCAGTGTCAATGAGAAAGTATGAGCAAAACAAAGCTTCTAAGTAGAAACTAAGCATCCAACCGAACCAAAATCAATGTAATCTTCACCCGGGTCAACCCAAAATACCGGGGACCAATCAGAGCCAGCCTGGTAAAGACCAAGGGGCCACGTCTTCAAACCTCGAGGGTGTCTTGAAAATGAGTTGAATTCGAATCCTCGCCAGTAGGCAGCTTCGGAAGCCGCGCGCGCACCAAACGCTTTGATAAGCTACACCCAATTTTCCAAGCAACGAAAAACCTCTCTATGAGTAAACCATGCGTGAGGAGTCTATTTTTGAGGCGCCTTAAAAATAGACTCCTCACGCGTGGAGATGGAATGCATGGAGCCCTTTCCCCACAGTGTATATAACACTCCCAGGATCCGGCCGCCGCCTGCGTCTGCTCTCAAGTATCGCACCTTCCCCAAGCCACACCTGGATCTGCAGAGAGCGCTCCAGTTTAGCAAAACTGCCGGACCGGACTTCTGAGTCCATTCAAGAGTCAACTCAGTCCAGACTGCACAAGGGTGCCGATTTCCTTTAATGCTCCCTACAACCCCCCCCCCCACCCCCCGTTTGCCCCCTCTAACACTCCCAGGCTCCGACCACCGGCTGCGCCTGCTCAAGGATCGCACCTTCCCCAAGCTCCACCTGGATTTACAGAGAGTGCTCCAGTCCCTGGCACACGGGGAGGTGGTGCTGCCGAAGCTCAAAGACAGGCTCGTGGCTCGGCGGTGGTGCGCCGGACCTGTAGCCTCGGAGGTGCTGGACGGGGCTATGGCTCGGCTGAGGAGAGGCAAGGAGAATGTGGGGTTCCTGACGGCTCGGATCACTGCGCTGCAAACGGGGCTGGACCAATGGCAGGCGGAGCAGATCAACAAGAAGCTCTACTACATCTCGTTCCTCTCGATCGTCTTCCTGCCACTCTCTATAATCACAGGAGGTATGTATGTAGTTGAACAAGGAGGTATGAGGCTCCAGACACACATGCTTAGCCTTTCACTGAGTCACCTCTTATTCCTTCCATCTCCTCCCTCTATCCCACTTCAGCATAAACGTGGACAGAATCCCTTGGGTGCAACAATTGAATCGACCGACGACCCAAAGATTCTCGGGGGATTGAGTCGTCTTAAAACACATGATTCGGCCCCATTCCTTCCTCCCCCTTCCCTCTATCCCAGCTTTTGGCATGAACGTGGGCGGCGTCCCCTGGGTGCAACAACCCACCGACGATCCGAATATCACCGGAGGCTTCGTTAATGTAATGTGGATTTGCTTCTATGTGGTGATAGCACTGGGTGCCGCGTTTGCTGCTCCTTCGGTGTATGCATACGTCAAGGAACGGCTACAAGAGCGGCAAAGAATAGGGAAGGAGTTGTGGGAGCGTGCACGAAAGGTTATGAATGTGCTGAAGCTTAGGCCACGAGGGAGGCTCAGAGAGGGATATCCCCACGAATCCGATGAATAGAGCTGTGGGGCGCCCTTTGTAGAGGCCACAAATATGTGTTACTGTACATGAATTCCAGCTGTGCAGTAATTGAATGTCCATTTCGTTTCTTATGTCCATTTCAGCCTTCCTTTCCTTTCCGTAATGGGGTGCTCTGGAAGGTTACTCCCCCCCCCCACCCATCACCACCACCACACACACACACTCACACAAAGGCACACACAAGTCAGAAAACAAGCTCATTGTTCTGCAACCGCCGTCCAAAGTCGTGATCCCAGAAAACGCACAATCTACAATGAGTGTAACGCTGCTGTTAAAACCCGCATCCGAAATTAGGGGCGGCGCTGCAGCCTTCAAACGCACAGCGTTTGAAATTTGTGTTTTCGTGGGTGTAGGGGGGTAACGTGACTGCCGTCACTCAGGGGTGCTGTTCAAGTTCAGTGCGGAGGTTATTCTGGAACACCAAGTGCCCGGCGTTTTTTGTCCGTCCATTGTTTTGCAGATTCCCATCGGACGGCGAAAAATCCAAACTGTCCCCCAGTCAATTCGGAATATAATCGCAGCCGTCAAATTTCTTTTTTTTGCAAATCTGACGGTCCACGAACTATTTCCAATTCTTGAGCTGAAACACCCTTGCGAATTTCTGGCGTGATTCGTGCAACCTCAGCTCAAAGTTCATACGCAGTGCGTTTGAACAATTTGGGATAAGCGGGTTTTAAACTTAGCTCATTCGGTGGTGGGTTTTAACATTGATGAAAACTGATACGCTTTTGACGCTTAGCTTACGTTTCACAAGAGGAGCACCCAATCCTCTTTTGATTCCTTGGTGGCGCCAATAGATTCCAGGGTACTGGTACAGTACTATCCATGGCACACCTCCTGACAGGCAAATTTCCGCTCCCCCCGAAGTTGGGAAATTCCCGCCAATTGCCGAAATCACAGAGGAATGCGGAGCGTTTCTTTCGCCGGTTGGGTGTACTGTATTTTTCGCCTTTCCATGTGTAATCTCAGAATTTCGAGGTCTCGGGTTGGGTGGCGCTGGGTGCCTCTTCAGGGATCTGCGCAGGTGGGTTTCTGCATGTCATGCTCCAGTCGCTGCAGCCGCCCCTCAGCCTAGCCGCAGGTGTGTCATTTCTAGTTGCAGTTTGGGTGGGGCAGGGAGTTTATCAGGGGCCTATCAAGGCGCGAATCGAAGCGATTTCGCGGCGCGAAGCAAATGCAGGGTCCACCTCCCCTGGCGCCTGACCGCACCGCCCACAGAGAAATGCCCATGTGATTTGCTGCGCTCCGTCACAAACTGCTGCGGGCTCAGCTTCGTTTGCGCACCCGCCGCGCATGTTCCCCCTTGTATCATTTTCGCCTCTGTTCACCCGTTTGTCGGATTCGACGGAGCCCAACAATGATAAACGGGAGATCGTCCCTCCGACTTTCAAACCAAACCCTTAATTCATTCCTTGAGCTTGTTTCCCTGTCAACCACGAAGCCAAACAACCACCAATCCAAACACTGCCACCATTGAGTGCCAGTAACTTGACTCACATCTCAACCTAACTTCTCCAGACCCCGAAGTTAAATTTCGAATCAGGGATATCACGAGAATGGCTTCCAAAAGAGCGGCTTCTGCGTTCATAGAGATGGCTGCCGCGAAGCGCCTTCGCGCGTCCGAGACCAAGGCCGTCGCCCAGTCGTCGTCGTCACTGGATATGATTCCGGTAAGCAGTTCCTCCTAATAATCTCGCTGTTGCCCTCACCACCTCCATTCTCACTGCAGATTTCATTGCTTCTTTCTACCTTCGCCTCGAACAGATTCTAACCTTTACTACCTCCCTCGTTCTGCTCCTCCCCTCTTAAATTATCCAGGATGACGTTCTCTCCCTCATCGCCACATCCATGGCGTCAAAGTGCGCATCGGCGGCGGAGTTCGCCAGCGTGCGCGTCTCCTGCAAGCGCTTCCACGAAGTCTCCATGTTCCCCGAAGTCCTCTCCGCGCTCCCCCTCTCCGCGCTCACCTGCCCCGCGCGCGCCTACTCCGCCTCCTACCGCGCCTTCCTCCGCGCGTGCGCGGACGCGCGCAACAACGAGGCCGCGTTCCTCCTCGGGATGATCGAGTTCTACTGCCTAGGCGACCGCAAGGAAGGAGTTAAACACCTAGTCCAAGCCGCGAAGGCCGGGCACCCCGGCTCGCTGCATTCGCTCGCAGTCGTGCATTTCAACGGCAGCGGCGGCGCGGTTCCTGAGCGGAAGCTCTCCGTCGGAGTGCTTCTCTGCGCCAGCGCGGCGCAGCAGGGCCATGTGGCGGCGCTGCGCGAGCTGGGGCACTGCCTGCAGGACGGGTACGGGATCAAGAAGAACGTGGCGGAGGGGAGGCGGTTACTGATGGAGGCGAATCTGCGGGAGTTCGCAGCCAGCCAGGTGTTGTCTAGTGAAGGCGGTTTCCCCGAGGCCGAGCAGAAGCTTCGGCAGCTCGACGCAGTGATTAAGTCCGTGCGGGCGGTGATTCCGAAGCTGAGTGCCGACGACGCGCGGACTAATGAGCAGGACCAGATTAAAGACGGACAAGTTCCGGCTGCGGTGGAGGCGGAGTCGCGGGCGCAGGAGCACGTGAGCGCGCACGAGCACGCGCACGCGGAGTCCGCCGCCCAGGCGGCACCCTGCAACCCGCCGTCCACCAACGGCGTGTCTTCCCCCGCGCAGCTGCTGCAGTCCCTCTGCCGCTGCCTGCGCCCGCTCATGAGCGACTTCGGCTGCGCCGTTCCGGATCTCCCCCTCCCCCCCGCCTCGCGCTTCCTCCTCGAGTGGAACGCGGAGCACGGCGTCCCCGCGCCCGAGGGCGGGCTGAAGGTGTGCGGAAACGTGCGGTGCGGGCGCCCGGAGACGCGCGTGCGCGAGTTCCGCTGCTGCGCCGTGTGCTCGGGGCCGAGCTACTGCTCGCGCGCGTGCCAGGCGCTGGACTGGCGCGCAGGGCACATGGATGTTTGCCAAGAAGCTCCTTCGGCGGAGGATGCGGTTCAACTGGGGGAGGGTGAGGCTGTGGAGGTTGCTTGACAGATGCAAGGAAGAAATTCGATTACAAGAAATTCGTTAATAGCCTGGTTACTCCTGGAGGCTCATCTGTTTGGCCTGATGGCCATGTTAGCCTTCTAACAACTAACTGACCAAGACTGACCAAGTCTTCTGTGGCACCTGTTGTACTGTGACATCATGTATTCTAATTATCATTTTCGCCGAACTGTGTATGTTTGACATAGTAAGTAAAAAAGCAAGGAAGTTCTGTACTACCTCTTCATGTTTGACCCTTCCAGCTGAAAGTATGGTATGGTGAAAGTCCAGCTGAGGGTACCTTCCCCCACACATCTTGTCAGAATTCCCTAACAGTTGCTGACTGAATGGTTTTCTGACAATAATTTTGACTGTCGGTAGGAACTTACTATAGCGGTTAGTTTTTCTGCGTAATGCCCACCAATAAGCCGCCTCATTGTAGAAACCCTGTATTGAGTTGCATTGCAAGTGATTATTGGATCAAAGCAGCCAACTGGGTGCGCCATCACCTTGAGATTGCCACTCGCATTGAACCTACCCAATCAATCCCACCAGATGCTGCCAGATTCCTTAAATAAAAAGAATTGTATTTTGTTCTTGTATATGCAGATGATGTGGTAGTGATTGCCCAGCCGAATCCATAACTATGTTTATCCGAGCATTAAGCAGTATCGAGGATATCGAAGGCTGTCAAATTGTGGCACACCACCCACGACGCAAACCAACCAAAATGGGGCACGGAACCTAGAGTGCCCCACCACCACCACTACCACCACCACCAACTCCCGAATCCCGATAGCTGGCCTTTTGCACCCACCCCCGCAAAACTACAGGTCTTCAGTCCCTGCTTAACGCGACCATTGCGTCGCGCCCTAGTTTATCCCAACCGCATTTGCTCTCATCTGAGCCCGTTAAGTCTAGCTCAACGCCTAGGTTTCATCTCGGGATCGCATAGATCTGAGCTTCCTCTGCAATTGTGACGCGTGATGCAGGTTTTCCGCCCCCCTCCCTCGTTCCCCCTCCTCTTTTCTTCGAGTTTTCCTTGTGTTTCCGTAGCGATTCGGCTTTACCTGCTTCCCGCACTCTGCTTCTTACAGGTCCCGTTTTCAATTGCCGTCCGGAATTAAGGTCTCGTCCCACTGCGTAAAGCCATGTCAATGCGAGGTAAGCACTTCAATTTGAGGATGGTCTGTGTTCAGTGACGAGTAACTGTGATTCTTTCTCGCAGCTTGCCTGAATTTTGGTTGATTCTGAAGTACGTGCAGCTGGTGCAATGATTGTTTCAACATCTCGTTAACCGGAATCAAGTGTGACGAAACCTGTATCCATTCAATACGTACTCTGAGCACCAACACGCTGCCACGTAGCATGTGCATGGACGTGCATGGGACAAGCTCTCCATAGGATCTGCTGCAATATATGTTACGTCGAATATTTTTTCTCTTTTTTTGTTTGTTTCAAAATGGCCAGGGTCAAGCTGATACTAGCGCTATTTGTCATTCCTTGGTCCCTCTTCTTATCCCAAACCAGACACTCCCGCCACGTCGGCATGGACGGTCGACGCACTGATGGCTCAAGCTGACAGTTATGTTGCGACCAAGGAGTATGCGAGATCCACATTAGAGGAGATAATAGACGAGGAGGCTTATGTTGCAGCTCGTGCCCGTATATCAAGAGCTGTCTGTGGGTCAGGGGAATCAGGAGGAGAAATGAAAGGAGTCCAGGGAACAGGAGGAGAAGGGAGAGCAGGAGGAAGTGGAGGGACTAGTACGGTGGAGTTGAATGGAGTGAACAAGCAATGAGCCCTGATGCCGATGGTGTAGCGGAATTCGATACTGTACATAGAATGGAGGTCCTGTACAACCGTTGCGATGTTGTTATGACAAACGAGTTTGGTGATTGCAGTAGTCTTGGCCATTGTGATAATGAGTCTTATGTGCCAGTGGAAATTGGGACTCCAGCATGATGTTAGGCGTTTTCCGTATGTCTATACCATATGTAATAAGTGACAAAGAACCCGTCCTTATTTATCCTGCTGCGCAGCAGAAGTCACTGGTTGATCATCCATAGCTAGCCGGATTCCTACAAAATTTCCCAAGTAATCAATTAAAGAGTCTGCCGGTGTTGCATAATTTTACCTCAAATGGACTAAAGAACAGACGCCTCGACCTTTAGCGAGGAGGCTAGGCGTAGCTGTTCGGCTGTCGGCGAAGCTCTTTGGTCTGACCATTTCTCAACTGACCCGAATTTCTTCAGGACATGACGGTGGAGCGACGACAAGCGAAATGCTACTGCACACTGCCCACGGTTTGAAATGGGGTGAAGGAACAGCCAAACCGACCAGGCCAGTGGGTGTCTTCCAATTCCAGTGGGTCTTCCTTCCCCCCCAGACCACAGGTGTATCTGTGATCGCCAGCATCGAACGGTTCATGGCCATCGTCGTTACACTCCCAGTACCGCCGACATTGTCTGTATTCCTAATGTTTTTTCGTCAGTGGGCACAAGAGATCGTCTTTGGCACCAGCCTGGAGCATTCACGGTGTTGGGTGTATTTCATGTACCCACAGGCTGACCGCGAGAGGCTAATGTCTGTGGGAACCCTTGAAACCTGCCCGGACATATTATTGCGATTGGCCTCTCCCAGATCCGAGCAACAAAGTGTATGGGTCAACGACGTGGGTTTGGTTGACGAACGAGGGCGACTGCTACTGGCTGAGGCCGAGCAAGGGCTGGTTCTTCCTAACCCCACCAGCCTTGGTCGGTTGGTTCGCACTCATTGACGGTCCAGATATCGCTGACGAACCGCCTCGGCAGAAGAGCGGACGAGAGTTCCCCCAGCCTCCGGCAAAGGAACACGAACCAGAATATCCCCAGCACCAAACCACCCCATCTGCCCAACCCCCAATCTCCGCGTTTTCCAGTGCCCACTGCGAAGGTCACCTCACCCTGCCAAATCTTCCCTCTCCCCCCCAACCAAATTTCGCCAATTTTGCCAAACTCATGCCCACTTCGCACAACCCCCTTCACCCAGTTTCACTTTATCCCTTTTTCGCCCCCCAACCAACCCATCAGCCTCCAGCGGCTTCCTTCCTTACAACCCGCAAGCAATCACACATCAGCCGCGTGAATTTTCACACAATTCCGCCAGACCAGGGTCCGTGGGTTCCTTGTGTGTCATGACAAACATCTCGCCCTCATTTTTCCGTTCTGTGAACTGCTTTCACGGCTTCGACGGCTACAGTTTTTCTGCCGTGGAGCAAGGCGTGCCGCAAACGCTAATAGCTCCCAGCACGCACCTCTCAGGTCTTACCTCTTCAGCGTGACATCTGAAGCTCGAGACTGCTCTTTATCGTCTCCCAACAGACTTCCCCAACCACCATGCCTTGCCTTCGGTGCCAGCACATTGGCTTGGCCTAGGTCTCTCACATCGTACCATTTAGAGTCTCCTACCCAGAAAACTGGGTCATTTTGAGAGCCATACGATCTGACTGGAGCGAAAAGCCAGAGGAATTTCAGCCGGCGAAGCGCGTAGTGATTCTCAGGCGCGTCGTAGAAGGGCGCGAACAGACGATGCTCCTTGAACTGATAGTCTATCCAGTTGTATAATTAGGAGAACTACCAGTGGCGGAGCCATGGGTTCGCGGCGGCCTCTCATAGCCGTCATATCCCTCTCACTCCTTCTCCTTACTTCCTCCCTTCGAGCCGCGTTTGCAGACCACTCATTCGGTCTTGACGTGCAATCCTCGTTAGTGCAAGTCCCCTTAGAGGAAAACGCGGCGGCGTTAGAGGAGCGACTAGAAACGTCTTCTAGACGCCGGCTCGGATGGGACAACACCGCGAACCTCCTCATTTCCACGGGCTCGCGAATGGCGGAGAAAGCAGCGGCTAAGCAGCAGCAGAGCGGTAACCCGTGCGGCGCGAGCAATGGCGCGACGGGGTCGAGTACTGATGCTGCTGGCTCCAAAGATGCCCGTCATCGTGACGGCCACGGTTGGAAAGGATGGGTGGGCAAACTGTCGCCGTTTCGGCTCATCGCGGCGGGAACGAAATTGGCGACGCAGGTCGTCGTCGTCATGTTACCAGTTGGCGAGGTACGCGAAGGTTACTGGAAATTTTGGGCAGATGGAAACGACCGGATTTTGGGGCCCAAGGGTTGGGTTTGACGAAACGACCGGATTTTGGAGGCAGCTAGTGGCCGCAATCTCACGACGGGAGATTCCTCGAGCTTCAATGTAAACAGGAATGCCCGGGCTGCTTGCAGCTACAGGGATGGTTTGCGAAATCAGCGAACTGCTTTGCGATGACTAGACGCGGCGACATTTTTTTTCCCCTCCCTTACCCCCTCTTCCACTGTCGCTTCCCCTCTCTCTCCCCCGTTCGTCCGTACAGACGCTGCTGCGATCGAGCGTGAGGATCCGAACGACGGGCGACGCGCGCACAGTGACCTCACCCACGTGTCTTACCCTGACCCCCTCCATTTCCCCCTCCTTCGTCAACTCGCTCTCTCTGATCCCTCCTCTCTGTCCTTCGTGGTGCTGCAGACGCTGCTGCGATCGAGCGTGAGGATCCAAACGACGGGCGACGCGCGCACAGTGTCAGTGACCCTCCCTTGCCACCTCTGCACGTGTCTTACCCCTCTCTGCTCCATCCTCTCCCTTCCCTTGGTTGGTGCTGCAGACGCTGCTGCGATCGAGTGTCCGGATCCAGACGACGGGCGACGCGCGCACAGTGACATTCGTTTACGACGCGTCCATCAACCCGTCGCGCACCCCGTCCCCCTCCCCAACCCCGCGCCCTCCGCCTTCCCCCTGCCCCTCCCCCTCCCCCTCCCCCTCCCCCTCCCCCTCCCCGCCCTCGCTACCCCCTGCTGGCCCACCACTCACCCCGCCACCCACCGGTAATGGCACCTCTTCTGGTAACAGCACATCGGGTTCTAATAACGGGGGCAATTCCACGGATGCTGGAGGCGGTGGGGGTGGCGGTATCGGGGGTGCTAGTAGCGGGGGTACGTCAGTCAACGGCACGTCAAGCGGCGGTGAGATAGGGGGGAGCAGCAACAGCACCGGCGGCAGCAGCAGCAATAGCAGCAGCAGCGGCAACTCGACAACCACTTCTCTTCCCGCTCGCATGCTCACTGCTCTCCTTACTAGCCACGCATCCGAGTCGCCTCAAGCTGAATCGTCTCGAGGCGTCAGAGGAGGGGTCTCAGAATTCTCTGCCCCGGGTCGCATGCTCTCCACCCTCCTCGATCTCGCCTTGCGACACTTCCCCTTCTCCCGCTCCTCCTCCCTCTCGGTCCGTCGACTAAAGGATTCCTCCAGTTCCTTCCAGGGTGACGTCAGCCGGGGCCTCTTGACAGCTCAGCAGAACATGAAGAGGAGTGTGACGTCAGCGGGGAAGAGCGCCAGCAAGAGCGTGAATTCCGCGAAGCGCAGCACGGGACAAAGCGCCAGCTCAGCGTCGAAGAACGCGGGTCAGAGCATGAATTCCGCGCAGAAAGCGGCAAGCCAGGGCGCAAAATCCGCAGGAAAGGACGCGAGCCAGAGCGCCAGCTCAGCGCAGCGGCAGATGCGGAGCAGTGTGAACGCGGCGCGGAAGAACATGGCGAAATTCCCGACATTCACTCCCTGGTGCAAAACCGGGCCGTATGTCGCAGCCGTGCTGATTCCTCTCGGGAAGGCCTGCCCTACACCTCCGACGTCCAAATTTGTTACAGTGGTTAAAAATAACAACAAACGTTATATTCGTTTGAGCAAAGGGAAAGCCGGGCGGGGCTGTCAGCGGCAGTACAAGTTTCAGTTTCCGAATTTTCTGGGGAAAGTTATTCAGGGGGCTGTGGTCATGCGGGTGTGCAAGGCCGGCCCGCCATTTATCAAGACATGCGGGTCCGTCACGATGACGTCAGCAATTCCGTCTTGCTCGTCCTAAGGCAAGAGCAACCTGCTCAACCGTGTTCGAACACTCAGAGGTTCCGCAAGCAGTGCTTGGCACCAAGTCCAAGTCCCCATTGGCACCTTGGACAACCTCGCCGGTTTGCCAGCCAGCACGCACTCTTCTGGGACGGAGCCAACGTGTCCTTGGCGAGCCAGCAGTGCAGTCTCGGTGACGACTCTGGAGAGTGGTGGTGCACCACCACGATGACCTGACTGTCACACCGGAGGCTACCTCTACCGGGTGGGTGCTGATGGATTTGTGCAACAGCAGAACCTGCACATCGTGCGCCTACTCTGGATGTGGAAGGGGCTGAGCTGAGCATACCTCGTGGAAGGTCGCCAGAGCAGCCTGAAGGGGAAGGAAGGAGCCTAGTTTCCCCCTGTTTGTACGCCCAAGTGGTTGATGTTGGTCTACACGGACCCTAGCAGGAGGGGAAAAGGTGTCTACTTCGCCCCTGTTTCACATGACTTGTAGAGTCCACTCAGGCACTATACCTTGCTCTGCTGGATTTGGGTGAGGGTGTGAGTGATGGTGGGCTTGTTTTATTGAAAAGCTTAGTGGGTAAGGGGTGTAGGTTGGTTTGGAGTCCAGTTCTTTTGTCTCTCAAATATGTTGGTCATCATGCCGATTACTAGGATCCTTGTACTTGTATTGGAAATAATTAATATGGGCGTCTACATTTTCATACTTATCAACTTTCACGTTGTCATTCGCGTCTTCACTGCTGAAACCGCACCATACACTGTGTAAGGAATTAGTAATTCCTTACTGAGGCTTGCTACAGGGCGTACAACTCGAACAGTCCCGAACCAGCGATAGGGTTCCAGACCTTTCAGTTCGAGCCTCCGGGGCCTTTCCGGACCTCACTTCGACACATCGAGGCCCTTCGACACTTTTTCCGAACCTTCCGATCCTACATCCAGGATCGCCCTACGTTTCCTATATATTGTATTTTCTTTCATTTTATTGTCATTCGCTCGTTCACAGTTTCGCCATTGCCCTCCGCGCTACTCGGAAGTCCCATTCATAACAGCAGTTCCATACAGAACACACTGCTGAATCAGCAACCCCCCCGTCACTTATCCAGCAGGCAATTGCCTGAAATCTAGTCCTATTTGTGAGTGCCACGCCAGCAACTGCATATTTCAGGCCCCTACCTGGCCACGTCGCTTGCTTGCCACGCCATCACCAAATCTTTTCGTGACACGTGACTCCGTGACACCATGCTGGAATTATAGAATGCTCGCTTCTTCGCTAACCTAGCAGGATAGCTTTTCGCTTATTGGCAAATGAAAGACGCTCATTGGCTCGAGCGGACGGATGCTTCTGAATAGCATTTCGTGTAGCTTTGCTTTTTCGTGATTTTCGTTCGTTGTTTCGTCAGCGGGCAATACCCATGGGACCAGGCAAAGCAGCCATGGCTGATGGTGATGGCAGATGCTTCTGGTCTGGGAGTTGCTGGAGAATCATGGAAGCCAGGTAATTGAGCAACAAGACCATTAGACACAATCTACACATTTGGCGACCTTTAGTAAACCTGACTTATCTTTTGGCAGGAGATTCTGGCTTGGAGCTTGCTGCGTTGCACTGACCTGGTCGTGCTTCCTTCCTGAACTAGCCAAAACTGTTCAAGAAACTCGCAGGCCTTGAATCAGCACGTGCTGCTAGTGTCCCTTCTGTTGCCAGCATCTCTCCTACTTGCTATTCCTAACATCGCTCGCCATGGCTGCTCTTCGAGCTTCCCTTTCATCCATCTCCAACCCTTCCCTCGCACTCCAACACAATTTCGTCTCACATGCCGTCAATAACCAGCCTTCCGCCGTAAAAGTCTCGCCACGTTATCACGTCCGCGCTGCTGCCAGCTCAGCATCCAGCGACGGTGACGTGGAATCCCAGCTGGACCGCCGGAGCGTCCTACTGTCAATGGTTGCTGTGGCGCTGTCCCCAATGGTAGCTGCCGGCGAGGCGTCCGCCATAACCGTTCCGAAGCAGGTCGGGTCGTTCCTCCCAAAATCCGAAGACGGCGAGTTTGTGGTTTTCACCCCGGGAATGAAGGACACTCCGGCTCTTAGAGCAGGTAAGAGCATGCTAATGCCGCTCCTGACCTCATCATTGATTATTCCTTCCAAGTTTGAGGGTGTCGAGTTCGTCGTGTTTACCCCAGGAATGAAGGACACCCCGTCGGCCCTTAGAGCAGGTACGCACGCTTCGTGGTGCACGGTGCAACTTCGCTGACTTCTTTTTACATTATCCTTCCCCAAGTCCGAGGATGGCGAGTTTGTCGCGGTCACGTCGGGAATGACGGGCACGCCTTCCCTTAGAGCAGGTAAGCACAACTTGTTCCCCCCCCGGACCTTCAACATCTCCCCGGCTTCCTCCCCGCGTCCCCGCTTCCCCTCACCCCTTCTGCTCTTGCTCGCTGTCTTCATTTTCCCTGGCGTTTCTTTCCCTTCTTTTTTGTAGCAACTTCGACGGTCATTCACAGCGCCCTTCGACGGTCATTCAAAGCGCCCTTCGACGGTCATTCAAAGCGCCCTTCCTCTCACCCTGGAAAGAAAGGGAAACGTCACGCGCGTTCTGAGGAAATTCAGAATCGCCGCGAGAAAGACGAAGAAACCGCAGCACTTAAGCCGAGAAACAAGGACGTGACTAACCAATTCCGCTTGCTGGACGGAGTAGTTCACCCGCCTGAGAAATAACCATCAGCATGAAAAATGAACACCAGCCTGAAAAACAATTCGCCAGCCTGAAATATACCCCCCTGCACAATCTGCCTCTGGTCGGAATGGCTCAAGAGGCGAAGCGGCCTGATCGTGTCAGCACCGTGTCCCTGCACGCACAATCCCTCCCCTGGCTCCAGGCAACGTGTTTCCTTCACGCTCAAAATTCCCCCTCCTGGAACCAACCAATGCGTTGAGGCATCCCGACACACACTGCTCCTTCCCCCCCTCCTCCTCCCCCATCCCCGTTTCAGGCAACGTGTCCCCCTCCACGTTCAACATCCCCCCCACCTGCCCCAGTCCATGTCTTGAAGTGACACCTTACCTCCCCCCTCCACGCGCATCTCCCGCTCCTCCCCCCCCCCCCTTCCCCCGCCCTCTTTCAGGCAACGTGTCCCTCTACACGCTCAACATCCCCCCTACCTGGACCCAGTCGCGCATCGCCAATATTCTCTCCAGCAACTACTGCCAGCCCAAGTGCGCGGAGCTGTGTACCGAAGTAAAGTCGGAGCCAACCTTTAACTCTCCCCCCTCCCCCCACCATTCACTGTGCCTTTGAAACCCCCCCCCCCCCCCCCCCCCCTCCCCCCACCTTTCAGGCAACGTGTCCCCCTACACGTTCAACATCCCCCCCACCTGGACCCAGTCCCGCATTGCCAACATTTTGTCGGGCAACTACTGCCAGCCCAAGTGCGCAGAGCCATGGATCGAAGTCAAGTTCGAGGATCCCCGGGAGGGAACCCTGCAGGTAATGGCGTCACCTATCATGCTCATGCCCATGCCCATGCCCATGCCCATGCCCATGCCCATGCCCATGCCCATGCCCATGCCCATGCCCATGCCCATGCCCATGCCCATGCCCATGCCCATGCTCATGCCCATGCCCATGCCCATGCCCATGCCCATGCCCACGCCCACGCCCATGCTCATGCCCATGCCCATGCCCATGCCCATGCCCATGCCCATGCCTATGCTCATGCCCATGCCCATGCTCATGCCCATGCCCGTGCCCATGCCCATGCCCGTGCCCATGCCCGTGCCCATGCCCGTGCCCATGCCGCTCATGCCCATGCCCATACCCATGCCCATGCCCATGCCCATGCCCATGCCCATGCTCATGCCCATGCCCATGCCCATGCCCGTGCCCATGCCCATGCCCATGCCCATGCCCATTACGTCGAGGACCCCTGGAGGGAACCCTGCAGGAGAACGCCGGCGAGGATTATTGCCTGGAATCACTGCCTCGCCCTTGGGCATTTCATTGAGTTACCCTCTCTCCTTTTCGGGCCCCGCAGGTGGTGCCGTCGCCCATGGTGGGGCTGACCAACAAGCTGGAGCTGCCTATAGAGGGGACATGCACGCCTGAGAGGATCATTGCCTGGAATCACCGTCTCCCCCTCGGGCGTTTCATTCAGTCACCCACTCTTTTTCTCAGGCCTCGCAGGTGGTGGCGTCGCCCATGGTGCAGCTGACCAACAAGCTGGAGCTGTTTTCTCCTCAAACCCACTCCCCCCCCCCTCCCCTTCCCCTCCCATCCCTCCTTCCGCCTTCCCTCTGTACCCTCACAGGTGGTGGCGTTGCCCATGGTGTGCCTGGCCAACAAGCTGGAGCTGCCTATATAGGAGACAGGCACCCCTGGGAAGATCATCGCTTGGATTCACTGCCTCTCCCTTGGGCATTTCATTGAGTCACGCTATCTCCTTCCCGGGCCTTGCAGGTGGTGGCGTCGCCCATGGTGCGGCTGACCAACAAGCTGGAGTTGCTTACAGAGGAGATAGGCAGCCTGCAGAGGATGGCTGCCGGAGCTTGCACGGAGTCACTCCCTCTCTCCCCCCCCTGGACCTTCCACAAAGTCGCCCTCTCTCCTTCCCCCTTCCTTCTCCCCCTTTGCAGGTGGTGGCGTCGCCCATGGTGCGCCTGACCAACAAGCTGGAGCTGCCTATAGAGGAGATCGGCACGCCAGAGAAGATCATTGCTGCGCTCGGGCCGTTTGTGACGGGCGACTCGTATGACCCGGATGAGGTGGTGGAGACGAAGGTCCGCAAGGAGGGTGACCAGACGGTGAGTCTGCTTGTAAGGGGGATGAGGTGTTTGGATAGGCGGTGGGAGATAAGGCCGTTTGTGATGGGCTACTCTTATTATCCGGATGAAGTGGTGGAGACGAATGTCCGCAAGGAAGGGGATCAGACGGTGAGTGCAGAGGCTGCTTGTAAGGGGGATGAAGCGCACCAATGGACTGTTGGTTGGAAAAGGGTCGTTTGTGACGGGCGACTCGTCTGACCCGGATGAGGTGGTGGGGGCGAAGGTCCGCTGCCCGCAAGGAGGGGGATCAGACAGTGAGTGCTTTTCCCTTTTCTTTTCCCTTAGAGAGGCTGCTTGTAAGAAGGATGAGGTGCTCTGGTTGTTGGGGAAGGGGCTGTTTGTGATGGGCAACTCGTATGATCCGGATGAAGTGGTGGAGACGAAGGTCCGCAAGGAGGGGGATCCGGTGGTGAGTTTTTGGACTGTTGGTGGGAAATGGGCTGTCTGATCCGGATGAAGTGATTAGTATGATCCGGATGAAGTGTTGGAGGCGGAAGGCCTGCAGGGAGGGCAGCTGGTTGGACCACAAGGCGCTGGTAGGACCACAAGACCCTGGTAGGATCCAAATGAGGTGGGCCTTGTGAAGTGAGGGTTGGTTTGCATTGCAAGGACGGAGAACAGACAGTGGGTCCCTCTCAACCCCAATTCTTCCAACTATGCGTGAGTAATAGGAAGAACAGAGGGTTGGTTTGCATTGCAAGGAGGGAGACCAGACAGTGGGTGTTCCTCTCAACCCCAATTCTCCCAACTCCCTCCCAGCCCTGTTCCTGCCTCCTCACGCGCTTCTTGTGCATCTTATTGAGCGGACTTTGAGTCGACTCAAAAGCTGTTTTTGAGCGACTCAAAAGCGTTTTGGGTCGACTCAAAAGCGTTTTGGGTCGACTCAAAAGCTGTTTCTGCCACCTCACGTGCTTATGGTGCATCTTAAGCAACTTATAATTCCTCCCAACTCTCTCCCTATCGTAATTCTCCAACCTCGCACACAGTACTGTACTTAATATCAGGAGACAACCCCATATGCCCGCTAAGGCCTTGACACCCCCACTCACCTCGCACATAGCAGTACTACTAGTACTACTTTGCATCCTCTTAGAACCCTGCTGATCGTAACCCTTCCCTTCCAATACCTTTATCCTTACCTTAAAGCCAGGGTGGCATGTAGAGCAACTGTTTTGCAGTTGGAGTGTGGGGTTGTTGGGATTGGCTGGCGAGGCACTGAGTCCGGTTGGAGTTGTGAGGGTAGCGAATTTGAGAGGGTTTCGCTTTTTCTAGATCGAACCAGCCAGGCACGGGTTTGGCTCGGTAACCAAACCTAAAGCGCCCCCAAACCCCTGTGAATTCCCGAAAGTAGTTGTTTTGCAATTGGTTTCGGGCCAAAAAGGGTGTGTCGCACAGCATGCACGTGGGATAACAACTCTCAAGCTGGCTGCATAAACTCGACAAGAGCTCTTTTTCTAACCAGGCTCCCCTAAAACTCTCTCCTAAACGCACTCTCGCTTATGGGGTTCGTCTTGTTGTACTAGCCTACAGTTTTGATGGAAATAAGGCCTCCGCAGTCCACCTGTAATCCTGGAGGTCCGCTCACTAAAAATGGGGTAACCAGTAACCACGCAGCAACTGTTTTGCAGTTGCTGTCAGATCTCGGTACGTGAGACCCTGGCTTCAATCACCCCATGCCTCCCACCCACCCCACACATTGCAGAACTACGAGTACTACCTGGAGATCCCCTACACCCTCCTAGAATCCTGCTGACCTTAACCCTTCCCATCCGATTCTGATACCCCCACCCACCCACCTCACACACCACTGTCCCACGAGCGCTCCCATACCTGGATCTGCCTATGCTTACTCGACCATATTCCCTCATTGATGTAATCCTTCCTCATAGCCTCCTCTAACCCCGATACCCCCATACCCCCATCCCCCCATACCCCCACCCACTTCACTTCACACACCGCAGTACCACGAGTTTTCTCAGGAGACGCCTTGTGCGCACTTAGCACCCTGCTCATCTTATTCCCTTCCCTTCCAACAACCCCCATACCCCTTCCTACCTCACACATCGCAGTACTGTGGCTGCTGCTACCTGGAGACCCCCTATGTTCAACAAAAGCACTGGTCAGTTGAACCACTTACCTTCCCACCCCAATAACCCCCCCCCCCTCCTTCACACACCGCAGTACTACGAGTATTACCTGGAGACGCCCTATGCGCGGTCAGGCACCTACAACCTGGCGTCTGCCACGGCCAAGGGCAGCACCGTGCTGCTGCTGGTGCTCAGCGCCTCGGACAAGCAGTGGGCTACGGGCGAATCGAAGCTGAGAAAGATGCTCAAGTCATTCAGCGTGTGATGTAGCAGCCTTGTGTGAAGTCTATTCTGAAACATTATGCACCGCCTTTTGTGCCTCTGCTTGGCATGGTACTACTCTGTAGGAGTACGGTAGGAGTCGTGGTTATAGGGGCCCCAAGCCGGGTTGTCATTTTAGAAGACTGGTAGCAGTGGGGGTCAGCCAAGAATGGTGCAGGGCTGGATCACTTGCATGTCCATGAATCTATTTGGTTCATACCATTTTGTGAGTACATATACCCAAGACTAGAACTCGTGCCCTTGTTTCAGGTTGGGGTCCGTAGGGGCAATCACTCGGAAAGCAATATTCTCATATTTGACTACCACCTATCACCTCCTCGTGACGAAAGGCAACTGTAGCTTACTTCCGCTTGACTAGATCGAGCCATGCAAAATACCTCGCCATGCTCAGTAAAAAGGTTGACGCTGTGGTGTTCGGTTTAGTGCGTTTCGTGCTCGTTTACACTGGTTTGCTTGGGTTCCCCGTTGTCCAAAGCGATGAAGCAGGGAGGCCCGTTTCTCAACGTCAAGAACCGTATTAAACCGTACTGGACATATCGACAATTCATGATCTTCAACAGAGCAAGCTGCTTTCTTGCTCACATTGGACTGCGGCAGATATGCTCCTGGCAACCCAACCAATGCCAGCCCAGAGCAGAGACAGACCACATCGGTCCGGCAGGCACCGTACTCCGCTTCCGTGGCTGCGATGCGAGTTACCCACACAGGCACCTGAAAAACCACCCGCAGGGGCTGGGCCAGGTACATTAGGTGACCCAGGCCTTGCACAAACCACTCCCACGTCTAGTGGGACCAACCAGGCTGAAAGGCAGGCGATTCCAGTATCTCCAGCTCCTTGGAAAAGTAAAGTTTTACGAGTAGACGAATGCTGAAGAATCTACTGAGTTTCACCAGAATCGTGTGAATACCAAGGCGCCCCTTTCAATGCACGCTGGTTTTGGCACAAAACAATACTGTGGAAAATCGAGGGTTGTATGAAGAGTTCAGGGTGACGACAAATTGAACGACCGTGATGTTTGGCAGTTTCTGCATCCAAGGGCTGGGCTGGGTTGGACTGGCGGTGAAGTGGCCGGCAGTTCTGGGGGAAATCGAATCTCGTTGGGTTGGGCTGGGAGCGGATTCTGAAATTCCGAACAGGGCACGATGCAGAAGTGATCAGCCAATAGAACCGTGGATCCTCCTCACCTCACCTCACCGCACCTCCAACATCCAAGGTGTGGGGGAAAGTCCCACCTGAAGCGTAGAGAATAGCCACCGTGAGCATCTCATCTCATCACTCCACCTGGCGTGAAGACACGGCTCTGATAAGCGCTTCGACTTCTCCCTGCGACGCGCCACTTGACTTACCCTGGGGAATTTCGGAAACCCCTCACAAATCCTCCTGAGCTCGCTTCTCTGTTAAACTCCTGATTTTCCCCCCACCCAGCATCAGTACTTCAACCGTAACTCATCACCTCCATTCATATTACCTCCAATCTGTAGGCAATTCTGATTACCACGTGTCGGGGATACACTCTATTGGTGATAGTCGCCCGCCATGGCTGCAACTCAGGTCCTCGGCGTTGCCCTCCTCATCGGGCTCCTGCTTCCTTCGGCTCTCGCCGGCAACGCCAACGGCGCCGCGACATCCTCCCAATCGAGCTACACCACCGACACCAGCGGCAACATCGTCCTGTCCCCCGCGGGCAACAACAACAACAACGGCAACGGGCAGGGCACGTCAGCAGCCGTCATCGACTGGTACAACGACCAGGAGTACCCCACGTGTCCGCTGAAGGCGTGCCCCCCTTTTAAGCACTTTTGCTCGGGCGGCAAGTGCAATGATACCGCCGGCATCCTCGGCCGTTGGAGGGTGAGTGCCTCTGTCATGGGCCGCGCTAACCCGATAGTACCCAAGTTGTCGGGGAAAGTATCTCAATCGTCCAGCTGCGCTCATTCATCCGATCTTCCAGCTTGGAAAAAATGTGGATCTCTCCTAAATTGTAGGTATAGTTGTTCGTATAGCAAGGCTACTCCGTATCAGACGTACCTATGCCGTACCTACTGTATACCTACTCCGTATTTCTGATCCTGGTATTTTGGGACCACCATCTCCATTCCCCCCCCCCCCCCCCCCCCCCCTCCCCTCCCCCGTCGTTGATCCGCGCAGCTTCCCGAGCAGTCCGCCAATGTGTGCCCGCCGGGCCGCGCGAACCCGAAGCCCAACAACGAGTGGTGCGTGGCAGACCTCTCGCCGTCGCAGTGCTGCCAGGCGTGCTCCGACAGCAAGGAGCCGTGCGCCATGTGGCAGCATTACATTGGGTGAGTGATCTCGCAAATCTCTGCCCAATCTCCGTTTATCCCTGATCACGGCACGTGACGATATTTCCCGATTTTAAGTATCTTGGATTCCGATCCCCGCCGCCCCTAATTTGCGACGATGGCCGTTACTGGCGGGTAGTTTAGAACTCTGATCAATGTGGCCAACTGAACTTCTCGTCTATCTTGTTGTTTTCTGATTCTTTCCTGTCCCCGCAGCACGGTCAACCCCTCGGGCAAGTGCCTGAAGTGCGGTATCTGCTGGCTCTACCCGCCGGGCACGGCGCCGCGCTGCGAGACTCAGCTGGACAACAACAACGGCTACCGCATCAAGTACAACTGCTCGCGCGTCGGCGGCAGCTGCCCCTACACCAAGAACGACCCGCACTTCCAGGGCGCGCAGGGCACGCGCTTCGAGTTCAACGGCGCTCCGGAGAAGACCTTCTGCCTGCTCACGGACCGCAACATCCACGTCAACATGCTGATGCGCGGGTACTACGACTCGCGCACCGTCGGCGCGACGGTGCTGCGCAACGGCAAGGCCGTGCGCACGTGGATCCGCGCGCTCGGGTTCGTGTGGCGCGCGGCGGCCGGGGAGGCGGAGCACAAGTTCCGCCTGGTGGCGCGCGCGGGGAAGCAGCAGGAGCGCGGGGACGGATTCCTGTCGCTGGCGGAGATGGACGGGGAGGCGCTTCCGCGCATGACCAAGGAAGGGGAGGCTCTCTCACTCCCCGGCGGCCTCACATTCGCGTTCGTCGGGATTGAAACGGGCGGGGCGTTCGTGAAGGACGTGTACCGCGTGACTATAGCGGGGCTGGTGGACATGGAAATCAAGCTGCGCGTGGCGCACCCTCTGTTGCAAGCACCTGACGACGCCGAGACGCACATCAACGTGGCCTTCGACGGCGTGGAAGCTTCCGAGCAGGTGCACGGGATCATGGGGCAGACGTACCGCGAGGGCCGCGAGAAGCGCGCGATGGATTACAACACGCTCGCGCATGCGCTCGGGCGGCCCCTGGCGGCGGACGCGGCGGAGGGCGCTGGGTTCCTGGACGGGAAGACTGCGGACTATGAGTCTACGTCCGTGCTCGCTGCGGATTGCCGCTTCTCCTCTTTCCACGGCAAGGCGCTCCCCCTGGCGCAGTAACTCTCAGTGGTGCTCAGTGACGTATCGGCGGGAGGGGAGCTGGGTTCCTGGGTTTGTCCTGCGCATACCGAAAGACCCGTCCCCTTGCTCAATAACGCGCTCACCTTGTATCGAAGGAGTTTTCTCGTTGAGCTGTATTGTATCGGTGGGCTGGGCTGTATTGTAAGATCGTTTTTTAGTCGTTCCCCGTGGACTGGCCAGTTTGAAGTACGAAATAAGTTAGGACCTCCACCTTCCTGCTCTTCTAGTGGGCTGTTTTTTTCCCCTTAAAACCGTTGACCCAAAACGTGCAAGTTTATTAAACATGATAGGGGCAAAAAGTTGGACACGGCAGCGCGCAGGGGCGTAGGGCAGTGGTGCGAGGTGGCGAGTGGTTTTCGCCAACGAGCGAGCGTCGCAACACCATGCGCGACAAAAACACTCTTGACGAAACCTCATGAACCAATCAGGGCGCAAACAAACCGAGCACGCAAAACACCGCCAATATAAAAGGACAAAAGGGGAGGGTGGGACGGAAAAGGGAAAGGAGGGGCGCGCTAGGCGCGGGAAGTTGGTTGGGGGGGTGGGGGGGAAGGAGGGAGAGAGTGGGAGTGTGGGAGGGGTGATGAACAGCGAACAATAGGAAGGCACACGTAAGGAAAAGTGCTTTTGGCGAGATTTGGGCTGTGCAACTTGACCCTGCTGCACAACTCGTGTGGGTAACTTGACTTGGCAATTTTCGCCAAACAACTTTGGGGTGGGGTGGCGCACGCATATCAACTGTTGTAAAGAACACTGGTGTTTTCACGCAGCTCGCACGAAAAATGCAAATCGAAACGCGAAACTAGATTTGGTGCGGGGAATCTAGTAACAAACAATTCGCTATTGTTTCAGGCACATCGCAAACTGTGATTCCTGCGCTGCGCAACTTGACCCAGTTTTTGCAGAAGTACCACGCCCCTAGGCGTAGTGGCGCTGGGCTGGGTTGCACTTCAGAAGTCCCAAAATGTATGAGCGCATGTTTCAAGTTTCTTTCCGCTCAAGCGCCTGCTGTATCGGGGGCAGGGGCGGAATTGGCTGGGGGTGGCGCACGCCTATCACATGTTTCCCGTCTTTTTGGTGCGCGATCTTAGTTTTCCCTCTCGTTTTGCGGAACTGAGTTACCAGAAGGGCAGTTTCAAGATTAATAAACCTGAAACAAAATTTCTGCAATTTGGGTCAATGGCTTTAATCTACCTGCTCTCATTTACGGGTTGCACATTGTCTCAAAGTGATCCCTGGTCTCACCTGAAACTTGCGCAACTGAGGACGCGTTACAAGTTGGACCAAGGGTTCAATTTCTGAACGTTCAAGATTCCGATGTGGTTACCTTATTCTAACCTCCGTACACCACACAAAATGTACCAATGCGGTCAAGACGCCGCGATTTTTCGCTCCCGCCAGGGCGAACGCAGGTCGCGAGATCTTGACCCCCAAGTTCGTCCCCAACGACAAAAGTACCGAATCGGCAGATGCCGATCGTGGCGAACATATGCAGACGAAAACCTCCCCTGTTTTTTTCGCCGCGTCGTGCAGTCAATTGGAATTGTGCGCTTGGAAGTGAGTGCGGTCCGGTTGCGGAGCTGGCTGGGCAACCATGTGTTTTTTTCGTCAAATCGCTTTGGTCCCCAGATTCCCGTCGCGCGAATTTTGCATCTTGGTCGACAATGGACGAACCGCGGTTGGGTACAGCGGGTATGCCATTAGGTCCACGACATTTTACTCCACGTAATACTCCAAGGTCCGGAATTCGATAAGATCGGCCACGATGTACCCCGTCTGTACGGTATACATCTACTGTTGACTTCGCAAAAAAAGCGCAATAAAACATTGTGACCAATCACGACAGTCGCATAATGCCACCGACCATCGAGTCGCGCCACCCGAATTGGATGCGATCCCAGCATGCGAGTGTCGCCAACCAATCCGCGAGTGCGAGCTCGGAAATTTCTCGTGAAATGTGCTTGGAATTGCCCGGCCAATACGCGCTTGCTATGGCGATCAGACGTAATCCCGACGTACCGGGGGGCGACAGCCAGCTGGTACCCCCGTCCACCTGGCACTTTTGTATGCGCGCTGACCTGGGCATGAATCCGTACCCCCTTTCCATCCATTCTGTCTTATTATTTCGGTCCTATTCTAATCCTCGTGTCAAGAACATGCGAGGCGTTTTCCATATTTTATAACCAATGACGTAAATATTCAGGCTTTCCACGTGACACGAACAGGACCGTCCCGAATACGAAAACACGACCCACGGTCCCTCAATCACAATTAACCAATGCACATTTCGAAAATGTTTTTCTTAAAACCACAGGCTAAAATAGCAAAGGGGGGCTTCAAGTGCGCCCCCCTTGAACAGCGGGCATAGATAAACATTTTGACAAACCAGCAAGTTGTTCTGAAAAAGAATTTGATTCGGGGGGGCAGAAATGAACCGAGGCTGGCACACGACAACCACTTTTGTGCGAATGCGATACGTTATAAACCAGGCGCGCGACTCCTCAGCGACATCTTATCGCATGTGTTCAGGGCTCTTACAAAAAGAGACAACTCACGAAACGCAATAAGGGAAAGGTGTCACATTTTGCAACTTCGGACTTAAGGAACACACGAGCTCCCACCACGCCGACACAATTGCAAGGAAACAAAGGCTGCGCACTCCCTCATCATACAAGGCCAGGGAACACGCCCCCGAACTCAGAAGAATAACCTTGCCTCCCTGCTCACACAAGAGGAAACAAATATCCCCAACTCTCGACCGACACAGTCCATTCACGGGTAGATTTCCCGCAACGGAACTACTCACCTGCCTTCCCTAGCCACAATCTTCAACCAGCTTTCGAAAGGGCGAGACTAACCCCGCCACCAATAGCAGTAACCGTCGAGTAACGCGATACCGAGTAAGGGAATGTAGCAACCACCTCTACCCCATAGAAACGCCCCACCAAGAGTGCGAGAAACCCCCGACGAATGTTGGGTATCCGTGAGAGAGTAAAGCCAATCACTGGCTGCACCACCAGTGGAGAACGCTAAGGAGCAACCCCCTCCCTCCTAGGCTCGGAAAGCATCTAGAGACGCACGCGTGACGGGGTCGAGCGCAGGTCCCCATTCGCCACAGCAGTAAACAGGCACGCCTTCCAGCGCGGAGTACGGGGGACGGATGGAGGCCGACGGGCGTGGCACGCGAGAGGAAGCGCGACCCGAAAGCACCCATCCTGGGCAGACAATGTAAGACAGGGGGGGGGGAGGGGGGATGGGAGGGCAAAGGGGGCGAGGCCAAGGCTGAGTAATCAGAACATGAGCTAGTGTGAGGGCAAGGCTGCGCGAAAAAACTGGGAGAGGGAGGTACGCAGCGAAGGACCAGGGGGGGGAGGTAGATACGAAGCGAGGGAGACGGGGAGGGAGGGAGGTATGCAGCGAAGGACCAGGGGGGAGGAGGGAGATACGAAGTGAGGGAGACGGGGAGGGAGGGAGGTATGCAGCGAAGGACCAGGGGGGAGGAGGGAGATACGAAATGAGGGAGACGGGGAGGGAGGGAGGTATGCAGCGAAGGACCAGGGGGGAGGAGGGAGATACGAAGTGAGGGAGACGGGGAGGGAGGGAGGTATGCAGCGAAGGACCAGGGGGAAGGAAAGAGATAGAGAGGGAGGGAGGTACGCAGTGAAGGACCAGGGGGGAGGAGGGAGATACGAAGTGAGGGAGACGGGGAGGGAGGGAGAGATGGAGCGAAGGACCAGGGGGGAGGAGAGAGGTAGAAGCGAGGGAGATAGGGAGGGAAGGAAGGATGCAGCGACGGACCAGGGGGGAGGCGGGAGATAGGGAGGGAGGGAGGTATGCAGCGAAGGACCAGGGGGAAGAAGAGAGATAGGGAGGGAGGGAGGTATGCAGCGAAGGACCAGGGGGGAGGAGGGAGATACGAAGTGAGGGAGACGGGGAGGGAGGGAGAGATGGAGCGAAGGACCAGGGGGGAGGAGTGAGGTACAAGCGAGGGAGATAGGGAGGGAAGGAAGGATGCAGCGACGGACCAGGGGGGAGGCGGGAGATAGGGAGGGAGGGAAGTATGCAGCGAAGGACCAGGGGGAAGGAGAGAGATAGGGAGGGAGGGAGGTATGCAGCGAAGGACCAGGGGGAGGAGGGAGATACGAAGTGAGGGAGACGGGGAGGGAGGAGGTATGCAGCGAAGGACCAGGGGGGAGGAGGGAGATACGAAGTGAGGGAGACGGGGAGGGAGGGAGGTATGCAGCGAAGGACCAGGGGGGAGGAGGGAGATACGAAGTGAGGGAGACGGGGAGGGAGGGAGGTATGCAGCGAAGGACCAGGGGGGAGGAGGGAGATACGAAGTGAGGGAGACAGGGAGGGAGGGAGGTATGCAGCGCAGGACCAGGGGGAGGAGGGAGATACGAAGTGAGGGAGACAGGGAGGGAGGGAGGTATGCAGCGAAGGACCAGGGGGGAGGAGGGAGATACGAAGTGAGGGAGACGGGGAGGGAGGGAGGTATGCCACGAAGGACCAGGGGGGAGGGGGAGATACGAAGTGAGGGAGACGGGGAGGGAGGGAGGTATGCCACGAAGGACCAGGGGGGAGGGGGGAGATACGAAGTGAGGGAGACGGGGAGGGAGGGAGGTATGCAGCGAGGACCAGGGGGGAGGAGGGAGATACGAAGTGAGGGAGACGGGGAGGGAGGGAGGTTTGCAGCGAAGGACCAGGGGGAAGGAAAGACATAGGGAGGGAGGGAGGTACGCAGCGAAGGACCAGGGGGGGGAGGTAGATACGAAGCGAGGGAGACGGGGAGGGAGGGAGGTATGCAGCGAAGAACCAGGGGGGAGGAGGGAGATACGAAGTGAGGGAGACGGGGAGGGAGGGAGGTATGCAGCGAAGGACCAGGGGGGAGGAGGGAGATACGAAGTGAGGGAGACGGGGAGGGAGGGAGGTTTGCAGCGAAGGACCAGGGGGAAGGAAAGACATAGGGAGGGAGGGAGGTACGCAGCGAAGGACCAGGGGGGGGGAGGTAGATACGAAGCGAGGGAGACGGGGAGGGAGGGAGGTATGCAGCGAAGAACCAGGGGGGAGGAGGGAGATACGAAGTGAGGGAGACGGGGAGGGAGGGAGGTATGCAGCGAAGGACCAGGGGGGAGGAGGGAGATACGAAGTGAGGGAGACGGGGAGGGAGGGAGGTATGCAGCGAGGGACCAGGGGGGAGGAGGGAGATACGAAGTGAGGGAGACAGGGAGGGAGGGAGGTATGCAGCGAAGGACCAGGGGGGAGGAGGGAGATACGAAGTGAGGGAGACAGGGAGGGAGGGAGGTATGCAGCAAAGGACCAGGGGGGAGGAGGGAGATACGAAGTGAGGGAGACAGGGAGGGAGGGAGGTATGCAGCAAAGGACCAGGGGGGAGGAGGGAGATACGAAGTGAGGGAGACGGGGAGGGAGGGAGGTATGCCACGAAGGACCAGGGGGGAGGAGGGAGATACGAAGTGAGGGAGACGGGGAGGGAGGGAGGTATGCAGCGAGGGACCAGGGGGGAGGAGGGAGATACGAAGTGAGGGAGACAGGGAGGGAGGGAGGTATGCAGCGAAGGACCAGGGGGGAGGAGGGAGATACGAAGTGAGGGAGACGGGGAGGGAGGGAGGTATGCCACGAAGGACCAGGGGGGAGGAGGGAGATACGAAGTGAGGGAGACGGGGAGGGAGGGAGGTATGCAGCGAAGGACCAGGGGGGAGGAGGGAGATACGAAGTGAGGGAGACGGGGAGGGAGGGAGGTACGCAGCGAAGGACCAGGGGGGGGAGGTAGATACGAAGCGAGGGAGACGGGAGGGAGGGAGGTATGCAGCGAAGAACCAGGGGGAGGAGGGAGATACGAAGTGAGGGAGACGGGGAGGGAGGGAGGTATGCAGCGAAGGACCAGGGGGGAGGAGGGAGATACGAAGTGAGGGAGACGGGGAGGGAGGGAGGTATGCAGCGAAGGACCAGGGGGGAGGAGGGAGATACGAAGTGAGGGAGACAGGGAGGGAGGGAGGTATGCAGCAAAGGACCAGGGGGGAGGAGGGAGATACGAAGTGAGGGAGACGGGGAGGGAGGGAGGTATGCCACGAAGGACCAGGGGGGAAGAGGGAGATACAAGTGAGGGAGACGGGGAGGGAGGGAGGTATGCAGCGAGGGACCAGGGGGGAGGAGGGAGATACGAAGTGAGGGAGACAGGGAGGGAGGGAGGTATGCAGCGAAGGACCAGGGGGGAGGAGGGAGATACGAAGTGAGGGAGACGGGGAGGGAGGGAGGTATGCAGCGAAGGACCAGGGGGGAGGAGGGACATACGAAGTGAGGGAGACGGGGAGGGAGGGAGGTATGCAGCGAAGGACCAGGGGGGAGGAGGGAGATACGAAGTGAGGGAGACGGGGAGGGAGGGAGGTATGCAGCGAAGGACCAGGGGGAAGGAAAGAGATAGGGAGGGAGGGAGGTACGCAGTGAAGGACCAGGGGGGAGGAGGGAGATACGAAGTGAGGGAGACGGGGAGGGAGGGAGAGATGGAGCGAAGGACCAGGGGGGAGGAGAGAGGTAGAAGCGAGGGAGATAGGGAGGGAAGGAAGGATGCAGCGACGGACCAGGGGGGAGGCGGGAGATAGGGAGGGAGGGAGGTATGCAGCGAAGGACCAGGGGGAAGAAGAGAGATAGGGAGGGAGGGAGGTATGCAGCGAAGGACCAGGGGGGAGGAGGGAGATACGAAGTGAGGGAGACGGGGAGGGAGGGAGAGATGGAGCGAAGGACCAGGGGGGAGGAGTGAGGTACAAGCGAGGGAGATAGGGAGGGAAGGAAGGATGCAGCGACGGACCAGGGGGGAGGCGGGAGATAGGGAGGGAGGGAAGTATGCAGCGAAGGACCAGGGGGAAGGAGAGAGATAGGGAGGGAGGGAGGTATGCAGCGAAGGACCAGGGGGGAGGAGGGAGATACGAAGTGAGGGAGACGGGGAGGGAGGAGGTATGCAGCGAAGGACCAGGGGGGAGGAGGGAGATACGAAGTGAGGGAGACGGGGAGGGAGGGAGGTATGCAGCGAAGGACCAGAGGGGAGGAGGGAGATACGAAGTGAGGGAGACGGGGAGGGAGGGAGGTATGCAGCGAAGGACCAGGGGGGAGGAGGGAGATACGAAGTGAGGGAGACAGGGAGGGAGGGAGGTATGCAGCGAAGGACCAGGGGGGAGGAGGGAGATACGAAGTGAGGGAGACAGGGAGGGAGGGAGGTATGCAGCGAAGGACCAGGGGGGAGGAGGGAGATACGAAGTGAGGGAGACGGGGAGGGAGGGAGGTATGCCACGAAGGACCAGGGGGGAGGGGGAGATACGAAGTGAGGGAGACGGGGAGGGAGGGAGGTATGCCACGAAGGACCAGGGGGGAGGGGGGAGATACGAAGTGAGGGAGACGGGGAGGGAGGGAGGTATGCAGCGAGGACCAGGGGGGAGGAGGGAGATACGAAGTGAGGGAGACGGGGAGGGAGGGAGGTTTGCAGCGAAGGACCAGGGGGAAGGAAAGACATAGGGAGGGAGGGAGGTACGCAGCGAAGGACCAGGGGGGGGGAGGTAGATACGAAGCGAGGGAGACGGGGAGGGAGGGAGGTATGCAGCGAAGAACCAGGGGGGAGGAGGGAGATACGAAGTGAGGGAGACGGGGAGGGAGGGAGGTATGCAGCGAAGGACCAGGGGGGAGGAGGGAGATACGAAGTGAGGGAGACGGGGAGGGAGGGAGGTATGCAGCGAAGGACCAGGGGGGAGGAGGGAGATACGAAGTGAGGGAGACAGGGAGGGAGGGAGGTATGCAGCAAAGGACCAGGGGGGAGGAGGGAGATACGAAGTGAGGGAGACGGGGAGGGAGGGAGGTATGCCACGAAGGACCAGGGGGGAAGAGGGAGATACGAAGTGAGGGAGACGGGGAGGGAGGGAGGTATGCAGCGAGGGACCAGGGGGGAGGAGGGAGATACGAAGTGAGGGAGACAGGGAGGGAGGGAGGTATGCAGCGAAGGACCAGGGGGGAGGAGGGAGATACGAAGTGAGGGAGACGGGGAGGGAGGGAGGTATGCAGCGAAGGACCAGGGGGGAGGAGGGACATACGAAGTGAGGGAGACGGGGAGGGAGGGAGGTATGCAGCGAAGGACCAGGGGGGAGGAGGGAGATACGAAGTGAGGGAGACGGGGAGGGAGGGAGGTATGCAGCGAAGGACCAGGGGGAAGGAAAGAGATAGGGAGGGAGGGAGGTACGCAGTGAAGGACCAGGGGGGAGGAGGGAGATACGAAGTGAGGGAGACGGGGAGGGAGGGAGAGATGGAGCGAAGGACCAGGGGGGAGGAGAGAGGTAGAAGCGAGGGAGATAGGGAGGGAAGGAAGGATGCAGCGACGGACCAGGGGGGAGGCGGGAGATAGGGAGGGAGGGAGGTATGCAGCGAAGGACCAGGGGGAAGAAGAGAGATAGGGAGGGAGGGAGGTATGCAGCGAAGGACCAGGGGGGAGGAGGGAGATACGAAGTGAGGGAGACGGGGAGGGAGGGAGAGATGGAGCGAAGGACCAGGGGGGAGGAGTGAGGTACAAGCGAGGGAGATAGGGAGGGAAGGAAGGATGCAGCGACGGACCAGGGGGGAGGCGGGAGATAGGGAGGGAGGGAAGTATGCAGCGAAGGACCAGGGGGAAGGAGAGAGATAGGGAGGGAGGGAGGTATGCAGCGAAGGACCAGGGGGGAGGAGGGAGATACGAAGTGAGGGAGACGGGGAGGGAGGAGGTATGCAGCGAAGGACCAGGGGGGAGGAGGGAGATACGAAGTGAGGGAGACGGGGAGGGAGGGAGGTATGCAGCGAAGGACCAGAGGGGAGGAGGGAGATACGAAGTGAGGGAGACGGGGAGGGAGGGAGGTATGCAGCGAAGGACCAGGGGGGAGGAGGGAGATACGAAGTGAGGGAGACAGGGAGGGAGGGAGGTATGCAGCGAAGGACCAGGGGGGAGGAGGGAGATACGAAGTGAGGGAGACAGGGAGGGAGGGAGGTATGCAGCGAAGGACCAGGGGGGAGGAGGGAGATACGAAGTGAGGGAGACGGGGAGGGAGGGAGGTATGCCACGAAGGACCAGGGGGGAGGGGGAGATACGAAGTGAGGGAGACGGGGAGGGAGGGAGGTATGCCACGAAGGACCAGGGGGGAGGGGGGAGATACGAAGTGAGGGAGACGGGGAGGGAGGGAGGTATGCAGCGAGGACCAGGGGGGAGGAGGGAGATACGAAGTGAGGGAGACGGGGAGGGAGGGAGGTTTGCAGCGAAGGACCAGGGGGAAGGAAAGACATAGGGAGGGAGGGAGGTACGCAGCGAAGGACCAGGGGGGGGGAGGTAGATACGAAGCGAGGGAGACGGGGAGGGAGGGAGGTATGCAGCGAAGAACCAGGGGGGAGGAGGGAGATACGAAGTGAGGGAGACGGGGAGGGAGGGAGGTATGCAGCGAAGGACCAGGGGGGAGGAGGGAGATACGAAGTGAGGGAGACGGGGAGGGAGGGAGGTATGCAGCGAAGGACCAGGGGGGAGGAGGGAGATACGAAGTGAGGGAGACAGGGAGGGAGGGAGGTATGCAGCAAAGGACCAGGGGGGAGGAGGGAGATACGAAGTGAGGGAGACGGGGAGGGAGGGAGGTATGCCACGAAGGACCAGGGGGGAGGAGGGAGATACGAAGTGAGGGAGACGGGGAGGGAGGGAGGTATGCAGCGAGGGACCAGGGGGGAGGAGGGAGATACGAAGTGAGGGAGACAGGGAGGGAGGGAGGTATGCAGCGAAGGACCAGGGGGGAGGAGGGAGATACGAAGTGAGGGAGACGGGGAGGGAGGGAGGTATGCCACGAAGGACCAGGGGGGAGGAGGGAGATACGATGTGAGGGAGACGGGGAGGGAGGGAGGTATGCAGCGAAGGACCAGGGGGGAGGAGGGAGATACGAAGTGAGGGAGACGGGGAGGGAGGGAGGTTTGCAGCGAAGGACCAGGGGGAAGGAAAGAGATAGGGAGGGAGGGAGGTACGCAGCGAAGGACCAGGGGGGGGGAGGTAGATACGAAGCGAGGGAGACGGGGAGGGAGGGAGGTATGCAGCGAAGAACCAGGGGGGAGGAGGGAGATACGAAGTGAGGGAGACGGGGAGGGAGGGAGGTATGCAGCGAAGGACCAGGGGGGAGGAGGGAGATACGAAGTGAGGGAGACGGGGAGGGAGGGAGGTATGCAGCGAAGGACCAGGGGGGAGGAGGGAGATACGAAGTGAGGGAGACAGGGAGGGAGGGAGGTATCCAGCAAAGGACCAGGCGGGAGGAGGGAGATACGAAGTGAGGGAGACGGGGAGGGAGGGAGGTATGCCACGAAGGACCAGGGGGGAGGAGGGAGATACGAAGTGAGGGAGACGGGGAGGGAGGGAGGTATGCAGCGAGGGACCAGGGGGGAGGAGGGAGATACGAAGTGAGGGAGACAGGGAGGGAGGGAGGTATGCAGCGAAGGACCAGGGGGGAGGAGGGAGATACGAAGTGAGGGAGACGGGGAGGGAGGGAGGTATGCCACGAAGGACCAGGGGGGAGGAGGGAGATACGAAGTGAGGGAGACGGGGAGGGAGGGAGGTATGCAGCGAGGGACCAGGGGGGAGGAGGGAGATACGAAGTGAGGGAGACAGGGAGGGAGGGAGGTATGCAGCGAAGGACCAGGGGGGAGGAGGGAGATACGAAGTGAGGGAGACGGGGAGGGAGGGAGGTATGCAGCGAAGGACCAGGGGGGAGGAGGGAGATACGAAGTGAGGGAGACAGGGAGGGAGGGAGGTATGCAGCGAAGGACCAGGGGGGAGGAGGGAGATACGAAGTGAGGGAGACGGGGAGGGAGGGAGGTATGCCACGAAGGACCAGGGGGGAGGAGGGAGATACGATGTGAGGGAGACGGGGAGGGAGGGAGGTATGCAGCGAAGGACCAGGGGGAAGGAAAGAGATAGGGAGGGAGGGAGGTACGCAGCGAAGGACCAGGGGGGAGGAGGGAGATACGAAGTGAGAGAGACGGGGAGGGAGGGAGGTATGCAGCGAAGGACCAGGGGGGAGGAGGGAGATACAAAGTGAGGGAGACAGGGAGGGAGGGAGGTATGCAGCGAAGGACCAGGCGGGAGGAGGGAGATACGAAGTGAGGGAGACGGGGAGGGAGGGAGGTATGCCACGAAGGACCAGGGGGGAGGACGGAGATACGATGTGAGGGAGACGGGGAGGGAGGGAGGTATGCAGCGAAGGACCAGGGGGAAGGAAAGAGATAGGGAGGGAGGGAGGTACGCAGCGAAGGACCAGGGGGGAGGAGGGAGATACGAAGTGAGGGAGACGGGGAGGGAGGGAGAGATGGAGCGAAGGACCAGGGGGGAGGAGAGAGGTAGAAGCGAGGGAGATAGGGAGGGAAGGAAGGATGCAGCGACGGACCAGGGGGGAGGCGGGAGATAGGGAGGGAGGGAGGTATGCAGCGAAGGACCAGGCGGAAGGAGAGAGATAGGGAGGGAGGGAGGTATGCAGCGAAGGACCAGGGGGGAGGAGGGAGATACGAAGTGAGGGAGACGGGGAGGGAGGGAGAGATGGAGCGAAGGACCAGGGGGGAGGAGAGAGGTACAAGCGAGGGAGATAGGGAGGGAAGGAAGGATGCAGCGACGGACCAGGGGGGAGGCGGGAGATAGGGAGGGAGGGAGGTATGCAGCGAAGGACCAGGGGGAAGGAGAGAGATAGGGAGGGAGGGAGGTATGCAGCGAAGGACCAGGGGGGAGGAGGGAGATACGAAGTGAGGGAGACGGGGAGGGAGGGAGGTTGCCACGATGGACCAGGGAGGAGGAGGGAGATACAAGCGAGGGAGATAGGGAGGGAAGGAAGGATGCAGCGACGGACCAGGGGGGAGGAGGGAGATAGGGAGGGAGGGAGGTATGCAGCGAAGGACCAGGGGGAAGGAGAGAGATAGGGAGGGAAGGAGGTATGCAGCGAAGGACCAGGGGGGAGGAGGGAGATACGAAGTGAGGGAGACGGGGAGGGAGGGAGGTATGCCACGAAGGACCAGGGGGGAGGAGGGAGATACGAAGTGAGGGAGACGGGGAGGGAGGGAGGTTTGCCACGAAGGACCAGGGGGGAGGAGAGAGGTACAAGCGAGGGAGATAGGGAGGGAAGGAAGGATGCAGCGACGGACCAGGGGGGAGGAGGGAGATAGGGAGGGAGGGAGGTATGCAGCGACGAACCAGGGGGGAGGAGGGAGATACGAAGTGAGGGAGACGGGGAGGGAGGGAGGTTTGCCACGAAGGACCAGGGAGGAGGAGGGAGATACAAGCGAGGGAGATAGGGAGGGAGGGAGGTATGCAGCGAAGGACCAGGGAGGAGGAGGGAGATACAAACGAGGGAGATAGGGAGGGAAGGAGGGATGCAGCGAAGGACCAGGGGGGGGTAGGTAGATACAGAGCGAGGGAGACGGGGAGGGAGGGAGGTATGCTACGAAGGACCAGGGGGGAGGAGAGAGGTACAAGTGAGGGAGATAGGAAGTGAGGGAGGTATGCAGCGAAGGACCAGGTGGGAGGAGATAGAAACGGTCTCAGCCCCCCATCGCATGTGTCCCGGCCCACCTGGCAGGGAAGAGGGCGGCGAGGAGGCGTGCCCTGTGCTATCTGGAGATCTCGCTAAGATCCTGAGCCAGGCACCAGAAAAACGTCTAAACCTGGCCACCAATATGAAGATTCCAGCACACGTTGTACGCAGTGGGGCGGCTTCCTTGACACCTGGTGCCACGCTGCCTAGTTGGGGGTCGGTATTGCTGCTCTTCATGGAGGCTGCCCCCAAATTTACAGAGAAGCTACTACGTGCCGCCGAGAAAGCCGCAGGTGAGACATGGGTAAATGTCCTGCAGCAAAATGCTGCCATGTCGTGTGCAGCGCTACACGTAGTGCACACATGCCAAGCTGTGTGTTGCGTTGCAACCCATGCTCCTGCCCCACCACGATGACCCTTTGCAGGGATCAAAGAAGGGGGCTTGGAGAAGCTGTTTTACGCCAAGATGGCGGCACACGCGAGCACCGTACGTCGGGACGATGGTGGTGGTTTACCAACCGCTACAGCCATCAAGGGTAGGACTGCGATACGAATTCCCGGACTGGAGTACAGTTTTGCACCGGCCTCGAATAATATGGCAGAGGGAGGGAATGCATCAACGGGGTTTGAGTGGGGAGGGGCACGGCGGGGAGCTACATACCAGGCCCAGCTACAAGCAGCCGCCACGAGTTTAGGTGGCCGGTCCCGTGGGGTCACGTCCCCCCCTGTCATACCGCGAATCACCACTCGCTTAGGAGCTCTGCGTCCACGGGCACTAGATACGGAGGAACAGCAAGACGCGGCCGAAGATCCGTTAATAACAGATCCACAAGCAGAGGGGATAGGAGGGACTAACGCAGTTCATACGGAGGCTGCCACGGGGGCGCACGGAGTTGGAATGGATACGCAATGGCCCTCACGAACAGAATTGCCTATGGAGGGGGAGGTTAGCTGGTTTGTGGTGGAACATGGTGGCCAGGAGACCAGTGGGGCAGGGGCTGGTTGCTGTCCGTCCATTCCGGTGGTGGTGGGGGTTGGTGCACCAGCTGGACTCGGTGTGAACCGGGAGGGGCGCCAGGTGGAGGTGGAAGAGGGGTTGGGAGTGGCTTTCGAGGGGGGCAGCACGAGCGGGCTTGCATGCTTGGGTGTTCCTGTTGCACCATCGAGCTGTAGCACGAACGGGGAATCGTCCATGGATCACCATGGAGTGGATGCACCTGCATCGGCATCAGCGCCGAGGGCGGCCCCGGCACTTCACCCAGACATGGGGGCAAGGTAGGACAAAAAAATCCCCCACTTTTTCCTTTGGTTTATTGGTGTGTGGTACAATTTCATTCCACCCACCTGCCCTGCCAACATTCCCCCCTACCCACTCTCCCCCTCTCCCCTTGTCCCGTCTCCCCAACCCTACACCCCCCCTTCCCTTTGATGTGGTGGCAGACTGAGTACAGTAGCCCTGCCACGGCACCAATTCCACTCACCAGCACCCCGCGGCTGGCCCAAGCGACCAGCCACAAATGCAATCGGTGAGGGAACAGTCTGCTACCTTGAGACAGCATGGTTCGTAGAACTGGTTGAGCGGTTTGCCATGTACTGCACCGCTGGTGAGGCATGTGGTGGTACCATGCGCCTCCAATCATCTAGGAATGCATGGGGGACTCTAGGCATGCTGTGGAGGTGCTTGAAATGCAATCGCACGGAGGTGTGGTGGACATGTAACCGTGAAGTAGAGGAAAACAGAAAGGGGAAAAAGGGTCCAAAAATGCTGTGGTTGACCAAAACGGTATTGGGGGCCTACCAGATAACAGGGACGGGGTACACGACCATGTGGCAGGTCTCGCGTAACATAGGCCTGTCCATTCCAGCGAAGGAAACGTTCTACAGTTACATGCGTGGGCCTCTAGGTCTGTGGGCGAGAATAGTTAAGCAATGGGAGAAGTCGATGTCTAGAGTACGGGCAGAGATGATGTCGAGGGATCCACAGGGTTCGTGGATTGCAGTGGATGGCAGATGGTCTCAATCCAGGGAGGGAGAATGGTGTACGGTGTCATTTATGGACGTGGTTACAAAAAAAGTATTGCACTGCGTTACAATCAACAAGTGGCGGCATGGAGTGTCCTCCACCGGAATGGAGAAGGTGGCCTTCCTCAAAGGGATGGCAGAGTTGATGGCGGTGGGATTTGTGGTGAAGGGTGTGATTACGGATGGAGGAAATAACTTCCGCAAGGCTGTGGCTGAGCTCAAGCTTGAGCATCAGATGGATGTCTGGCACATGGCTAGGACTCTTATCAAGGAGTTAGTGAGGGAGTTAGTGGATGCCAAAAAGGAGGCTCACATGAAGGTGAAAAATGCTTGCACTATCGATGATTTGTGGCACATCAAGAAGGTGCACTTGCTGTCCTGGCTTGAGAAGAAAGGGAAGAAGGGTTCCTTGTCTTTAAGCATGACAAGGGAGGTACTAGTGAAGACGGTGTGTCGTTGGCATGGACGCATCACTTACGCGAAGCGCGACCACTACGGATCGAGCTTCAAATTCCCGGAGTTGCAGAAGGTGGTGGTGCGCATGACGGGGAGCGATGGTGGTGGGGGCGAAATAGCTGCTGCACTGCATTCTCTGGATGATGCGGCAGGCGAGGCACGGCCGCAGAGCGCGGAGGAGGTGGCCACGGGGTCCCCTCTCGTATTTGCTGACGTGGCATCCATGTTTGCGTGGGATCCCCACTCACAGCGTGGCATTCGCCCGTCTTCTTATGCATCGCTGCTGCTGGCACAAAGTGCAGCCGGTCGGCCGGATGAGGTAGCGGAACGAGAAGGGCAGCGCCGCAGATGGACCGATGCAGGTGAGTCTCCAACTAACATGTGGCCATGTTTGGCTGAACAACGCCTTCGTTATTTCCTTATACTCGGTTTTTTAGCTCGACACCTCGCTTTGCCGATTTCAGATGAGATGGCAGCTGCGCAGGAGGAAATCTCAGACTTGCAGCGACGAGGATGGTGGGATGGTGAAGGAGGGGCGGAAGATGAGGACGAGCAAGTGGTGGACTCGGGGGGGGAAGGGGGTACTACTGCAAAGAGGTGGGGGAAACGTGGTAAACGGAGACGTGGGTCGGCTGCCGCACCAGTTCTAGCAGAGGTGGACGATGCCCCCACAGAAGTCGTGGATGAAGTGGGTGTCTCACAGCGGTTTAGCATCCACTTTCATCATGTAATGATGAGATGCGCTACAATGGCAGCGGCTGGAAAAACTGTGTCAGCTCAGGATGTGGCCGATGAGATCGCCATATGTGCCGAGCATTGGGCGGGCGACCATTCGAGATGCGAGCGTCATGGGGTTGTCCCGAGGTGTGTCGCGGACAAGTGGGGTGATGAGAGTGCCATTTACATGCGGGAGGGACGGACGCATTGTGCTTTCCGTGCATGGTTGCAAGTGCACTGCAATGCGGAAAAGATGGCGCCCTTTGTTCTTGGTGCATCGAGCTGGTTGAATGAGTCCTTTCACTCACTTATATGCAAGTATGCACCCAAGCGCATAAGATTCCAGGGTAGCATGGAGGCACGAATTGCGCTTTCAGTCATTCATTGGAATAACACTGTGGAGAGGGAGGTCAAACGCCACATCACGCGGCTACGGCGGGTAACAAGGGTGAAGCGAGGGCGTCGGGACCGCATCCTCGGTCCCATGAATTGGCAGTGGGCAGATGACATTCTGCAAGATTGGAGGGAGTCCCGTGGCGAGGTCCCGCAATCCTTTACGGTCCGAGCTGCCTGGAGCACCATCAGCCGCCGCACGGTGAGCGGAGCCCACACTGCTTTGTGGTAGTGGGTCATTGGCGGATTGCTGTTTGAAGGTGGAATTTAGAGGGGCCCAGGGGTTTTTCAGAAAGCCAGTCATTGATAAGTTATCGTTCTCTAACCCCCGCTGCGCCGTTGTCCCATGCCGTCCCTTAGCCGAACAGAGGGCAGCCATGAGAAGGCCTTTTGTCACACCTCGTGTTGCTAGCACGGACCCCCCCCACCCACACGTGGGCTAGTAAGGACAGCATCGGCCTTCGTACACCATGTAAGCAACCCATCCCCTAGCATCAGCTTCACCTTTTGCTGGTGTTTTGCCTTTCTGTATGGATATGCGAATGGGGGCTGGTTTGCCTAGTGCCACATGCTTGTTAATTGCTGCAATTCTGCCTCTTTCTATGGGTGTGATCACCCTTTTCCAGCTCCATATTTTGCTACAGTGTTGCCGCCATGCCGTCCACATTTCCCTGTCCCTTTTCTCCATGCCGTCCACATTTCCCTGTCCCTTTTCTCCATGCCGTCCACATTTCCCCGTCCCTTTTCTCCATGCCGTCCACATTTCCCTGTCCCTTTTTCTCCATGCCGTCCCCCCCATTTCCCTGTCCCTTTTCTCCATGCCGTCCCCCCCATTCCCCTGCCCCTAACTTCCTGCCTCCACTCTCCCTGCCTTCCCCCTTTCCCTGCCCACTTCCTCCTTGCCTTCCACATTCGATTGCACCCATACGCTAACTTTTCTCCTGCCCCCTCCATCCTCACTGTGAGGCCTGCAGGTGGATGCATCCATGCCTCACGGCCGTTTGCCGCTGTTTGGATTAATGACGTAATGGTTACCCTATTGTCCTCGACACTTGGCGGTTGCTTCTTGAGACATGCACACAAATCTACGTTGCTGACGTGATGAGGATTTCCATATATACTGTCATTCCACTGACTCTAGGACAGTACTAATTGCTGGTCGGGCACCTGATAGGGATGGCGTGTTATGGACACCAAGTGCGGCTTGTTCTGCCTCATTCTGGCTACCATTAGGGGCTCGTGTGCATAGCACCACACCCCTGCGGGCATGCACCTAGTGGAGTGGGGATGTGCCGCTGCCAGCGGCCTTGACCCAATGTCGAGTACAATTGCAGTGCCTAATAATTTATAATACAAGTTCGTGCTTTGACAATAATATGCACTGTTATTTAGCCCCCCTTATTTTCCAGCCTACAGCAGACACCCCCATCCCTTGTTTTGTCAACCACTTAGGCAAATACCGTGTCACACGTTGACCTCCAGCAGTTGTCACCGTCACCATACACACGCCGACCCTGCAACCTCGTCCCTGTCCCCTTTCTCCCTATCACCCATCCATCATGTATCGGGGTCAACCACCTCTATATGCCTCCTGCTTTTCAGGAGGTGAGCCTTCAGGCAACCACCCGGCCCGTCGAGGTGGTGCTGCCAGCTCCGAGGGTGGTCGGTGCAGTACCCTTGCCACTTCGTATATCTCTCCTAGCACTGCTGCTCGGACACCTTCTGCTCCCCCAGGTACATCGGCGGCCAGGTTGCCTGTCTGTTGATGTCTGGCCATTCTGCCCATTACGTGATGGACAGCTAAAGCGTACACGTTCTGGGAGGGCTGCGCCATATGGCTCCACCTGCAATCTGGAGGGCACTCCAGGGAAAGCAGTGGGCGTATTGGAGGTGAATGGGAGAGATGGACCGTATGGGAGGGGGGAACATAGGGGAGGGAGGGTGAACTCTCCTACCACTACTGCCCGCTCCCACTCCCTATCTCCCTCTCGTCCCCATCCCCCTGACCCAATCTTCCTGCCACCACACTCCCTCCTTCCCCCTTTCCCTGTCCCCTCACTCCCTGCCCTCCACATTCCCCTGTCCAGCTTCTCCCTGCCGTCCCCATTCCTCTGCCCATATCTCCCTGTCTCCCCCATTCCCCTGCCCCTGTACTCCCTGCCCTCCACATTCCCCTGCCCCTATCTCCCTGTCGTCACCATCTCCCTGACCCAATCTTTCTGCCAACACTCTCCCTGCCTTCCGCCTTTCCCTGTCCCCTTTCTCCCTGCCCTCCACATTTCCCTTCATTCCGCCCTCTCTCCTCTGCATTCCGCCTTCTCCCCCCTTCATTCCGCCTTCTCTCCCCATCATTCCGCCATCTCTCCCCTTCATTCAGCGTTCTCTCCCCTTTCGCCCGCCTTCTCTCCCCCTCATTCCGCCTTCTCCCCCCTTCATTCTGCCTTCTCTCCCCTTCGTTCCGCCTTCTGTCCCCTGCATTCCGTCTTCTCTCCTCATCATTCCGCCTTCTCTCCCCATCATTCCGCCTGCTCTCCCCTTCATTCGGCGTTCTCTCCCCTTTCGCCCGCCTTCTTTCCCCCTCATTCCGCCTTCTCCCCCCCTCATTCCGCCCTCTTTCCCCTGCATTCCGCCTTCTCCCCCCTTCATTCCGCCATCTCTCCCCTTCATTCCGCCTTCTCTCCTATGCATTCCGCCTTCTCCCCCCTTCATTCCGCCATCTCTCCCCTTCATTCCGCCTTCTCTCCTATGCATTCCGCCTTCTCCCCCCTTCATTCCGCCATCTCTCCCCTTCATTCCGCCTTCTCTCCTATGCATTCCGCCTTCTCCCCCCTTCATTCCGCCATCTCTCCCCTTCATTCCGCCTTCTCTCCTATGCATTCCGCCTTCTCCCCCCTTCATTCCGCCTTCTCCCCCCTTCATTCCGCCCTATTTCCCCTTCATTCCGCCTTCTCCCCCCTTCATTCCGCCCTCTTTCCCCTTCATTCCGCCTTCTCCCCCCTTCATTCCGCCTTCCCTCCCCTTCGCACGCCTTCTTTCCCCTTCATTCCGCCCTCTTTCCCCTTCATTCCGCCCTCTCTCCTCTGCATTCCGCCTTCTCTCCCCATCATTCCGCCTGCTCTCCCCTTCATTCGGCGTTCTCTCCCCTTTCGCCCGACTTCTTTCCCCCTCATTCCGCCTTCTTTCCCCTTCATTCCGCCTTCTCCCCCCCTCATTCCGCCCTCTTTCCCCTGCATTCCGCCTTCTCCCCCCTTCATTCCGCCATCTCTCCCCTTCATTCCGCCTTCTCTCCCCTTCATTTCGCCTTCTTTCCCCTTCATTCCGCCTTCTCCCCCCTTCATTCCGCCATCTCTCCCCTTCATTCCGCCTTCTCTCCCCTTCATTTCGCCTTCTTTCCCCTTCATTCCGCCTTCTCCCCCCTTCATTCCGCCCTATTTCCCCTCGCCTCTTTCCCCTATCTGCGCTCCCGTCTCTCCTTGCACGTTCGCCTAATTTTCCCATTCTTACCACGTGTCTCACACATTCCGCGCACCTCTTACCCCCATCCCTCCCCGCCCATTCTACACCTTCCCCCTTTTCCCCCCGTAAGAGGGTATTACGTGTGTACACCTAGGCCTTTCCACCTTGCCTATAGCGTTTTTGCCTCTACGTGCCGCCGCTGTTGCACGGCACAGTATTTTTTGTGCGATAAAAAATGTCATACACATAAGGGGGTCTGCTCTTGCCCGTTCGCGCACCGATTTTTTTTTTCAGACTAAGGAAAAGGCTGGGGAGCTGGGCTCAGCTAGCGTAGGTGCCGGGTTCTCCTACGTCTGAGAAGCAATAGCACACCCGGGGCTCACTTGAAACACCGCCCTGGTGACAGGTGTTCGCATGGACTTTGTTTTGGTAGAGCCTTACGACCCTCGAGATTGTCGCGGCGTGTTTCCCTGATGAGTTACGACTGCTCTATTTCGTTAGCCAATGGTTGCGCGCTGCAAAATCGCAGCATCTGCCTTTTCGCGTCCGGGTAGGTGTACCACTGCAAATCGGGTTCTTTTCTCTGACCCTAAAAAAACTAATAATTCAAGTGCGCCCCCCCTTCGCTATTCTAGCCTGTGGTTTTAAATGGTTTTTTTCACATTCGTGAAAGTGTGTGATTGGTTAACGAAATCGCTCAGGCGAGTCGTCATAATTTCGTTACGTTAAGCCCTTTTCGTGAGACCACGAAAAGGGTTTTTCGAATTATATGATTTGCGCGTTTTGAGCCTGCGCTGCTTGCGGAAGGTCGAGAACGAGGTGTTACTTCTATTGTCCGCGGTAATTTGGACCAAACGACAAATTTGCTGAACGTTTTTTAAGAAGCCACATGAGCCCTCACATGACACGAGGCGAAGTCGCTGGTAACCTGGCCCAAGGGCCAATACGCCAAGGCACCCATCGTGAACACAAAGAGTAAAACGGCCTACGCCACCCCACCTAAAACCGTACGTGCTACTCGACAATCCATTTTGCCCGTAGTGAACCGCTCTTATTCGTCGTAGTCCATATTTGCGAGTCGCGGATTTGGGGCATAGAGTATAGCCTCTGTACATCTTCCACCCCCCGTCTTGACAGCCTGTATTTTGACCACTCGTGATCAAACTGTCAACTTATACATATTAGCTATGTAGAAGTTATAGGCTAGACTCAGGTATGCTTCTAGTGAGTACAACCAACTAGTATTTGTTCTAGGTTTCCCCTTCTAGGAATTCATTCGTTCTCACCTTAACATGGTATCACGCGTAGGTTAGCATCCCCCACCTACCGCTTCCGCCCGTACCCTAGCTAGGCCCGTCGCGCCTCCTAGCCCCGTCGCGCCTCCTAGCCACGTCGCGCCCCTCCTGGGCCCCGTCGCGCCTCCTAGCCCTGTCGCGCCCCCCCTGGGCGCCGTCGCGCCACCCTAGCCCCGTCGCGCCCCTCCTGGGCCCCGTCGCGCCTCCTAGCCTTGTCGCGCCCCTCCCGGGCCCCGTCGCGCCACCCTAGCCCCGTCGCGCCCATTCCGGGACCCGCCGCGCCCCCTAGCCCCGTCGCTCTCCTCCTGGGCCCCGTCGCGCCTCCTAGCCCTGTCGCGCCCCTCCTGGGCTCCGTCGCGCCACCCTAGCCCCGTCGCGCCCCTCCTGGGCCCCGTCGCACCTCCTAGCCTTGTCGCGCCCCTTCTGGGCCCCGTTGCGCCACCCTAGCCCCGTCGCGCCCATCCTGGGCCCCGTCGCGCCCCCTAGCCCAGTCGCGCCCCTCCTGGGCCCAGTCGCGCCTCCTAGCCCTGTCGCGCCCCTCCTGGGCCCAGTCACGCCCCCCCTAGCCCCGTCGCGCCCCTCCTGGGCCCCGTCACGCCTCCTGGTCCCCGTCGCGCCTCCTAGTGCCCCTCCTGGGCCTCGTCGCGCCCTGCCTGGCCCCGCCGCGCCTGCCTGGCCTCGCCGCACCTGCCTGGCCCTGACGCGCCTGCCTGGCGCCGTCGCGCCCTGCCTGGCCCCGTCGCGCCTTCCTGGCCTCGCCGCTCCTCCCTGGTCCTGCCGCTCCTGCCTGGCCCCGCCGCGCCTGCCTGGCCCCGCCGCGCCTGCCTGGCCCTGACGCGCCTGCCTGGCCCCGTCGCGCCCTGCCTGGCCCCGTCGCGCCTTCTTGGCCCCGTCGCGCCTGCCTGGCCCCGCCGCGCCTGCCTGGCCCCGCCGCGCCTGCCTGGCCCCGCCGCGCCTGCCTGGCCCCGCCGCGCCTGCCTGGCCCCGCCGTGCCTGCCTGGCCCTGCCGCGCCTGCGTGGCCCCGTCGCGCCTGCCTGGCCCCGCCGCGCCTGCCTGGCCCCGCCGCGCCCGCCTGGCCCCGCCAACACCTCCCTGGCCCCACCGCACCTGCCTGGCCCCTTCGCCCCGACTCGTCCTGCCGTGCCGCCTCGGGCTCCGTCTCCTCTGCTCGCCCGTGCTGAGGCGCTTCGCGGCCGCCATGCTGGAGGAGGCTGTCGCCGTGTTCCTGCGTCGCTGTGTTCCTGTGGAGCTGTGCCGCAGACCCTGCACGATGGCTGACTTCGTGCTCCGACTGGACGCCGAGGGCCATGCGGTTGACTTCGCCGCCTGGCTCTCCGATCTCCGCCGCCACCTTACAGGTCAGCTCCAGGATGGCCACTCTTTGGTTGTCCATGTCGACGGCTTGCTCCCCCGCCCCCCCGCACCTGATCCCCTCCCTACTGACCCCTCCTCTGATGACCGTGAGACCTTCTCTACTGCTGCGCTTGCCCGTGCGGTCTGGGACTCCCGCGATGCAGTAGCTCAGGTTGCTATTAGCCACGCCCTCCCTGTCTCTGAGCGCTCGCGTTTTGCTACTATTGAGACGGCCAAAGCTTACTTAGACGCTGTTATTGATCGCTATTCCAGACCCGCGTCTGCTTCTACTGGTCGCCTGCTCTTCCCTATGCTTTTCCCAGACCTTGCAGCCTTCCCTACCGTCGCAGACTTAGCCACTCACAAGCGTGCTCTAGAGACCCGCTATCGCACTGCCAGCACTGCAGCCCAGCTCACTGCGCTCCCCCCCCCTTTCTGCATGACGCTCTATATTATCGCCATGCTCCTGCCAGACCGCCTCGCTAGTGCTCGCGATCACTTCCTCAGCCAGCACCCGGGTGACCTCACCCTCACTGCCTTTGTCGATACCCTCACAGAGATCGAGACTCGCCAGCGCACTATCGCTCAGTCGAGCGGTGCGCCGGTAGTCTCTATCTTTCACGGTTGTGCCCCCTCCCAGTGTACGTTCACTGACGTTTCGGCTGCGGTCGCCTCAGCGGCCCCTCTCATCGAGACGGCTGCTGCGGTCCACGCGCAGCAGCGCCCCGCGCCGCGGTGGCCGTGGTCGCCAGGGAGGTAGGGGTGGTGGCGCAGGTGGTGGTGGTGGCGGTAGTGGTGGTGACGGTAGTCCGCCTGCGGGGACTACCACTGGTGGGCAGGAGCAGCAGCCCCAGCCGCAGCAGGAGCAGCCCCAGCCGCAGCCGCCGCCCCAGCAGCAGCCGCCGTCCCAGCAGCAGTCGCCGCAGCCGTGGGCCCGTCTCCCGCCTGGCTGGCCCGGCACCTCCGGAGGTAGTGGCCGTGGTGGCGGCCCGCGCAGCTTGGCGTCTACTGGCGGCTCCGGTGCTGTCACCTGCCAGTACTAGCTTCAGACCGGGCCTCTTCGCGGCACCCTGTGCCGCCGCCCGCACCCGACCGCCCGCTGTTTCCGCCGCCTCGACGATCTCTTTCGTCGTCGCTTTGGCCCGGCCTCGGACCTCTCCGACTGGCACAGCCTGCTCCGCCAGGGCGTGCCGATCTTTGAGTTAGACATGGATCAAATAGGTGCTGCTTTGCATGCTTTGTATTTTGACGCTTCTAGTGTTGCTGGATCTTATTACCCTGTGTACTCTAGTTTAGGTGTTGCACCATTGTGTAGCTTAGCCTCCCCTGTTGCGTCAGGCGTAGGACTGCCTAGGTTGCCTAGTTTAGTTGCTTCACCGGCTCCGTCCCCGGCCTCCGCCACTGCGTCGCTGTCCTTCACTCTCGACTCCGGTGCTTCTGCGTGCTTCTTCCGCAACCGTTCCACGCTCACGCCGCTTGCTGCGCCTGCTGTTGTCTCTCTTGCTGACCCCTCTGCGGGTCCTGTCGTCGCTCGCAGTGCTACGTCCCTTCCCTGTCCGGCAGTTCCCTCGGGCTCCCTTACCGGCCTCCACGTTCCCTCGTTCTCGAGGAACCTGGTTGGTGTCGGCTGTCTCCAGGACCTCGGCGTCACCACCACGTTCCCCGGGCACGAGCAGTTCGCTGTCTGTTCTGAGGCTGTCTCAGGTTCCCCCCTTGCGACGTTCCCCCGAGACCAGGTGTCCGGTCTGTTTACCCTAGATACCGCTTCCCCCCCGGTTGGTGCGTCCTCCCAGGTTGCTGCAGCTTGCTCGTGTCGGTCCCTCACTCACCCGTCCCTTCTGTGGCACCACCGCTTAGGTCACCCTGCTCTTCCGCATCTGCATCACATGTCCCAACAAGGTCTTGTCTTAGGTCTCCCCGCGTCGCTCCCTGCCCTTCCTCCCTCGCCTTCGCCACCGTGCACGCCTTGCGTCGAGGGTCGGCTCCACCTTGCTCCTCACTCCTCCTCGCTGCGCCCTGCTACTGCCCCCCTTCAGGCCCTGCACCTGGACGTTTGGGGCCCTGCCCCTGTCCCCGGACCGCGCGGTGAGCGCTACTTCCTTGTGCTCGTTGACGACTACACGCGCTACACCACGGTGTTTCCCCTGGAGCGGAAGGCCGACGTGCCCGACGTTCTTCTCCCGTGGGTTGTGGCTGCGCGTCTCCACCGCGGTCTCCCCGTGTTGTGTCTCCACTCCGACCGTGGCGGCGAGTTCGCCTCTGGTCGGCTTGGACAGTTCTGTCGTGCGGAGGGCATCACCCAGTCGTACACCTTGCCGGACTCGCCACAGCAGAATGGGATTGCTGAGCGCCGCATCGGCTTGGTCATGGAGGTCGCCCGTACCTCCATGATCCATGCCGATGCCCCCAATTTTCTGTGGCCGTTCGCTGTTCGCTACGCTGCTCACCAGCTTAACCTGTGGCCACGCTCCCAGCGGCCGCAGGTTTCGCCGACCCTCCTTTGGACCGGGTCCCCCGGTGACGCGTCTGTGTTCCACGTCTGGGGCTGCCTTGCTCACGTTCGTGCCTCTGGCACGGACAAGCTCACTGCCCGTACTGTCCCCTGTGTCTTCCTCGGTTTCCCCCTGGACTCGTCTGACTGGCTTTTCTATCACCCGCCGTCTCACCGCTTTCTCCACTCTCGTGACGTTACCTTTGACGAGTCAATCTCCTTCTACCGCCGCTTCCCTCACCGAGGTCTCCCAGTTGCCCCCCCCTTGTTCCTTGCTCCCTCTACCTTGGTAGCCCCTGCCCCTCTCCCGCCTCGTCCTGCCCCGTCTAGTGTCTCTCACGTCACTCCCCTTCAGCGGTTGTCCCCGTTGAGGAGTCTGCTGACTCTGGTGGTACCCCCGGTCCGTCCTTGCCGCGTCCCCCTTCCCCGGTGCCTCCGCCCCTACTGTCGCAGTCACCGACCCCGCTGCAGCCGCCGCCGCCGTCACCGCCGCACCCGTCGCCGCTGTCGCCGCCGCCGCAGTCGTCGCCGCCACTGCCGCTGTCGCCGCCGCCGCAGCCGCCGCCGCCGCAGTCGTCGCCGCCACTGCCGCCGCCGCTCTTGGCCCCTGGGGGTGCTGGTGTTGAGGAGGGTGTTCGTCCTGCGGCTCCTGGGGGTGCCGCTGGTGTTGGAGGGGGTTCTCGCTCTGGGGGTGTTGGTTCTGGGGGTGCTGCTGTTGAGTGTTCCGCCGACGGTCGTCCTGCCTCTGCTAGTCCGAGAGTTCCGGCCCAGCCGTCGCCGCCGCCGCAGCAGCCGTCGCCGCCGGTCTCCGCTCTCCGCCTGCTCGGCCTTCCCTCCCCGGACCGCGCGCCGGTGTCTCCCCCACCGCATGCTGACCTTCCTGTGTACGGTCCTGTGTTCCCGCCGCCGTACTCGTCTCTGGCGCGTCTTCCTCCTCGTTCCCCTCCTGTGTCCCCTCCGCTGTCCCCTGACCCTACACCTCCGTCCCACGTTTGGTCTCGCGGTCCCTCCCGTGCTCGTCCCGTCTCTCCTGTCCTTCCCACCCACCCTATGTTGCTCCGTTCCCGCTCGTCTCGTCCTCCCCTCCTCCCGTCCCCTCCTCCCTCGTCCCTTGCTGTTGCACCTCCTCCGTTCTCTGACTACCTCCGTGCTGCTCGTCCCCTTGTCCCTCGGGTCCTTGCCTCTCTTGTTACCGACCCTTCTGTTCTTGTCTCGCGCCTTGACGCGCTGGTCGCTGCTGTCGCTGACTTCGCCTCTACCCGCCGCCTTGTCTACGCTACCGCTCTGGTCTCAAACCCTGCCCGTCCTCCGTCCGTCGGGGGTGCTTCTGCCCTTGGCAGTGACGTCCTAGAGGACAGGCAGTACGAGCTGGCTTTCCTTTCCGAGGCTGCTCCCCATCTCTGCTCCATGCTGTTAGTTCCTGAGGGTGACCCAGACGCCTTCGACATCCCGATCCCTCGCACCTACGCTGAGGCCACCTCGGGACCTTGGGCCTCTCAGTGGATAGCTGCCATGGAGCAGGAGATGGCATCTTGGAGGTCCAGCGGCACTTACGTCGACGCAGTTCCCCCGCTGACCCTTTACTGTTTGTGCGTTCTGGCCAGACTCCGTTCTACATCCTTGTCTACGTAGATGACCTGGTCTTCGCTACTCCTGACAGGGACGCTCTGGCCTCTGTGAAGGCTGAGCTGCTGAAGAGACACTCCTGCACTGACCTTGGAGAGTTGCGTCGCTATCTTGGCCTGCAGATCTCCAGGGACAGAGCAGCACGCACCATCACTCTGACACAGTCACACTTGGTGCGTCAGGTCCTTCAGAGGTTCGGTCTTCAGTTCTCCTCCGCACAGCCCACACCTCTACCCGTAGACCATGGGCTCTCTGCTCCCGTTCCTGAGGAGCCTGTAGAGTCCAGTGGCCCCTACGCAGAGCTGGTGGGTTGCCTCATGTACCTGATGACTTGCACTCGCCCAGATCTCGCATACCCTCTCAGCATCCTAGCTCGCTTTGTGGCTGCAGGCAGACACCGACCTCAGCACTAGTCTGCCGCTAAGAGGGCTTTGCGTTATCTTGCAAGTACATCGGGCATGGGGTTAGTGCTAGGAGGATGCAGGCCAGTGGTCCTGACTGGGCACACAGACGCTTCTTGGGCAGACGACTCAGAGACGCTCAGGTCGTCGCAGGGCTACTGTTTCAGCCTTGGTTCGGGTGCTATCTCTTGGAGATCCACTCGCTCGCCGTCTGTGGCTCAGTCTAGCTGTGAGGCTGAGATCTACGCCGGTGCCATGGCGGCACAGGAGCTCCGCTGGCTGACCTTCTTGCTCACAGACTTAGGTGAGCGGCCTAGGTCTGCCCCCGTTCCTGTACGCTGACAACAGGGCCATGATACTCTTGTGTCAGGAGCCTCGGCTTGAGGGCAGAGCGATGCATATCCAGCTGCGGTACTTCCTCCTGCGCGAGCTACAGCAGCGCCGCCAGGCCCGCGTAGTTCACTTGGCCTCAGGTGCCAACACAGCTGATATCTTTACTAAGGAACTTGCGCCTAAAGATCATCAGCGGGACTGTGTACAGCTTGGTCTTGTTCCTGTAGCTGCTCCCCTGTTAGGATCCTGATTGTGTACTCTCTATTATATATGCCTGTCAGACTGGCCTTGTGGCCTTACCTCCAGTGGCTGGACTAGTAGTGCCGCCCTGGCTTGCTTTAGTTTTGTCTGTATTCTTGCTGACTGGTCTTCAGACCCCTGCCTCAGTGGTTGGACTAGTAGTGCCGCCCTGAGCTGTTTGCTTCTTGTTTAGCTGCACCCCTTGTCTAGCCTAGGGGGTGTGTCAACTTATACATATTAGCTATGTAGAAGTTTTAGGCTAGACTGAGGTATGCTTCTAGTGAGTACAACCAACTAGTATTTGTTCTAGGTTTCCCCTTCTAGCAATTCATTTGTTCTCACCTTAACACAAACTCCCGAGTCCCGACAGAGGCTTTCGAGCGCGCTGTTCGTCCGAAACTGCGAATCTCCATCTTGGTCCAACTTGTAACGCGTCCTGAGGGGTATGGTTGGGGTGCTGACACACACCAGCACCAGCCGAGATCACCCACCCAGGTTTATTACAACATCCCATCCCATCCCAGGGCCGCTCTTCTCGTATGCCATACACAGTACATCAAAGCCAGTCCTAGCATACAAACATACCATATAAATACGTATTCTGCAGCATTATACACATTATATTCTACCCTAGCTAAGTCCACAGCATCAGCTCTACAGACAATATGGGCCTTTTTCTAAAGAAGTTGCCTACGGTGATGCTGCATACCTACTGTAAAGTCTACACTACATGCCCTACTAGTCCACTTACAATAAAACACTACCATGCATACTCGGCAGACCTCCTGTGAAGACAGCAACAAAATGCAGCAGCAGCAAGCCCAGCCTGGTGCTAAAATCAAGTCTTCTCTACCCCCCGTGACGTGGCATCCTTCCCACTCGTGCTCTGCTCTCCCCCCTTCCTTCACCCCACCACAGTCAAAAGTGTTTCTCGACTGAAGTAAACGGGGCCTCCAGGCTGCGCCTCCCCCTGTGCATGGCGATGGGCCGCTCCCCGTAGAATCTCCTCTGTAGCTGCGCCCCTCATTCCTCCCCCCCATCCCCTCCCTTCCTCCTCCCCCCAAAGGCATCAGAAGTGTTTCTCGACAAACGTAAACAGGGCCTCCAGGCTGCGCCTGCCCCTGTGCGTGGCCATGGGCCGCTCCCCGTTGAACAGCATGAGCGTGGGAAAGCCCGGGATCTTGTACTTGTCTGTCAGCTCTGGATACCGGTACGCGTCCACCCGTGCCACCTGGTGAGAGGTGGGAAGTGGAATCAGACGGAAAGGGCGAAGTGGGCGCAGGGAGTTGAGTTGGCTCTAGAAGCCCAGCATCTTGTACTTGTCGGTCAGTTCTGGATACCAGTAAGCGTCTACACGTGCCACCTAGGTGAGACGCCATGAAGGGGGAAAGGGCGGGTTGGGTGCAGGGAGTTGAGTTGGCTCCAGAAGCCCGGGATCTTGTACTTGTCTGTGAGCTCTCTCTGAATTGACCATCGCTCCTTGCCTACTCACACCGCACTGAACCTATTCAGCCTCATGGCACCCCTCACCTGCACGTTGAAGCTCTCTTGGTGCAGCTTCTCAGCCAGAGCCGCCCACGCCCCCTACTTATCTCTCCTCGACAGCAAACTGAATCATATCACTCCCCGCCCTTCCAACATTCCTCACCTGCACGTTGAAGCTCTCTTGGTGCAGCTTCAGCCAAAGCGGCCCGAGCAGACTGAACTTGTATTACCCCTACAGGGCATTTTTTTGAATTCTAAAAAATAACCGGAGAATTCTAAAAAATACTCGCACCGAATCAAACCTATCCTGCCTTATAACACCCCTCACCTGCACGTTGAAGCCCTCCTGGTGCAACTTCTCAGCCAGAGCCGCCCACGCGCCCTCCATGCGCTGGCAGTAGGGGCACCACGGCGCATAGAACATCACGAGCGTGGGCCTGGTAAGAGTGTGGGGGGGGAGGAGGGGATAGAAGGGCAAACAGGAGTGACCAGCAGCCAACGCAGCCTCATTGCACTGGTAGTAGGGGCAACAGGGGGCGTAGAACATCACGAGCGTGGGCTTGACAGGGGCGGGAAGGGGTATGGAAGGTGGGGGGTAAGGGAACATCAAACAGGGCAATGAGTGAGTGGGCCAGAGCCGCCCATGCCGGCACCATGCGAGGGCAGTAGGGGCACCAGGCCGAGTAGAAGATGACCAGAGTGGGCATGGTAGAGGAATGGCGAGACCGAGCGACAAGGGAGCGACAGTGACAAGGGCAATGAGTGCACGGGCACAAGCCACCATGGTGCCCCCATGCGCTCACAATAGGGGCACCAGAGCGCGTAGAACATGACGCCTGGCACTAAGTGAAAACACCTGAGAGCACCTGAGACAACTTGGAGCACCTGAGACAACCTGAGGGCAACTGGCTGCTGATCCGAGTCAAACTGAGAGCACCTGAAACTCACTGAGTTGCAGCAACAGACAAGTGTTTTCTGCAGTAAAAAACACCTGAAAGTTCACTTGAAACCACCTGAGGAATCACCTGAGTCGAAGCACATGAGGCAGAGTGGTAGCAGAGAGCTCGATCACTCCAGGCTTCGCCTCCCTCCTGAAAGACGCCATGAGCAGAACGACGCACGCAAAAAACGAAACAAATAACTCAGAAGGAAATATTGGTCGAACACGCGTCTGGGAAAACACGCCTCTGGGAAAACACGGCTCTGGGAAAACACGCCTCTGGGAAAACACGCGTCTGGGAAAACACGCGTCTGGGAAAACACGCGTCTGGGAAAACACGCGTCTGGGAAAACACGCGTCTGGGAAAACACGTGTCTGGGAAAACACGCCTCTGGGAAAACACGCGTCTGGGAAAACACGACGAAGCACGCACAGCCCGCAAGAGACAAGGCCTCCTCGTCAAGGAAAAGAAGTCGCGGACGAGGCGTTGACGGGCTGACAAACAAGAAACACCCACAGGTAAAACGGAACGCTCTTTCCACTCTCTGCAACCCCCACGCCTTGCTCGTCCCTCAACGAGGCGACTTTATGACTCCACTCAAAAAGCCACTCTCTGCAACGCAACCCCCACGCCTTGCTCGTCCCCCAACAGCATCACTGGCGCCATTGACCCTTCATTTGAAACCAGCAGAAAAGAGTTCACACCAACACTTACAGGTAGAACGGGACATTCTTCCCCTGTGCCCCTCCGACCCCCACGCCTTGCTCCTCCCCCAATACCATCACTGGCGCCATGGATCCTTCATTTAGACTCCCTCCTCGCGCGTCCCCCTTGCCGGCCGCTGCTGCCCCACCGCCTCCCGCCAGAAGATCCCCGCTAAGAACCGACCCGCTAGCAGCAGCCTCGCTAACAGCACCCCCGCCAACAGCGCTCCCGGCAGGAGCCATAACAGCGGACATATTGCGTCCCGGTCCGAGCCTCGCGCCAGTCGCGCTGGTGACGAGCGTCACAGCGAAGCCAATCGCCGCAGCGCCGATCCCGAGACCCAGGATCCATTCCTCCCACGACCACGTCAGCTTCAGGACCCCCACACCCATTCCCGAAGGCAGCACACCTTCCTGTCTCGAATCTCCTTCCCTGAACGCGTTTTCTCCCACCCGCTCTTCCCCCACGGCCCCTCCCGCCGAGCCGCCATGGCTGCTTGGGACGACGTTCGGTCCGGCTGAGGAGCTAGAGGCGGAGGCTGGAGTTAATGAAAGAGAGGTCCCTGGGGAGCTAGATGCGTTGATTAGCGGAGCTAGGGTTTCGGAAAGGAGACGGAGAGCATCCGGGTTGTATCTTGAAGAATCGGCCGCTGCTGCTGGGGCTGATTCACTGACGACAGGGGAATGGCGAATGGCGAAATGGGCTGGGCTGGACTCGCGAGCCTTAACCATAGCGTAAGGTTCCGCATTTGGTGCTGTTGCTGCCGCTCCTGCTGCTGCAGTTGCGTCCTGCGCTGATGCGGTGGTGTACCGAAAATAAGGTCGTTCGTGAGCGGACATGGCGGACGGATCGTCGATTCCTAGGAGCTCCGCGTCGCCGAGCGCTGGCTGCGCTCCTGTGAACTCGTTCGGCATCCATACCATCGAGTTCTGCGCCCGAGATCAAGAGGAAAACTAACGTCGTGTAAAAAAAAACGCTTTCAACGAGTCTGCTTTTGAGGCGGCTCAAAAGAGAGTGCGCTCGGCATCCAGTTCAAGCAAAAAAAAAACAAAACATTGTCGAGAAAATATACTGCGTCGTGACTTTCAGACATGCGAAGTTGAAAAACGAGCGAACTTCAGGATATGCGAACGAACCTGGTTGTCAACCTCCGCGCCATTGGGCCAAACTCGCCTTCGGGAATCAGCTGCGAACACACCGCTCCACTCCTCCGCGCTCTCGCCTCTGACATGTCCCGTGCTAGCATGGACCACGCTCTTAGTAGCTGGCAACCCGTGATTTAAACGAGGGAATGCTCCTAGCGCTACTTGCCTATTCGAATAAGGAGCTAAGCTCCCCATTAGTAAGGCACTTTCCACGGGATTGGTGGTCGCGGCAACGGCCTTCGGAAACGGATTTAGCACGCAATCCACGAAACAGCACTTTAACGAGATGGCAAAGTGTAGCCGGAGTGGAGGAGTCGAGAGTGGTAATCGACAGACGCACTATCCTGAGAAACCCTAACCAGAACGCAAAAAACTACAAATACAGCCAACGAGCAATTGTAAAGCTGCAACTGGTGGGACTCGCTTGATGGAGGAGGAGTACGGATAGGGTGATTTACCCTGTATTGCCACAGACGCGCTCATCTACACCGCACTGTACCTCAATACCTCTGCTGGCTCGCGATTGGTGGTTAGCGCGCCTTTGACTGTGCTGGCGTAGAGAGAGAGGCGCGGAGGAGTGGCGGGAGTCCCAGGATTTCAGGAAAATCCCCAAGTCGCGTTTTAGAGGAAATTACACTTGTTTTTTCTATTTAGTTTTACGTTTTTCGCACGCGGCTTAAGTCTGTAAGCAGGAAATTGTAAAACACGGGCAAACGGGACTTTGAAGGGGAAATCCCACAGTTAACAGTGACACTTGGTTACAAAATCTCGCTCATGCACTAGATTTGTTGCCTGCGTGACATTCCAGCTCTGAAACTCGCAATTGTCGAAATACAACTTGGTAGTTCGTTATCGTTCAGACTGCAGCCAATCAGGTTCAGTGTCAACGCGAGTCATGCTGAGAATCCGGTAGGTGAGATTGCAATTTGGACTGTTCGGGGTGGGACCATAGAGGAGAAAAGGTGTATGGAGAACACCGAATGGTCCTGATAAACTGTTCTCAAAAACTGTAGACGTATATGATTCGATAAGCTGTATAACTTCACATTCTCCAACTGTACTACAACAACTAAAGATGATTATATTACAACATAAGCCACAATTTTGCCATTCCACGTCGTACGCTGGGAAACGGTTTCGTCCTTCATTCCCGTTCACAGAATGTATGAGGGCACGCATCCTTTGACCACCAATCACGGGGACTAGGAGCGACCTTTCCTCCCTGGAGTCAATAAGAGACAGCAAATCTTGGGGACAGCGAATTCGGCATAATATTTTCAAAGCAGCCTTCTTGGTCTTCACTCAGAGGACTTTTTTCTGCCAAGCTCGTTCGGCAGCCAGCCATGGCTGCGGTCATAATTTCGTCGTTCCCCCAACTTCAAACCATCCCGGCAGCAATATCCTCGTTGACTACTGGCAGAGTCACCCCTGCTGTCACATCCGTTATGATCACTCGCCGACGCTCGCAACGCATCCGGAGCTCGTCAAACGGCGATAGGAACGTTTCAATTACGGCGTCTGAAGCAGCCGAGCGACGAGAGGCGAAATTGAGGGAGCTTATAGCGGAGCAGGCGGCGCTGGAGAAGGAGGAGGAGAAGCCGTACAGATTTGTCGAGGGACGAAAGTACTATCTTGATGAGCTGGACATCCCGGGATTCCTGGACGGCTCACGGTATTTACGGCCGTCGGATCCGGACGCTTACAATCCAGCAGCATTCCTGTGGTGCGTGTTAAGAGACATTCACACCAGTAATGGTGCTGCATTTGAGTCCTTTATTTGTTCACGGGTATTGTTGTTCAATTGACCCTCAATTGACCCTCAATTGACCCAACCTCTTACTGAGTCCTTCTGTGTTAGCCTTGTCCGTTTCCTTTTCCTATTCTTTTCTCGTTCGCAAGCATCAATTCAATTTGTATTTTCATTCTGACTCCATTTTTCCACTCTCGTTCAAAACGCCTGGAGGAAGAAGTTTGGAGACACCCCCGAGGAGAAGAGGCGCCATAGACTGGTGGATGGATGGATCCGCTCTCAGACCCTTCGTTTTGCCCTTCTTCACTCGCCTTGCTGCTTTTTCCCTCGCCCTGCTCTTCCTCTCTCACCTCTCTCTTTCTCCCTCTCCTATCTTTCTCTTCCCCTCTCTCGCTCTTATTACCTGCAGGAAGAAGATCGGGGACATTCCCGAGGAGAGGCGCCATAGACTGCTGGACCTGCTCAAACCCCAGTCAGTACACTAGATCCTTGTTACTGCGCTAGACCCTCACACATAGAACATCGCAGGAAGACGATTGCCGTAAAGTACACTAGATATTCGTTAGTACACTAGGCTTTATCCTTCTTTCGCCATGTCATCCCTCTTTAAGCACACTGCTCAATCTTCCTTTCGCCATGTGATAACTCGGCATGCTATGCACAACGTTCCATCAGTCTGAGGCCATGCCATGTGATTCTCCAGGGGCAGGAGGAAGCATGCCTCCCCACACCCACCCCCATCCCAGCACTCCACCCCGCCTACTCCACAAACAACGCCTTCCACCTTACAGCCATCTTTGAGAATTCTCAAAACTGCCGGGGCAGGAGGAAGCCCACACCCACCCCCGCACTCCACCCCGTCTACTCCACAAACAACCCCTCCCACCAGCCATTTCACCCTCATGTGGGATGCGGCCGGCAAAGCTGGAGCAGGAAGAAGCAGCCCGGCGCTTATTCGGCAACACCCTCTCTCATCCCATTTACCCCCCCCCCCACCTCTCCCCTCCCTCTCCCGCCTCCCCCTTACTCCTCAAAATACCCCTCCTGCAGCCATTTTACTCTCATGTGGGATGCCGCCGGCAACCGCTCCAGCTGGGGCAGGAAGAAGCGATCCGCTCCATGCTCCTCGTCCCCCACTCCCCAACACATCCCATCCACCCTATCTACTCCCTCTTTCTTTCTCCCGTCTTAATAGTCACTTCACCCTCATGTGGGATGCGGCCGGCAATCGCTTCCAGCTGGAGCAGGAAGACGGGGAGGAAGGAGCGGATCCGGTGACGTCAGCAGGCGGGATGCTGCCTGACGTTGCCACGTCAGCGCCCCTGCAACCGGAAATATGGGATGGGAGGGTCATGGGAGGTGAGGGTTGTGAAGGGAAGGGGGGGAAAGGGGGGAGGGGGGGGGGGAGGGGGGAGGGGAAGGGGAGGAGGGGAGGGGAACAGGGGGAGGAGTGGGGGTTTTGTGATGGAGTGGAAGTTATAGGGGGAAATGGCGGGAAGGTGGGTTTGGGGGACAAGTCTTTCCAGTTTTTGAGGGCGCCTCAAAACCATGCGTGAGGAGTCTATTTTGAGGCGCCTCAAAACCATGTGTGGGGAGTCTATTTTGAGGCGCCTAAAAAATGGCGGGAAGGTGGGTTTGGGGAACAAGACATTCCAGTTCCTATTTCTCCGCCTCTTTCTCGATCCGTTCGTCCTCCTTCAAATATCTGTCCAGTCGCACTCCCCCCTCAATTGGTCCTTTGTATTAGAAGGTGTGTGGTACAGGCAGGGCAGTGGACAGCGCACAGCCCCCTCTCCCCCTCTCCGTTCCCCTCCAACTATCTGTCCACTCACACACTCTCCTCTCCACCTCTGCCCCCCCCCCACCCCCCCCCCCTTCTTTTCCCCCCCCCTTGTATCCCACACCAGTCCCAGGTCCCCTTTCATGGCTTGGCAGGTTCCAAAAGGTACGTTCCTGTATCCCTCCTCCTCCCTCTAAGTATCCCTCGTCTCTGTAAGTGTCCCTCCTACAGCCCCCAGTATCCCCCACCACCAGTCCCATTTGACCCTATCATTACTGAAAGTACGTCTGCACGTTTTACCCACCCATGTCGGGCCAGCTCACGCCTTATTTCAAACCTTTTCAGCATTTTCTATTTTGTAGTAGATTCACGAACAATAATTTGCCTAATCCCCACTTGTCTTAGACCCGCTTATCTCCTGATTCCGACTCCATTTTTTGTCTTATCCGATTGTAACCCTAACTCTGCAGTCGTTCTTTGTTGGCGCCGATGGGCTGCGATATGGCCGTGTCATCTCAGGTAGGTTACCTCTCAGCTCATTTTGTCCCTCTAAACTTTATTTCCGGTGATTATTGTGATGTGTGAAATACATTCATTTCCGCAGCAGTGTTTTGTGCAGCCTTGAATGTACCATTTCAACACTTTCCCCTCAAAGCCTTCCTTCCATTCTCCCCCTTCGCCTCTCATTCGGTCAGGTGGACCCCTCTCCATTGACCTCTCCAGTGGAACCATCCCCTTTAACATACCATTCTGTCTCATTCACCTCCCTGTCTCCTTTCTGATCATGCTGACCCCCTTTCATTGGCCTCTTCAATACAATCACACCCTTTAACGTATCATTCTGTTTCATTCACCTCCTTATCTTTCCAACCAGGCGGGCCCCTCTTTACTGGACTCTCCAATACAATCACACCGCTGTATTTCCGCATCCGGGCGGCCAATCGTGTTCTGGCAACGGACGAGCCGTGCGACCTCTCCTTTGACTACGAGTCCGGGCAGCTCCACTTGAAAGATATCGGGCTGCCCGAAGGCTTTCCAGTCCCTCGTGAGTTGAATCTTCTGGCACCCGAAAACAATTTCAAACCTTTCCAATGCTTCAGAGACCACATGAGGGCAGCAAAGGGGGTGGGGGGGTGTGGTTGTGGGGCAGTGCTCTTTCTCACCTGCCAGTCATCTCTATCCCCACAGCTTCTCTATCCGTCTGTCTCACGCTCCCCTTTCAGGCCCCCACCCGCCTATTTTCGATGATGATTTCATAGACTATGTGCGGGCAGCAGGGCCGGGGGTGGTAGTGGGGTAGTCACATACCACTCTTCACTCTCTCTCTCCCCCACCCCCGTCCAATCTCCATCCCCCTTATTCTTGTTCCTCCCAGGCCCCACCCCCACCCGCCTATTTTCGATGATGATTTCAGAGACGAAGTGAGGGCAGCAGCGCCGGGGGTGATAGCAGTGCTCTCTCCCTTATTGCGTTCATTGCTCTTCTCCTCTCTTCCCTCCCTTTCCCTCTCCCCTTCCCTTTCAGGGCCCCACCCGCCTATTTTCGATGATGATTTCAGAGACTATGTGCGGGCAGCAGGGCCGGGGGTGGTAGTGGGGCAGTCGTGGCAGGAGGGGAGAGACATGGATGCAGAGCCCAGGCAGTTTTTAGGAGAGTTTATCCTCGTTAGAAGGCACCCTCACCAAGTGAACCCATGATACAAATAAGAATATTACTTTTATTATTCCAACATACTGGTACACAAGGGTGTATTTCAGCATGTCACCGTCTACACGAAGGGACAGCAGCAGTAAGGTACATGATGCCACATGAGCTCATCTTCGGCTTTCCTTGAGCACAAACTCGCATTGCAACCGGCCCTTTCACCAGCCGCCCCAAAAAGTTGGGCAGCTGAAACTTATAGAGGCGCTGGCAACCTTTCCCGGGCTGCCCGAACCGCAGCCGGAGATACCGAATGTTTTTGTACCTGAGAAAGGGGAACAGAGGGGAACGGCCATGATTGGTAGAGTATTGCAAGACACAAGACAGCAGAGCAGAGCAGGTATGGGGGAAGGCGGGTTGGTGCTTACGGTAAATCTAGGAGGGGGGGGGGGGGGGGGGGGGGGAGGGTGAGATTTTTGTGAATTCTAAAAAAACTCACTGAGAGGAGGGGGGGGAGGGGGGAGGGTTTGGGAAGAGGGTTGACGAAAAGAGGGGAGGGAGGCAGAGGGAAACCCACCCAGGGAGCGGAAGAGGGAAAGGATTGGAGATAAATCTTCACAAGGTTACAGAGGGCTTTCCTGTACTGCAGGGATTGAGGGGCATACAGTAGAGGTGTTGAGCAAGAGTTGAGAAGAATACTCCCATGATTACAGAGAGTTACCTTGTATTGGGGGGGCTTTGGCAGGAGGGTTTGAGCTGCTTAGGGGGCATCCATTAATAACTGTAAGTTAAGAAAACTCACGTGATTACAGTGAGTTGTCTTGTCTTGGGGGGAGTGGGGCAGGAGGGTCTGAGGGGAATGAAGAGCATCGAGACGAATGGGCCAGAGGAGCAGGACGGGGTGGAGGAAGGAAACACGTAGTTGATGCCCTGCGCCGAACCTGCTGCCGAACCTCCAACGCCTGCCGAGGCTGCAAGTGACCTTGAAGTTTGGTAGTGGGAGGGAGATATGGTGGCAAGCTGTCGCTTGGGTGGTTCTGATGGGGTATTGCTGTTGCTGCTTCCACCGCTGCTGCTGCTGCTGTTGCTGCTGCTGCTGCTGCTGCTGGAGGCTTGGGGCGAGGGCGAATCGAACTGGAAAACGGTGCTGGTGGAACCCACCACCAGAGGAGGGCGAGGCTCGGAAACCGAGCCTGGAGTTGGTGTGGCAGGGTTGGGTGGGCTCAGTGGTGGTGGCTGTAACGGTGGTGATTCTAACGAGTTGTTGGTGGGGGGAGTTGGGGAGGGGGAGTTGAGGGGGGGAGCAGGGAAATTTCCGGGGGAAGAGGGGGGAGTTGGCGGAATGCAAGGAGACATTTGCACGGGGGAGGGGGAGATTGGGGGGGACAGCTCGCCAGGGGAGGGATTGCTGGGGGGAGAGAGCGGGGGGGGAACTGGCACAGGGGGAGAGGCGCAAGGGGGAGGCGGAGCGGGAACTGTACGGTTAGTGGTGTTGTTTGTTGGAATGAACGCAACGTCGTAAATGAACGTGGCCTGTAACGGAGATGACGAGGTGGGAAAAAAGCAGGGGAAAAAGCAGGGGAGAGGGTCTGGGCAAAGCTCAGATATTTTGCACGAAGAAATGTTTGCTTTGATAGGATTACCTGAGTACGCATGTTAGGAAATCAAGATCGCTAGGTCGGATGCGGGAAAACTTACACTAGGAAAAACGAAATCTAAAAAAAAGGACGAAATGAAGGGAATAAAAGGAAACCTGCGCACCGGAGAAAGAGTCGAATTTCCAGCCGCAATTCCCGCAGCACTGGAAGCATCGCCAGCTGTCGCATTCGATCGAGCGACGATGACGAGCGTCGCGATAAAAGCCCGTCCCTCCGGAATCCCCAAGCCGAGCGCTTCCGCGGCAACAATCACGCCCTTTGTAATCACGGCGGTTAGAATCGTCCGCAGCGATCCAAACTGCTTCGTATTGTTAACCTTTATCGCGATATTCCAAATCAGATTCAAAAGCTGCAACGACCCCCGCTTAAAGCGCGAGCGAAACTGTTTTCGCAACTTCTTCGCGAAACCGAATCTCGCACCACCTCTCCTCCGCCTCCTCTGCGGCTGCGTCCGCTTCCCGACGCTCGTAGGAACGACGGTTGTCTTTCCGCCGCTAGATCTGGCAATCGGAGTCACACCGCCAGTAGCGATAAGGGAGCGCGCTGACATTCGCTGCGGTCCCTTTAGCGAAAGGTCGACTTCGAACTCGCTCGTCCATGGCGTTTGCGCCTCGCTCGTTGCTGTCACATCCGCCTCACCTGGCCCGTCCTCGACCACAGATCTGCCCTCCCGAGGCTCTCCGCTCCCCTCCCTGCCCGCAACGCCTTCCGCCTCTGCTTCTGCCGCTTCCGCCGCTTCTTCCGCTTCCTCCGACAATTCCCAGCCGTCCCCCCCAACTCCCCGCTCGCCCTCCCACCTCGTGCTCCATTCGGGTTCCCATCCCTCCCCCTCTCTCCCTTCCCGTTCCGCTTCTAGCTCCGCTTCCCCTTCCCCTTCCCCTTCCCGCTCCCATTCCCCCCCTTCTTCCGCGTTGTCTCCCGCCCGCCAAAGCCCCGCTAGCTCCTCCGCACTTATTCCCCCTAGCGCGTCCGCGTCCCACTCCCCCTCCTCGTCCTCCCCCGCTTCTTCCCCCTCCTCATTTCCCCCCTCTTCTTCATCTCCTGCGTATTCGTCCTCCCCTTCCTCCCCTTCCTCCCCTTCTTCCTCTTGTCCCTCTTCCAATCGCTCCCCTCCAAGAGTCCCCTCGCCGTCGTCCGCGCTTGGAGCGGACTCGTTACTCAACCAGAGCGACTTTAAAAAGCTCCACCAGTTACTCAACAGAGTCCGTTTATCCGATGTAGTACTGCCAGTTACTCCTACTGATGCCATTTTTTTATCCGCGTTACTCCTGTGCTTTTCTGAGCCCAAGTCCCTCACCCCTTGCCCTGCCTCTTCGATCCTCTGCGTCGACGAAGGTGTAACTTCCGGCCCTAAATTTTCGGCTGTTTTCGCCACGTCCTCTGTATCCCTTTTCGCCAGCGAAGCCCCATCGGATGCGTCGTCCAATCTCCGTTGCTGTCTCGAGCTCCCTTTCTCAGAAGTTTCGACCATGTCCGGCACCAAACGAGCTGCGTTACTACTTCCCGCGTCATTTGCGGCGCGAGAGACGGCGCGACTTTCAGCGTGAGCTGCGGAGCTAATCGCGACGACGCTCAACAGCAGAATCGCGATCCGAGGTCGTCTCATCCATGCGAGGCACTCTCGCACTTCTGTTACCCTCGCGAATGGTAACCCTATTCTACTGCAGCGCTTTCGCGAAGCACTCCTAGGTCTAGGCTCCATTTCGTAAGGTTCCCGCAGAATGCGGCGACGTGATATTGCAGTAGCGTTTCGCGCTGCGACTGTGCCGCGACTGCGCAGCCGCCTACGACTTATTAAGGTACGCGCTGGACGTCAAAATGATGACGTGGCGTCGCGGTCTCCGTTACTACATGAAAGAATGGGAACGTGATGTGGCGAAACAGCACCGGGGTTGTCAACGTAACATCGCCTAGCCAGCGGTGCGGTAGTGACTAGACTGGTAACTGGGTAACCCCACGCCGGAGTGAACCTAAATGTTTGGGACCCGGTACTACGCGGCGTTCAATTGATACACAACTGGACTAAGTCCGGTGCGCATTGTGCGTTGTGCCGAAGTCAACCAAGTGGTGGGCGAAGGGGGAAGGGGGAAGGGGGAAGGGGTGCGGAGGAGGGACGCTAGACGGAACAGCTTCGGCGCTAATTAGCAGATTCCCCTCTCCCCCCCAAAAGAACAGCACAGCAGTCACCTCACCAGTCACCAATGAAGACTACGCTGTACAGTTCTCGTACCCTGTGCCGTGCCATGGCTTCACGCGATGGTGGCCTGCCTGCCCTGGGTCAGGGGAATCGAGAAATAGGCGGCGAGAGGGAGACATGATACAGGGAGTACTGTACTGTAAAGAGACAGGGAGGCACAAGAGAGACAGGGAGGGAGGGAGACAGGCTTGGCCAATCATTTCACCATCCCCTACGAGGCAGGAGGGCGAAGAGTTGAGATGAGATCGGAGGAAGGTGGTCCAGACACTGTAACTGAGGGAGGGAGCGCGTAAGCGGGGAGGGGAGAGCATCTCTTTCACATTCCGATGGATGCATGGGGCGTGTGGTTAGAAATCATTTTCGCACGGTTCAGTAACTTTCTCCACGTTCCAAAGAATTTCTTAAAGCAAGGGTCTCAAGAAGCAAAAAACCAAACCCAAAGGTTTTGGTTTCGAGGGTTCGCGAACATTGCGAGGTGTGGTGAGGGGTGTTGGGGGGGTCGCTGTTACTGTTTCGCTCATTTCGTCAACCCGAAACCAAAACCTTTGGATTTGGTTTCGCGCTTCTTGAGATCTTTGCTTTAAGAACTACTTGACGGTTAGGTAGGGTGTTGAGATTTGAACTAGTTTTCACTTCCGCAGGCTGCACGCCACGACGAGTTGGAGTACGGAAACCGCCCAGAACAGAATCCTGCCTCTCACCACCACCACACCACACACCACCCGCGGTGCCCATCTCTGAATGTTGCACATGTTTGGGGGGTTTTGGTGGCGCTGCGCTGTGTGACACGGCGATTGTCTGCGAGAGGGGGTTTGAGGGAGTGGGGGAAAGGCGGGGAGGGGGGGAAGGGGGCGAAGCGGGAGAAGCACTACAGCTTTACGGGGAGGGGGACCACAGATGGATGTGGCTGGCTGGCTGGGGCAGCTGAGCGGATGGTACAGCAGCGGCAGGGAGCCAATGAGCGGGCGGGAAGGGAGCAGGGAAGAGGGGAGCGCGGGGAAGGTCGCCCCCGTCCAGTGCAGTTTTCGGAAGACGCGCAACGCAGGAGGCCCGTCTGTCTGTACACCTGGTGTCCACAAAATGCTGTGCTCAAGTCAGTTCCAATTGAGCCCCTCCTGATGATAATTTTTGTTCAAATACATTCAGCACGACTCGTGAACAGTCTGTTGCAATGTCGGTCTTCAGGTGTAAAAGCGCGGGGTGGCGGTGGGGGGAATGTGGGGGGGAGGGGGAGTTCCACAACTTGAAAAAGTCTTTCACCGCGGCGGAGGCACAGAGAAACGGTCCTGGTGTCGCGTCGCGTTGTGGTGGATGCATTGGCTGAGGCCAAGTTCGAGGGGGAGGGGAGAAGGGGAGTGGGGGGGAATGGAAACAAGAGATTTGCCTAGGACCGGGCCTGGTCTCAGATCGAATCTCGAAAGACTATTGGGGCAGCATGTCCCAAGGAGGCAACTACACTTGATTTCCAGTCAATCGACCATATATCCAAGGATCTCGAGATACCTTCAGTCCCACTGAACAGGTTATAGGGGAAATATCCCGACGTGTGCAGTCCCTCGAATCAGGCGCAATCTAAGGTGAAGATTATGTCTCCGAGAAACGTGCACATAAAACAGACCCAAGACCAAAATTGGCTGCAGTACTGCATGCTGTTACCGAAGTTCACACAAACAACAGCGCACGCAACCCGTTTTTTACAGCGATGCTGCCAAGGCGGTAACCCTGGTTTTATGTCTAAGCCCACTTTTGTCGAGAGTATATCGTGTCCACCACAGGATTATCCGCCCAGAATAAAAGTAAAACTAAAAAAGGCATCATGTGTAAGGCCGCCCCGCCAAAACGTACGCGACTAGTGCAAGACGACTAGCACGAGTATTTCACACGACTAGTGCAAAGATGACTAACGCAAGTATTTCACAGGGGCAATTATTGGGGAGTTTATACGGGAGGTAACAATCATGGGTCCTGCTAACACTGGAGTTTACTCTTGTTATGAATTATAACTCATAGTATAGTGCGGAAAACTATAGGGGAACGTGATTACAGAGTTGTACAGAATAATGAGGCCTAGGCAATATATAGGGAGAGTTGACCAGGGTTGAATGTCGAGGGTTGGACCAGTCAAGGGCTCGATAGTCCCGTTTGGCGCGAGAACCAAGGGCCGAGCCTGCGGACACGAACCGTTCGCGTGTACTCGCTGTGGCGAGCCCCAGTAAGGAATCGTAATTCCTTACACTCTCCCACCTTATAAAAGGAAAGCACTCCCTTTATCGAGGCCGAACAGTCATTAAAATAATCCCCGATTTGACTGTAAGCCTTCAGCCCTGTAACGAGTGTAATGATTACGCCAGCCTGACGAGGTCTTGAGATCAATGGCCAGAAGGCGTCGAAACGATCGCTTTTAATCTCAGCCGTTGAACATGGTCGAATAATTCAGCTGACCGAAAGTCAGCGAACTCCATTAACGAAGTAACGAAATCAGGCGCGGAAGCCTAACGGTAACGAATGATGCTCGAAGATGGATGATGGAACACATCGAAGGGTCAGACGAAAAATTGCAGCACAGCTGCATCAGCTTCTTTGTCCGAACACGTCGAAAAAATCGGAAAGAGCCGAAACTGCTGTTGCGCTTCTCCTCCTCTAGGCACCCAAAATATTCAGAGAATATCGGTCGATGTCCCTCGTACCCCTGAAGATAGCGGGCACATCTCCAGCTGTAAAACGTTGAACTGCTCCAGCAAAAATCTCGGAACCACACGGTACTTTGCGAATACCGTAACTCCGCTTCATAGCTACCCATAAAACACTCAGGTGCCACGTCTTCCTTTAGCAGCGCCCCCACGGTTTCTCCACCAGCTGTACACATGAACAACACCCTTTATATTAGGGAACACTGGAGTCCACCGCCTCGGCATGATGTTTTGGCCGTCGATCGGGGTCAACGCGCATGATACGCCGTCGATTTCTGCTCAGCTGTTACCCAACTCTATAAATTCTCCGGTACCCCTGTCCAGCTGGCCGTGGAGGCGTTCACCCATCTCACGGCTGCTGCAGATTACCCATAACCGCTTTTTTGCTGCTTAACTAACTAAGAAAATCCGCAGAGATAGGAGTGCGCACGCTTGTAGTCAGATGGGCTTTAACGAGCTCGCATACTGACCGCTGGACAACTCCCTCCTCCGTCGAAAATTTGTCAAACTACACCCGCAAAAATCGGAAATTCCTTCTACTGCGCTAGGTGAAACCCTCAGCTCCACAGCAACAGTAACTCTGAAAAGTTCAGGGATACTTCATCAGCACAGTGTAGTTCGCAGGTTCACCCCCCTTATTCAGTCAGAAGCCGTCGATTAATAAGTCGACACTGCTACCTGGTGGGAATGGTGATTTCTGGGCGACGTAGCTGGGTGAGTAGCAGCTCGTACGCCACTAACCCATCTGCTCCAGTACTCCCGTCGTTCTTCTCCCACTATTTTAGCTCCCGACAGTTAACACATTCGGCGATCCTGACGAAGCCTTCGCTTTTTTTGGAAGCCAATCCGAAGACTCCGTTCGAACACCCAAAAATTACGAAAGCTCTAACAAACATACCTGAAAAACACTGCGAAAACGTCGCCCACTCTTCGACGAGAAATAATTATGTCTAGCCCGGGGAAGGGGAGGACCGGCTAATCCCAACCGTCCATCGGACAGGATCTGACGACATCGGAGACGCCCGTGCAATGAATCTCCGCGACGTCCGCTCGCCATCAGCATCCTTTCGCCCCCTTCCCCGATAGGGTCTGCTCCCCTACCAGAAAACTTATGGGCAGGAACGTAGCTCTGATACTAGCTGTTATGAATTATAACTCAGAGTATAGCGCAGAAACTATAGGGGAACGTGATTACAGATATATACATAATACTGAGGCCTAGGCAATATATAGGGCGAGTTGGCCAGGGTTGAATATCGAGGGTTGGACCAGTCAAGGGCTCAATAGTCCCGCGAGTGACGGGGTCAAACTGGGTTCGGGGCGACTCGGGATCAGGTTGGGGCTGAAAAGGTCGACGGGGGCTGGTTTGGCGCGAGAACCAAGGGCCGAGCCTGCGGACGCGAACAGTTCGCGTGTACTCGCTGTGGCGAGCCCCAGTAAGGAATCGTAATTCCTTACAACTTTGCTAATATGAACGCCAACTTTTTGTTTGCGGTTTACCGCAGCGCCACACTCCCTTAACACGAGAGGTGACTCCGCCTCCCTAGAATCTAAATGACTCCCAACCTATGGGAGAATCTGACCCCTCCCCGAAGCGCATTCCACGGACATCAGACTGGTGGCCAGTGAAACAACACCGGGGCAAGTGTGAGGGGTGTGACTGGTCCTTGACCAGAATCACGCAAGTACACACGATGCCCAACCTTATCGCAACTCAACCCAGTGCCATCAGCAAAACGTTGATGTCCCCCACTTGACCCGCCCAGACCACCATCCCACGATAGGACGAAAAGACACCATTGGGACATTTGGGGGATAAATTTCATTGCAAGTGACCTAACAGTCCCCTTGTCACTTTCTCGAAAGTACTCCAAACCTCTAGGACACCTCTGGACTACGTCGTATATAAGAGACGCAGGTTCAATTCCTGTTGGTGCAACCCTATGGCTTGCACTCGGCTTGTCGTCCTTATATGTGTGTGTGCATGCATGGCATGGAATGACTTGTGAGTCTATGTCATTGCTATCTAGTGCTTGTGTGTGTATTTGAATGGTGTATCACAATGTGGTTTGTGTCGGTCAAGACATTAGCGAGTTTTCACAACTCGCATGTTAAGTCGTCGTTTGCGCGTCGCATGTGCTTTCTCTATTTTGTCGAGTGTGATGTGTCCATCTCATCACAGGTGTGTGCAGCAAGCCCTTATCCTATCAAGAAGAATTGATCTTGCTGAACCAAGACCAAGAGCTCAAGATTTCAAGCCCAAGGGACGTGGACAAATATTAAAATAGTGAAAATAGTAATGCTACTTCAAGTAGTGTTACATTTCATTTGGTGTAGCCCCTTGTTGGGTTTGTTTCGAGTCTCCTCATAGTTGGGGACTCTGTGGTGGTGTACCACCAACTTGGACCTCGGCTCTTGGGGTATGTAGAGGCTGGGAACCATCCCTACCTCGAACTCTTCTTGCTAAGTTTGTACTCCTAAGATTATAGTGGCTACTGTACCTCCTGCCAGTCAAACCGCCATAGCGTCGTCAAATCTTCATAGAATTTTATGATTCAACTTGCTGCTGATAGGTGACAGCAACGCGCTCTAGATACAATTTACAGATCACCGTTTGAGGCACAGATCAAATCGGCATCAATATTTGAAACTGTCTAACGGAATTGTGACTGCGCACAATTTATCTCATTTTAGGCACATCTGAGCCTATTGTGGTTATAACAATTCCCACTAGGCTCGCATTTTTTGCACCCTTTATTTATTACAGATTCAGATGCCTCAATGTGCAGTGAAGACCCGTGTTCGACCCCTGACATCGTCAAATGGTACAATGACATTCTTTGATTTGCGAAATGACGACTGTTGTTACTAGGCTTCTAGGTAGATTGCACACGCATTTTTACAGTACTTTTTAATAGCATAGCATTACAGACTTAGCCGGTGCTGTAATTTTATTCTTAAAATTACAGAGTAACGTGATAATCTGTAGTATAATTACTCGTTTGGAAAATGGCACCAACCTATTCCTCAATTTTAATTCACAATCAAATATGGTTGGAGTGAAATTTATCGTACCATAGTAGCTTAAATAAAAACCGTAACACCTGGTGTTGCGATTAGGGAACGAGGTATCGTGTGACCCAAACCTCAGGTACTTTGCGTCGTAAATGCCAAGCCACATCATTCCTCCTCAAGCAATTTCGCACAGCAGCATTTTACAGAGTCTTAGGTGTCCAAAGTGGGATATCGACAAATGTCGTGGACTTCCGCCGACATCCGAGGTAGCTTCAGAACGATCTAGTTAGCTTTTAAAAAGGTCCAAATAGTTTCTAAATCGGTGCTTCTACATCCGGGATGTCGTCGGATGTCGCTGGGCACTTTGGGCACCCCCTTACCTACCATTCAGCACAACTTGTCAAACGGACCACACAACATCCATCGAAGTAGTGTCTACCTCAGCCAAGCAGCTGCGGGTAACCTCATCTCAAACCTGCAGCCAACAACCAATCCTGTTCAGCCTCTCTAAGTTGCGAATTCCACTCCCAACGAAGTCACAATTTGACGTTCTGTCTAGGTCGTGTTCTCAAGTTTCACGTCCATGTTACTTCGTATCAAACAACTTTCGCAGCAGTGTCACAAAATTTCATCGCTAACAGGTCGCGAGATTTTTTGAAGCCCAAAATTCGTATTGGATAGCGAGTACAGGTAAGACACAAAATTACGAGGACCGCTCCCTTAGATTTCCGAAAACCCAGTAATCCCACGCCCTTTACGCCCCCCCTAGCCATCGTCCTTTCAGTTTTACATTCCACATCTACCTGCTCCATTGTTGTATCTGGGTTCAACAGCCTCTCTATAACTTTCCAGTTACGTAGAAATTTCACTTAGCATATAACACAATCCCTTTTCAATATTTCCTTACTTGTTAGTCAGTGTACACATCCAGTTTAGGTTACGCCATGTTCATTTCTTGTTCTGCAGACTAATCCAATCTCCATTGGGTTTCTCTCCCTCTCTCTCTCTCTCTCTCTCTCTCTCTCTCTCTCTCTCTCTCTCTCTCTCTCTCTCTCTCTCTCTCTCTCTCTCTCTCTCACAGAAAACATGTTTTGCAACGCGCAAGTGTCGTAAATGAAGAGGCTGCTCCTCGTACTGCGAGAAGCAGTATTATGAATGTTTGTCATTCAGGTATTGTCGGTTGGGCCCCGTCAAGGTTTGTCATTCTGAGATTGTTTTATCGCTGCGATTTTTGAGACCCTGTTCGAGCAGTGGCTTGTCTTCGAGCGCGGAGTGTTCTTTCATTAACGCATGCCGTTGATGATCATAGGAGTAAACCATGGTGCAACAGGCAGATGTCGACAACGCGCCCTTTTTCTTTTTTCTCCTCTTTTTGGTGTTGCTCAACATGAATGTTTGTTCATCTGCGATGCTGCTTCTGCGCGATCCCTCGGTGTATGTTCCTGATTGGCTCTCGACAGTGCCGATGTCAGAAAACTGGATTCAACAGATTTTAACAACTCTGTACGAACTTACTGCTGTGTGCAAGTGTTGGTTATTTTCTTTCTTTCTTATACATATGGTTTTTTCACGCGCATCTTGGTTATTTTGCAGGTGGTAATCTATGTCCTTTCCATAGCGTGGATATGCTGCAGCCGAGACATATATTATCCATTATCATATGGGAAGACCTAGATACTTCAACGGTTTGCATAGAGCTGATTCGTTTTGCTTCAACTGCGTTTTCTATATATTGAATTGCATCCTCAGTATTGCTGTTTTGTCTTTTTTTTATGGTGTAGTACTTCTATGTTTTGTGAAACTGGAGTAGAAGAAATGATGAAAATCCTATTTTTTGGGTGATGGACGCGCTGTAATTGCCATTTTGCAGTGTACAGCTTTTAGCAACTTCTGCTGGTGGTCAATGGTACAAGCCCCTTTTTGTATTACCAGTATTGATTTGTATGCTCCATCATAGTAAAATTGGTACACATCTATCATTCCACAGCAAACTAGATTGTGCTATATAAAGTATGTACTGTGGGGGTTCTTGTTTTGTAACTGTCTCTCAAATAACATGTAGGTGACATCCGACAATCCCTCGCTTGTCCTGTACATGTCCCCCAAAAGTCCCGCAAATGTTCCCCAGCTGTCCCTCCCGAGTAGTTCAAGCCTGTCCCACCTTTGGTCCCTGAACCGACCTAATGGCAGTGTCCCAGCCTTGTCGCAAAAGAGTCTTGTGGGACAGTTTTGGGTGGGTTTCGGGACCTCACTTTTTTGTGATGGCCCAATCGGAATCGTTTCCTAAAACCTTTGATATACGAGCAATGTGAGATCCGTTTGAGTCACTCTGCGACGTGTCATAATTGAGTTTGCGACCAACAAAAAGCAAGGGACAAGTCATTGCCGACGTGGTTTTGTCGCCACAGAACTGTGCACCACAGACACCTGATCACCTCGCAAGAGTCGTACACTGGCAACAAACATCGCCACCCAAGCCCCCCCCACAAATACCCACCCTTTTCGCCGTGTGCTCGTGCAAAAGCCTCATGTGCCAGTGACGAGGGTATGCGAAATACTTGTGCGATTGAATCCCCGGCACCCTCAAATCTTGTGCGACTCTGACGATCTTCGCCTATACTAGGCGAGCTGGAGCATGTGTGAGGGGGTGACTGACTGGTCCTTCGCCAAAATGACGCAGGTACAAGTCAGATTCACACAAGATTCGAGGGTGCCGTGGATTGAATCGCACAAGTATTTCGCATGCCCTCGCCATGTGCAAATGAGGCTTTCGCACGAGCACCGACAAAAAGGGTGGGTATTTATTGGGGGGGGCTTGGGTGGCGATGTTGCCAGTATGCGACTCTTGTGAGGCGACCAGGCAACTGCGATGCACAGGTCCGTGGCGACGAAACCTCGTCGGTAATGACTTGTCCATTGCCTTATGTTGGTCGCAAACTCAATTATGACACGTCGCAGAGTGACTCAAACGGATCTCATATTGCCCGTATATCGCAGGTTTTGGGAAACGATTTTGATTGGGCGCTGGGTTGAGCTGCGATAAGGTTGGGCATCGTTTGTATTGTACTGTAGTGCGAGGCGAGTTGGAGTAGGTGTGAGGGGCGTGACTTGTCCTTCGCCAAAAGGGCCAACTTCGATTTCACTCACAACGTACCAGAGAGCGTATTCAATGTGGCTCACTTTGTACCTTAGCGAAAACACACGGCACATTCTATCCACTCTACATGCCGAGGCCTTTTCTGTCTATTTTTACGTTACAATCCAAAAGTGAACAAAACCTTCGTCGAATTTTTGACCCGAAAACACAATCTATTTTTACCAGTGAGGGGGCATTCCGCGCTCGAGGCAAGCCGCGAGGCAGTATTTCGGGACATCAGTTTTACGACCGAGATCGCCGAATATGAAATTTTATCATATCCACTGTGTATGGGATTTCGCGCTGAAGTCGTGCCTCGAGGCTCGGCCTCAGTGGGGAACACTTCTCCTGAGTACAGTCAAAATGCACGAGTTTCTTAAGAGCGTGTTTTTTCTTCGTGCGCATGAACGGGAAAGTACACCGGCGCTTAGTATTAGGGGCCTCGATAACATGTACGGTCAGTGACACGATATAAACAATCAGAATTAGCGAGTTTGTAACATGTTTAATCAGTCGGGTTCCATCGTTAATTAGAAACTGCAGGAAAAAAGTTCCATGAATGGTCAGAAGAAGTAACCACCGGCCGTCGAGGAACATTTTCCCACTCACGCCAGCCCGATTTCGTCATCATTGCGGCTGGCGCGATATTTTTCCCAAGCTCCAGGCGCAGTTCGAGAGAACTACGTAAAGTATTCCCAAATAAAAAATCGTTAGACTTTGCACACACAAAATTCCAAAATTGAGACCTTGAGCATTTATATCACAAAAGCTAATTGGGCCACAGCGGGCCACACATCGGGTGCAGCATTTTTCAAACATCAACAAACGCACAAAAAAGCGAAAACATTTGATACGAAAGGGCAAATCTATCCGGGATCGGTGCTAAGCCAATGGGGCTTGAATATTAAACTGTAGTGCACGTGCGCAAATTTGTTTCGAGCATGACAAGTCTTATAGAGTCGTAATTCGGCGGAAAAAATTTCCGGTAAATACATTTGTTGGAAAAATCAAAAGACAACCACCAAACTTCTAATAGATTTGTTGTGTTCAACTTAATACAAAATTAAATGCGGTTCAGAGAGTACATTGAAGGGTTTTTTAAAATATTCATTTCCCAAATATAAACCTCCGTAGCTATCTATATATGTTATTGTTTTCGGGCGACTCGGGAATGACAATAAGTTTATGGCTTGACTTTTCTTTGGGGCTGTAAATGCGGTAGAGACAAAGCCGCCATTTTTTATCATCGCGGGATGCGCTACCCTCTGTGACGAAAGTATGTGCTTCGAAACCAAAATCGTTTTTTCGTGTTTCATGCTACTGACCGTACATGTTATTGAGGCCACTGATACTGAGCGCCGGTATACTTTCCCGTTCATGCGCACGAAGAAAAAACACGCTCATAAGAAACTCGTGCATTTTGACTGTACTCAGGAGAAGTTTGTTTCATGCCACTGACCGTACATGTTATCGAGGCCCCTAATACTGAGCGCTGGTATACTTTCCCCGCATGAGCTATCATTTTTCTTGTACAGGCTAGGTTAACTTGCACTGCGATTTTTTTGGTACACGTAAAAAGACCACTTTTTGCACTCCACGGACCAGCGGGATCTTCAAACTCGGTGCACGAAATGAAGGGCATACTACAGTAATGGCGAAAGGGATAAGGTTTTTAAGCAAGGCAAGTTTCCCAAAACAAATCCGCTCTTGAAGAATAATGGATCTGCTTAAAAACTCATGCTAGTTCTCAGGTCTAGTTGAAAGGGGTGGTTTGTTCATAACACTAAACGTTCCATGGTGGTTGGTGGTTCTCGGAGTCATCGTAATTAAAACTTCAACCGGAATGCCCAACAACCCTGAAATTCTCCTCAGACTTCGTGTGCAACAAGTACAAATTTCAGGGCAGTTGGTGTCGCGCTAGTGGCATCGGTCTGTTTACGTCAACACTGCAGTTCGCATGCGCGCCTTGGACAAATGCCATGAATTAGTTTTGGCATTTTCAGTGGGAATCGCATGACAAATGTCACGAATGCGTGGTTTGGGTTTGGATTCAACATAGAAATATGCCGTTAAAGCTTTGGCATGTATAGTGAACGTTATGTGCCGTGTCTTTTCGTTGAAGTACAAAAGTGAGCCACATTGAATAAGCGCTCTGGTACGTTGTGAGTGGAATCGAAGTTGGCCCTTCGCCAAAATGACGTAGGTATTTTGACATGAGCTGGTGCAGGTGTGAGGAGTGTGACCGGACCTTCGCAAAAAAAGCGCAGGTGACATGAGCTGGAGCAGGCGTGAGGGGCGTGTCTGGTCCTTCGCCAAAATCACGCATGTAGTGCGAAACAAATTGTACACAGTGAAGTCCGATCCGAAACAAGGATCAGAAACTCAAAAGACATAGGCCTGATTAGTCTGGATTTGTTATTTTTTGTCTGACAAAACATGCCACACCAAAAAACCGACCCTGAAAAATAGGGTTCTCACATGGGTGACCCTGAGTAATCAGCATCCCTAAAACCAATTGGAAGCCCTGCTATCGAGCAACCTACTGGGGTTACCCTAGAGATCCTTGGAAGAGCTACATGCCTCTATGCCGAGGGGTTATGGGCACACTGACACACTGAGAGAAACACGCCCTTTTAGCACAGTGGTTAGTGAGCGTGCTTTATGACATGGTATCAAAGCCAGATGTCTCGGGTTCGAATCCTAGTGTGCACCAGAATGGGTGCCGATGTCCTTCGCCTACCACAGCAAGGGGGGGTGTCGAGCGACCCACTGGGGTTACCCTAGAGATCCTCTGTAAGGAATTTTGATTCTTTACTGGGGCTCGCCCCAGCGAGTACACGCGAATCTCTCGGGTCTGCAGGCTCGGCCCTTGGTTCTCGCGCCAAACCAGCCCCCGTCGACCTTTTCGGCCCCAACCTCATCCCGAGTCGCCCCGTACCCATTTTGACCCCGTCACCCTCGGGACTATCGAGCCCTTGACTGGTCCAACCCTCGACATTCAACCTGGTCAACTTGCCCTATATATTGCCTAGGCCCCATTTCTATCAACATTCTGTACACCTCTGTAATCAGGTTCCCCTTATACTATTATGCGCTATAACAACTGGTATCAGAGCTATGTTCCTGCCCATTAGGATTCCGGTAGGGGAGCAGGCCCTATCAGGGAAGGGGGCGGAAGGATGCTGATGACGAGCGGACGTCGTAGAGATTAATTGCGCGGGCGTAGCCGATGCTGTCAGATCCTGTCCGATGGATAGCTGGGATTAGCCGGTCAAACCCTTCCCTGGTCGTAGACGGAATTATTTCCTTTCGAAGAGTGGGCGACGTTTTCGCCGTGTATTTCGGGTATGTTCGTTAGAGCTTTCGTAATTTTCGGGTGTTCTGACGGAGTCTTCAGATTGGCTTTCGAAAAAAGCAAAGGCTTCGTCATGAGGAGACAAGTGCACGGGAGTCCTCAGGCGGCCGAGAGTTGGTCGTTAGGAGCGCGCGGGGTAGCGAAATTGGCGGGACGTATGGCGATGTACGTCTGGCATGCCATGCACCGGCAGGGTGAACTATAGATGTATCGCGGGTCCCGACGTTTTTGGGAGGATAGTTGCAGGCGATGGACGGGACTTCAAGACTGTTTTCGGCAATAGGCGGATCCGACAATTTCAGGGCGACACGATCGCACAAGGACGTGTGGGTGTGCAGTTGTGTGGGAGCAGCTGGGATTAACGCCCTCGACGCTATTCACCACGACGGCCATCTGGAGGTGATGACGATGTGCTGGAGTGAGAGTACTCAGCGAGGGCAATTTCCCACGTGGGGAGGCGTTTTTCGTGGACCAGCGATTCATACCCCCATGATCAACAGAAACGGAGGCCACCACCACTAAGTGTGTATGAAGTTTTTTTCCACCGATCGCCGAAAGCGTTACTAGCCACGAACTAAAGCAGTGGAAGAAGAACGACGGGAGTACTGGAGCAGTTGAGGGTTAGCGGCTTTCGGGCTGCTACTCGCTCAGCTACTCGAAAATCACCATCCCCACCAGGTAGCAGTATTGACTTATTAATCGACGGCTTCTGGGTGAATAAGGGGGGTGAACCTGCAAACTACACCGTGCTGATGGAGTGTCCCCGAAAATTTTGGAGTTACTGTTGCAGCGGAGCTAAGGGTTTCACCTGGCGCAGCAGAAGGAGTTTCCGACTTTTGCGGGTGTAGTTTTACGAGTTTCCGACGGAGGAGGGAGGTGTCCAGTGGTCAGTGGGCAAGCTCGTTAAAGCTCCTCTGACTAGAAGCGTGCGCACTCCTATCTCTGTGGATTTTCTTAGTTAGTTAAGCAGCAACGAAGTAGTTTTGGGTAACCTGCATCAGCCGTGAGATGGGTGAACGTCTGCACGGCCAGCTGGACATGGGTACTAGAGAATTTATAGAGTTGGGTAACAGTTGGACAGAAATCGACAGCATATGATGCGTGCTGACCCCGATCGACGGCCAAAACATTATGCCGAGGCGGTGGACTCTGGTGTTCCCTAATATAAAGGGTGTCATTCATGTGTACAGCTGGTGGAGAAACCGTGGGGGCACTGCTAAAGGACGCCGTGATGCCTGAGTGTTTTATGGGTAGCTGTGAAGCGGAGTTACGGTATTTGCAAAGTACCATGTGGTTCCGAGATTTTCGCTGGAGCAGTTCAACGTTTTACAGCTGGAGTTGTGCCCGCTATCTTCAGGGGTACGAGCGACATCGACTGAATTTTGCAGAGTATTTTGTGTACATAGAGCGGAGGGAGATCAGTAGCTGTTTTGGCTCTTCCCGAATATTTTGGCGTGTACGGACAAAGAAGCTGATGCAGCTGGCGTCAGTCGACCTTGGGTTCCGTTTGAGGTTTTCTACCATAGTGGTTCAGTACTGGTTACAGGTTATCACCATCGTCGTATTCCTCTTGCCACCACTCACTACCACCTCCATCGTCAATTCGTGCGATTCACCCAACAGTGTGAACACGACCCCGCCTCGCCATCCGAATAAAAAACAGCAGTATCACATTTATAGAAAACTTGGGAGCAGTACTGTGGAGCTGTGTTGTCGCCAGCTTGCAAGCAGTGATTGACTTCTGAAGATTTTTTTAGTTCATGTGGGAGTCTTCTGGAGCAGTATTCGTGAAATTTCAAGTACTTCGACACAGTTTACCCCGAAGACAATTTACTTGGAGCGGATGTTGGAGTCAACATGATTAGCGTTTTTAGTGGCTGGGATATATTTCAACGGCATCTTCGAAGCTGAGTTATGGGATTTTTTAGCAGCCGATAGGTATCTCGCGTACCCTGGAGCGTTGGGTTTCTTAGGGTTTTACCCGAGCTTATGGGAGCTGTTTCTTCTTGGAGGGGGGGAGAAGTGCAGCTGCACTGCAGATTTCATCTGACCCTTCCGGCATATTCCATCATCCATATTCGACCGCCATTCGTCACTGTTACGCATCCGCGCCTGATTTTGTCACTTTGTTGATGGAGTTCGCTGACTTTCGTGGGACACTGACGCGTGCTCTCGCATGTGACTCGAACGACCTCGCGTTTGATGAACGGGTTCTTCATTTCATCAACCATCATGTTATTCACCAGTCATCATTCCAAGATGTTCATCTGCCACGCGTCATCATCAATCGACTATTCGGCAATTTTCATTGCTCACAGGCTTCCGCTAAAGTATTTACCCTTGCCCGTTTGGTCAGTAGAAGAATTCGACCATCTTCGACGGTTAAGATTAGAAGCGATCATTTTGATGTTTTCTGGCCCTTGATTTCAGTTCGACCTCAATACCTCGTCAGGCCGGCGTAATCATTACGCTCGTCACAGGGCTGAAGACTTAAAGTCACATCGGGGATTACTTTTAATGAGTATTCTGCCTCGGTAAAGGGAGTGCCTTCCTTCAGAAGGTGGGAGAGTGTAAGGAATTCTGATTCCTTACTGGGGCTCGCCACAGCGAGTACACGCGAACCTCTCGGGTCCGCAGGCTCGGCCCTTGGTTCTCGTGCCAAACCAGCCCCCATCAACCTCGTCAGCCCCAACCTCATCCCGAGTCGCCCCGAACCCATTTTGACCCCGTCACCCTCGGGACTATCGAGCCCTTGAATGGTCCAACCCTTGACATTCAACCTGGTCAACTTGCCCTATATATTGCCTAGGCCTCATTTCTATCAACATTATGTACAACTCTGTAATCACGTTCCCCTTATAGTATTCTGCACTGTACTCTAAGTTATAATTCATAACATCCTCGGAAGGCTACTGGCCTCTATGCCTAGGGGGTTCTTGGCGCGCTGACCTGCTAAGAGAAACAATCCCTTCTAGCACAGTGGTTATCGATATCGTGAGAGAATCAGTTGAGTACGGCAAGGGCAAGCACATAGCTTGTATCCAAGTGTTATCCCCTATAAGAAATGCACTTAGCTAGGCTATAGATAACATACATCTAGTATATAACTACATATGAACTCTAACACACCCCCTAGCCTGGGTAGGGGCAGAGTCTAACACGAAAAAATAATCCAGGGCAACACTTCTAGTCTGGCCTCTGGTGTATGTAACAAGCAGCTCAGGGCAGCACTACTGATCTGGCCGCTTAGACAAGGGCCAGAAGGCCCGTTAGCAAATGTACAAGACAACCAGTATAGAAATAGCATATATAAAGCCAGTATGGTATAGCTCAGGATACAAGCAAGTGTGAGGCAATTGGGACTAGACCAAGCTGAGTACTGAACCGCTGATGGTCACAAGGCCCAAGGGCCTTGGTGAAGATATCAGCACTGTTGGCCTCTGATGCCAACTATACTATGCAGGCCTTGCCGTGCTGCTGCAAGTCACGCAGCAGGAAGTACCGCAGTTGGATGTGCTTGGCCCCCCAAGTAAATCCTCTAGACACAGGAGGATCATGGCCCTGTTATCAGCAAACAAGACCAGGGCAGACCTAGGCCGCTCACCTAAGTCAGTGAGCAGGAACATAAGCCAACGGAGCTCCTGATTGGCTACAGCACCAGCGTAGGTCTCTGCCTCACAACTAGACTTTGCTACAGACGACGACCTAGTGGACCGCCATGAGAGTGCACCCACACCATGGCTGAAGCAGTAGCCCTGTGAGGCCCTGATTGTCTCCAAGTCGTCAACCCACGATGCATTTATGTGTCCAGTGAGGACCACTAGCTCGTGTCCTCCCAGCACGAGCCCCAGTCCTCATGTACTCGCCAGATACTGCAACACCCACTTGGCAGCCGGCCAGTTCTCTGGTTGGTGTCTGTTAGTCGCAAGGAAGCAAGCAAAGATACTGATAGGGTATGCTAGATCTGGTCGAGTGCAAGTCATTACGCATATGGGGCACCCCACTAGCTCTGCATTTAGTGACAGAAACAATTGTCTATATGTTTTGCATTAATGAGGATTTTGAGCCTTTAAGATCACCGTATATTAACTCTTAATGTTTCATGGGAGGGCCACATAAAGGATGTGTTCACAGTGCTAAAATCTATAATAGTATACTAGATCTTACTCAAACTCCAAAAGAGGAGATAAGAGCTTGTGGTCCATAGGCAGAGGAGTGGGCTGTATCAACGAGAACTGAAGGCCAAACCTCTGGAGGATCTGCTGCACTATGTGGGGATGGGAGAGTGTGACTGTGCATGCTACACGGTCACGAGAGATCTCCAAGCCCAGATAGCGTCGCAACTCTCCCAGGTTTGTACAGGCATGTCGTCTGAGCAGCTCAACCTTCACTGAGGCCAGTGCGACTCTGTTTGGAGAACCAAAGATAAGATAATCTATGTACACAAGTATGTAGAACATGGCTTATGCCAGGTTTTTGGAGCTCTCATACCGAAAGAACGGCCCTCAAAAGTTACCCTTTTAGAAAACGGCTCACCAAAAATCGTCCCTTCGGAAAAACAGCTTGCACGAAAACCACTCGTTGGGCTCGGGCAATACCTCCTTGAAGATACAGATTTTGCACGACCATTAAGTCGGTCAGTATGGATCCACCAGGTAGTAACACCTCTATATACCACACGCACACCAATAGCCCAAGGAATGACATTCTAGTGTTGGCATGAAAACCTAGATTTGAGGCATATTTGAGGCTGGAAAAGGTGCTTGCTTCATGAACAGACAGGGGTGGGACGACGGGGAGAGGGGCGAGTGAGGGGGAGGGAAAGAACTGCCAGCATATTGGGGAAAAATAATGGGTGTGGAATGACAAACCGAAGGGAGGGTAGGGGGAGGGGGGGGGGGGGGGGGTTGGGGAGGGGGAGATAGAGTTAAAAAGAAATGGGTACCCTTGAAAGCTTCCCGTACAAAAAGAGCGGTGCTCAAACAGCCCTGGACTTATACGGGAGGGTATTTTCCAGACCCTTTGAACTACACGGTCTAGCCACGATTCGCCTTGAAAATCACACAAAAATGGGCATTTATCCTGTTAGCATAAGCCTTGATGTAGAACAGAGTATGACTAGCACGATCAAGAGCAAAGGGTCAGTAGAGGACGAGAAGAAGTCCTCCATGGCCAGGCCGATTTGTCGCTCAGCTACCCCATTCTGTTGCAGCGAGTCCGGAAGGGTGAACGCCTGGGTGATGCCCTCTGCACGGAAGAACACGTCAGGAGGACCAGAGGCAACTTGCCACCACGCTCAGAGTGAAGATGGAGCCCGGGCAGGGAGCGCTTGGTGCGGACGGCGCGGAGCCACGGGAGGAGGGCGTTAGGTACGTTGGCCTTCCGCTCCAATGGGAATACCATGGTGAACCACAAGAAGTCTTCGAAAACAACCATGACGTAGTGCTCCCTATGAGGTCCTTGGACTCGTGTTGGGTCCCAGACGTCCATGTGCAGTGTCTGCAGTGGAGCAGTGGTAAGAGAAAACGAGGAGGAGTGAGGGGCGGCGCGCTGCCGACCCTCGACGCAAGAGATGCACGTGGGCGCTACCAAGTCGGGGAGGATGGGGAGCCACGCGGAGAGACCAACGACTAGACGGTACTGTACCATATGACGCAGACCCGGGAGAGGAGGGTGACCTAAGCGGTGGTGCCACAGGAGCGCCGGGTGGGTGAGGGAGCGACAGGAGCAAGACGCAGCTACATGGGTGGATGCAGCTATGTGGGGAGACAAGATGCAGGGTTCGCGGTCAAAAGTGGTGAGACGGGCGCCCATGGCTGCGTCCGTACACGCTGCATACCTTTCGTGGTCAGGGAACGTGGTGGTGACACCGAGGTTTTGAATATGACCAACACCCATCAGGTTCCTGAAAAACGTGGGGATATACAAGCCGGTAAGGGAGAGGGGAGGGCCGTGGTGCTGCGGGTGACAATTGCGGCAGGTGAGTCTACAAGGGAGACCGGTACCGGTGCAGGGAGTGGTGTGAGTGCAGTCGGATCTCGGAAGAAGTAGTGAGACACCCCAGAGTCCGGGGTGAAGGAGAGGGCCGCTGCAGCAGGGGCCGACGAGGATTTTGGTCAACACACAGCACATGATCCTAGACTACACACAACACTAGATTCTAGGCTACACACAACACCAGCCACAATTACGACAGTTAAGTTTGGGTTTGGGTGTATTGCCACAACTTATAGTGCATTCATTCTTTAAAAAAAAAAAAAAAAAAAAAAAAAAAAAAAAGGGTCAGCCACACTATAATCATCATAATACAAAGCAAGCATGGAAGAGCCTATCTGAGCCATCTCCAAGTCGAACATCGGGACGCCATGGCGGATCAGGATAGGCCACTCCGGTGGGGCTGCCAGGGGCCCATATTGTCCACGAGGCGAAAGCAGCAAGCGACGGTGTGATCCGTGCGTTCGCAGACCTAACCGCGCAGCGGGGCATTCTGGAACTGGTACACACAGTGCACGAGACCCCCACACCCCATGCTACCCGAGCCCCCAGTGGAGCCACGCGGACCCCAGGGCAGCGACTGCCCTGGGGCCCAAGCACTAGGACCCCCATCAGGCCCAACACTCCCTGGACCCCACTTTTGCTGCTGTTGTGGCGGCTGTTGCTGCTGCTGAGGCTGCTGCTGCTGCTGCTGCTACTACGGCTGCTGCTGCTCCCCCTCCTCCTCCGCACCCACTCCTCTGCTAACTCCCCTATGCTTACCAGTGCCCCTACTGCTGCTGATGCCCCATGACCACGACCCCGCCGCGAGCGCCTGGCAGTGCGGCCAGCTGCAGTGACCACCGCAGCGGTCTCAGCAATAGAGGCGGAGGCACCAGAGACAGAGACTTGGGATGGGGAACAAGGCCGCCACCATGCCAGTAGACTCGGCGATGGCGCAGAGGCGGGCCTCGACCTCTGTCAGAGAGGAGGAGAAGAGGTCGATGGTGAGGGCGGTGGGGTGTTGCACAAGGAGAGCGTCACGCACAGGAGCGACGTGGTCGGGGAGGCGGGTGTGAGGAGGTAGAGGGTGATGTAGGTGGGCGGGGAGTACCCGAGGAGTTGGGCATACGGTGAACACTCGGTGCACGCAACATTTAATCTAGATAACACATACACTTATGATAACCAAGAACAATCCAAAGAACCACTTTGGATAAAATAATCTGAGTGATTAAATGGAGTATTCTAGGTAATCATTGGTGTCCGAGAAAATATAAAAATAGTCCTTTCTCCTAGGAAACCTATCCTGCTCTCAGTATAAATACATATAAACTCTAACAAGCGGCTGTGCTTTATGACACACCCCTCTTGAAGTTGACCCCTCACACAAACAGGAACGGGTTTGGGACAGAAGGACGGGTTATTTTGCAGACGCCTAATATGAACATATCGTCAAAATGAGTGACTGAATTATTGTCACATGCTGGACATAATTCCTATGTTTGTGTTGTCCCCTCTATAGCATGCACCTAGCTAGGCTACAATGCATGCAATACATCTGCGCTAGCACACCCATTCTGCTCATGCATCGCTACAATACCCCATTCTGCTGCGGCGAGTCCGCATGGGTGAACGTCTGGGTGATGCCATCCGCACGGTAGAACGCTCCTTGACGGCCGGAGGCGAGCTCGCCACCATAGTCGGAATGAAGGCGGAGCACGCGCATGGAGTGTTGGGTGCAGACAACGCAAAGCCACGGGAGGAGGGCGTCAGGCACGTCGGCCTTCCGCTCCAACGGGAACATCATGGTAAAGCGCGACAAGGCATCGACGAAAACCGAGAAGTAGCACTCCCTATGAGGCCCAGAGACCAGGGCAGGGCCCCAGATGACCAGGTGCAGAGAAGTGGTCGGAGGAACCGAGGAGTGAGGGGCCGCGCGCCGCCAGCCCTCGACGCAGGAGGTGCACACTGGAGCTACCTAGACGCGGAGGGCGGGGAGCAACGCGGGGAGACCAGTAATGTGAGAGGATGAGGCTCGCCGAATCCTTGAGCAAATCCATTCGCATATTTGTTATTTACATGTTTGTTATTTTGTGTGTTTTTCCTTCTCTGGGAATTCCTACACTCTTCCCTACACATTGATGTATTTTCATATATATCATATGTGTTATGGAGTTTTTTTCGGACTTTCCTTGCGTGACACGTTTTCTATAGCGTGGAGTGTTCCGTCACCGTCACTGTATCTCTAGAATCCCTATGGACGGTTCCACTCATTTCTAGTACTCTCTTAGAAGGTCCTAATTACCCTTCCCTAAAGTTCTCGTAGGTATAAATAGCATTTCCTCTTTGCTTGTATTCAGACATTCAATTCTTCATTCAATTCTTGATAAGTATCATTCAAGCTTCCGCTAATTCATGGACCCGTAACACTTGGTAATCAGAGCACAAGGTTTCCGATCAAAGCTTACCCGCTAGGCCTCTAGGAGCACGCCGAGGATGGAATCGAACTTTTCGATTGCGTAAATGAATCATTTTTTCTTACTAAGTTTCGACTAACCTCGAGAAGTTGCACCTAGGGTCCCAACCAATGGCGAGCAGCATCGCCAACCGTTCGATTTTCAACATCGACGGAGCCAATTTTTCGAGGGGGCATACGTCAGCGACCCTCGCCAATAAGAAGACGTCCTCGAAGTACCCGCATTGAAATCTGGAATATTTTCTGCCGTCCGAAGCGATCGACGGTAGCTGGTGGAACTTACACTGTGGCGTTTCCCAATAATTTCAAACTTTGTCACGAATCTTGGAGTTGCGCCAGCGACGATCTACGACAGCCGTCAGATTCGATTTCGACGCTTCAGATCGTCCGAGGCAAAACAAACCTGAGCTGATGGAGTTCGAGTTTCAGTGCTGGTGGGACCGGTACCTCGATAGCATCGGATTGTTCGCGCGCGTCCGATCATTCGATAACGGACATTGACGTCTACGAATTGCCGTAGAAAACGAGTTGAACCTGACATTCGACGCAGCTGAACGAGCCTCAATAATATTTTCAAATCGCTTGGAGTTTGGACCGTCGGATCAACATTGAACCAGCCGACCAAATGGAGCACGAGTTTCTTCAGTACAAGAATTTGACGACGGGAAGCAAATATACGCCGACATCAACCTCGACGACTGGACTTCCGAAATCTCCAGCTCTCAAAAATTTGGATCTCCTCATCTCGTAAGGAATTACGGCAACAAAACGTTTCATCATTCAGATTCCTAAGGAACAAACACCTACTTAGATAGCATCGACTGGCAGAATGTAAGGAATTTTATTCCTTACCGGGTTGTACTGCAATCTCGTACACCCAAACTCTCGGAAGACCAGGCTCGGTCTGTTGCCGACGTGACCCCGAGTTTGACTCGTGCCACCTCCGACCCTTTCGACCGCGCCTGTACCCAACCTAGCCCTCCGGGCTCGTCGCCTAGCTAGAGTTCTCGCTATATAATGCTAGGCCTCCATTCTTGTACTCATCATTATTATTCCGCGCACTCTCAGTTATTATTCATAACACATCACTTTTGATGCTGCACGCGGATCGTCACCGAATCGACGGCACGAATGCACCAAGAGACTACTCAATGGGAGAACGAAGTCCGAGAGTCATCATTCCTCCCTGGCGACACCGCGATTACAGACTACTCGATCAGTCGCAAAATCGACAACATTTCATCTTCAAAGTCAGAATCTTCGTTTGAAGCCAGATCGTCACCAACGAAGCAGAATTTCGTACTTCACCAAAGAAGCAGATTTTGGTGGTACACCAACAATGCAGCCGAATATCTCCAACGACAAAACTGGCTTGCATAAAACTATCCTTCTACATCGAAGATAGAAAATACTTCAACAATTGGGCGCATAAAGGATTGCAGACAAGTAGCAGTTTTCTCTTGCTAAATCCTCCCAACACAAGTTGATGCGAAGGAGCAGATTTTGCATGAAACAAATGGCGCAATTACTACATCTCATCAGGGCCATCGAGACACTACTTCGTAACAGGAGCTGATCGATTCATCTTCACCACGACTCTTAGCCATCCGCATTAGTTGATTGGATCAGTTTGACATCAACCTCAAGAGACAACATCCCAATCATGTGACCGCAATTCCAGGAGTTTATGCCATAACATAAAGGCACGAAGGTTGACAGACTGATGAGTCATGACCTCAAATCCGGCAATCATTCACACACCTGCGACACTACGATACATATATTTGAGGCGATTCTACCAGAAGCCGAAGCATAAGTCTCGACGTAACTTCGACGACGTAGGAGAATGCCCAGCAGCACGATGATGTTGATCAATGAGGGAAAAGCAGATTGCAACAAGACAATTACGTGCTCTACCGACCGTACGTCGGGAGCACGGATGAGCATACCAGGCAGTTGCTACTTGTGGATACAATGAGAGGAGAAGCAAGTAATCTGCACACCTTCGAGCGACCCAATCATTGGCCGCAATGGAGTGACACCTGTGCATTAAGACACATGTGTTCCCTCGTAGTTACAACTATTACACCCATCAGGAAGACTCTACACGGAAGAGGGGGCGGATGGATTCTTCTTTGAGCTGTTACAACTCAATCGCATCCTCTGCAGCAGACGCAGCCGCGAGTGCCTACCGCTGCCACCATGTAGATAACTACAGCAACAGCCAATCTTGATGGATATTCCTCCAAACAATGGAGATGGTACAATATCTATTTCCAACATGATTTCAAGACCCGGCTTGGCACTACATCTACGATTTCAAGCTAGTGGGATGGAGATACCACTATGCCCTAGACGAACGTGACTATGTCACATGCCCTCAGGAGCTCATAGAACGAGACTCCTATGAGGATGGGAGGACTACGATTATCTTCGAGTTCTCATGGCCCTGTGACTTCAATTAAGTCATCAAACCTGCGTCACCAACCAATCCATCACCAGCATAACCTCCACGGAAGTTGATAGGCGTGATCCGGGGCACCAAGGCCACTATGAAAAGAGGAATCTGCGTTAATCCAATGGCACCCCTACAAGCAAAACCAGAGAAGATTCAACATCGATGCTGAGTAGCTGAAACGACATCAACGTCATTGAAGGTGTTACTATAGAGGACACTTGACAACCCGAAGGTCCTACACCTGTACGTACACCCAGACACCGAGGCCAATTGATGGAATCTGTGCATAACTGGACATGCATGAGGCATACTGGAGTCGCCGTCATCGTCACCAAAAACCTAGTGGAAATGGAAGAGGAATCAAATGGGTTGAGCGCAGAAATCCCCATATCTATTTGACCATGACCATAGATTGATGCTCTACTGATGAGCATGGTGACATCGACCTTGTCACAGGTCCAGGATTTTGCGGAAGCTTGAATGATAGAATTCACTGTCTGAATACTAGCAAAGAGTCAGTGCTATTCATACTAAACTCTAGGGACTGGTAACTAGGAACTTCTAAGAGAGCTCTAGAAATGAGTGGAACTGTCCATAGAAACATCACCTAGAAGCACGGTAAGGATTCTAGAGATGCGGTGACGATGACGGAACACTCCATGCAATAGAAAACGTGTCACACAAGGACAGGCCAAAACACTCCATAACACGATTGATATATGACATATCAATGTGTGGGGAAAAGTGTAGGGATTTCCAGGAAAGGAAAAACACACAATAAACAGCATATAGCAAATGGTTGTCATCAAAGATTCGACAAGCCTCATCCTCTCGCAGACCTACTACAATCACTTGGCAACAAGCCTCTTTGCAACGGCATGCAGCAGTTACAGTGTTCCTACGGTATACGGACTGGTACACAACTGCTAAGTCAGCCTCGAATGCTTGGTGGTTTCTTGACCACAGGGAGCAGTGCTCATCCCCACAGCATGCTATACTGCAGCTGAATTCTACTGACCGCAACTCAGGCACGGACTTATCACCATTCGCTATGCTACTCTGCAACCTGAGTTGGAGCATAAAATGTCCCAATACTTAAGGATGGCATACCTGCTACTTGCACTCGTACAGGCTCACGAGTGTGTGGAATAAAGTCGAGAGGAGCTGTTGTTCAAGCACAACTTTGTTGGCTTGATTTTCTCTGACGATTTTGAGCCTCACAACCCTCAGTGCTTGTTGAAAAACTAGCCGCCTTTAGCGACTACCTAGTTTTGAGGGGGGGAAGTGTGAGAGGATGAGGCTCGCCGAATCCTTGAGCACATCCATTTGCATATTTGTTATTTTCTTGTGTGTTATTTTGTGTGTTTTTCCCTTTCTGGAAATTCCTACACTCTTCCCTACACATTGCTATATTTCATATCTATCATATGTGTTATGGAGTGTTTCAGACTTTCCTTGTGTGACACGTTTTCTATTGCGTGGAGTGCAAGGGAGCCAGATAGGACAGCTGAACAGAGAAGGGCCGTGGTGTTGCGGGTGACGACTATGGCAGGCGAGTCTGCGAAACAGACCGGTACCGTTGCAGGAAGCAGTGTGATCTCGGAAGAAGTAGTGAGACACGCCTAAGGCAACAGGAGAGGGCGCAGCAGTGGGTGCCGACGACCTTTAATATCAAGTCAAAACAAGAGAATGAATGATTATCACATACAAGACAAAATTCCTATGTTTGTGTTGTCCCCTCTATAGCATGCACCTAGCTAGGCTACTGTACATGCAATATGTATGTGCTAACACACTTTTCATATGGGAAGCTCGGCTACATTACTTGGATTAGGCGACCGTATAGTTACATTAACAATGTTAGAGTGACGAGAGAAAAAGGTGACGAAGGGATTGGGGTACAGGAGTATAGCTAAGGGTTGTACCCACTAAGAATAGATCCTATTTAGGCTATAGTAGTTATATATATATTCCTAACATATATGTATATATATATATAATTTTCGTAACATATATATGTACATCAACACACCCCCTAGCCTGGGTAGGGGTAGAGCCTAACAAGAAACAGGATTACAGGGTAGTACTATTAGTTTGACCACTAATAGGTCAATCAGCAAGTGTATCAAGATAGCCGGTATAGAGTAGCAAGTAAAAATCCGGTATAATATATATCAGGATACAAGTAAGGGAACGGCTACTGAGAGTAGACTAAGCTGAGTACAGAACCGCTGATGGTCACGAGGCGGTAGGGCCTTGGTGAAAATTTCAGCAGTGTTGGCCTCTGAGACCAACTGTACTACATAAGCCTGACCGCGCTGTTGCAACTCACGGAGCAAGAAGTACTGCAGCTGGATGTGCTTCGCCCTGCCCTCAAGTCAAGCCTCCTGAGACACAAGGATCATGGCCCTATTATTAGCAAATAGGGCTGGGGTAGAGCTAGGCTGCTCACCTCAGTCGGTGAGCAAGAACGTCAGCCAGCGGAGCTCCTGAGTGGTCACAACTCAGCGTAGATCTATGGCTCACAACTGGACTGAGCTACAGACGATGACCTAGTGGACCTCCACGAGACTGCACCCGCACAAGACTGCGCTCCACCTACTCCTCCACCATTGCCCTGTCCTCGTGCGAGGCCAAGCTTTATGCGAACACCATGGTTGCTCAGGAGTCCTGCTGGCTGTGCTATCCCCTTGCTGAGCTCAGTGCTCCCCAGCGATGCCCCACTCTGTGGTGCGACAACCTCACTAAGAACCCAGTCTTCCATGGTTGGTCCAAACACATCGAGCTTCGCTATTTCTACATTCGCGAGCCCCCAAGCACCAAGCCCACATGCAAGGGGTGCCTATGGTGGTTGGTCCTCCAACCACTTATGGTTTCCCCAAACAGTGGTTGGGCAACCCAACCACAATTGGAGTTTCCCCAACTGCTTGTAGCACTGTTCCCCCTTCCCTCTCAAGCCTCTCTAGAATCTTATGTATTCACCCTGCTAATACAAATGTTCAAATTCTTTCACTCCTCACTGGACACACAGACGTGTCGTGGGCTGACAACTTGGAGACGCTCAGGTCCTTACAGACCACTGCCCAGGGTGAAGCCATAGCCCTGGGAGGAGCGGCGGTCGGGCTGAAAGTCGGCCCAGGAGGAGTCACTGTAGCTAGTAAGGAGGGGAGGAGAGGTGCCACCAAGGTAAGGGTGAAGTCCTTGGTGCCCCGGAGGTAGCGGAGGACTCTCTTGGCGGCCTGCGCCAACGAACCGGGCGAGGACACTGATGGGGTGTGCGAGGTCGGAGCGCATACACATCATGGCGTACACGAAGGATGCGACGAGCTTGGCATAGGGGCGATCAGAGGCGGAGGGGGAGGTGGAAGGGGCAAGCTGATGACCAACGTCCAAAGGGGTGGACACCGGCTTGGCCTGCGTCATGGTGAACCGCTCCAGGACCTGGTCGAGGTGAAGCAACTTGGACAACGTGATGGTGCAGGCTTCCAGATCGTGAGTGATGGTCACGCCGAGGTAATTCTTCAGATCGCCAAGATCCTTCCACTGGAGGCAGGTCTAGAGCTCGGTCTTGACCTGCACTATATCACCCTCCTCATCGGCTAGGAGGATCATGTCATCCACATAGACGAGGATGAAGAAGCGGCAGGGGGCGGCTTGGAGGAAGAGGATGGCATCGGAATGGGCGGGCCGAAAGCACATGGCGTGAAGGGTGGCGGCCAGTTTGGTGTGCCACTCTCGAGGCACCTGCTTCAAGCCATAGACTGCGCGACGAAGCTCCCAGACGGTGTCGGGCGGGAAGGTTCCATGGAATCCCGGGGGTCGCCGCATGAGGAAATTTTCACGCAGTTTGCCTTGCATGAACGGTTTGGAGACGTCCGTGCAGCAAATCACCACGGCCATGCGGGCGGCGAAGTCGAGCAGCACCCGGATGGTGGGAAGCTTGGCTGTGGGAGAAAAAATATCCCTGTAGTCGATGCTCCAGGTTTGGGTGAAGCCCTTGGCGTAGTAGCGGGCCTTGTAGACCGGCTCCTCGCCAGATAACTGCTTCACCCGAAAAACTCATTTTCCTTTGACGATATTAGCGCCGGGAGGAGGAATCACGTCAACGAAAGACTTCTTGCGGATGAACGCCTCAACCTCGTGAAAAATGGCGGGGATCCACTTGTCCGCGTCAGGGCTGGTGATGGCCTCCCAAAAATCTCCGGGGACGTAGATGGAGGGGGAGGAGGATGCACCGAGCACCATGAAGCCAAGGAAACCAGTGTAGAGTGGGAGGAGGTGTGGAGCGTACTGCTGAACGGCAATGAACTCCACATGAGAGTCCTCCCGTGGAGGGGCAGAGAGGTTGGAGAGACCAAGGACGGGATCCATGGAGCGCGTGTGAGCACGCGGGAGGAGGAAAGAAGAGGATGTGCGGCGGGGCATGGAGGGAGACGGAACGGAGATCTGGCCGCCACCAAGGGGTGGAGGGTGCTGCTGCTGCTGCTGCGGCGGGAGCTCTTGTGGGTGCTGCTACTGCTCCTGGTGCTCTTGCTGCTGCTGCTGCTGCTGCTGCTGCTGCTGCTGCTGCTGCTGCTGATGCTGCTGCTGCTGCTGATCCTCCGTCAGCGGCTGCTGGGAGGATGGGGAATCGGTAGCAGAGTGGGTGGGGGATGGGGGGGCAACATGATCATGGATTTTGCCCAAGGATGGGGGAGGAGGAGAAGGTGGAGGGGGAGGCAGCGGAGGAGGGAGGAGAGGAGCTTGGGGAAGGAGCGGGGGGGGGACAGTGTCAGCCTATGTGAGAGGGCGAGAGGGAGCGGGGAGGGGGTCGACAAGAGGAGGAGAGGCATTGTATGGAACCCTCTCATCAAACACGACATCACAGCTCTTGAGGAAGCGGCTGGAAGGGGGGTGTAAGAACAGGTAGCCAGGAGAGTCACGAGCGTGCCCCAAGTAGACACACTCCAGGGCCTTAGAGACAAGCTTGATGGCCGAGCGTGATCGGTCGGCTGGGGGGATAAGGACAAACGCCTTGCATCCCCAGACGCGGAAGACCGTTGCATCAGGCTTGGATGATGCCCAGAGTTTTGTGGGAGTGGAGGAGGTGCCCTGGGGGTGGGGGTAGAGGTTGGTGAGAAGAGCAGCATGGAGGAGAGCATAGCCCCAAAGAGAGGGGGGGATGGAGGCATGGTTGAGAAGGCAGCGCGCTGTTTTAGTAATCTCACGAATGCGGCTCTCGACGACATCATTATGCTGGGGGGAATGGGGAAGGGTGTGGGTTTGCTTAGTGCCATGAGCGGTGCAATAGGAGGAAAGAGTATGATTAAGAAACTCCCCTCCACCGTCCGAGTGGAAGCGGCGAACAGGGCAGCTGAAGTGAGTGCGGGCCTGCTTAGCCCAGCGAATGATGACAACAACCGCCTCAACTTTCGTGTGGAGAAGAAAGACTGAGGAGTAGCGGCTGTGGTCATCATCGAGGACGAGCATGTACATGTGGCCATGGCGGGAGGGATTGGTTCCCTAGAGGTCCATGTGAACCAGATCAATGGGGGCGGTGACGAAGGAGGGGTGGCTATGATGGGGCTGCTGCTTGAGCTTGCCATGGAGACAGGAGGAGCAAGTGGGTGTAGGGGAGGAGGGGAGAGGTGGGAGGAAGGGGGGAGACCATGGAGAAGGCGAGATGGAATGGATGCACGGAGGGTGGCAAAGTTGGGATGGCCGAGGCGGTGGTGGAGGAGGACAGCGGGATGGGAGGATGCGCGGTAGGAGCAGGGAGAGGGAGCAAGGGAGGAGGACGGTGGTTGTGGGGACGGGAGAGTGGGGGAGAGGTAGTGGTGCCAGCGTAGGTAGTGGCGTGGTAGGAGGAAGGGCGAGGGATGTGAAGGATGAACTGGCGGGTGCGGGGGCAAAGGGGAAGGCGGTGGAGGAGACTGCGGCTGCTGTTGCTTTTGTTGCGGCTGCTGCTGCTCCTCCTCCCGACCCACGCCAGGACCCTAGCCCCAACACCGCCAGTACTCTCCGAGTCAGCACCCCTAGGACTAGCATCCCTGAACCTAGCACCCCTAGAACCAGCATCCTCAGAGCCAGCACCCGCAGAACCAGCACCCCCAGAACCAGCACCCCTAGAGGCCACAGCCTCTTGCCCTTGCTGCAGCTGCTGCTGCTAATATGGTGAGGGGTGAGGCTGCTAAGGTGCCTGGGGCACCGGAGCTGGAGGAGAAGGCGCCGCACGGGCGGCAAGTGCACCCGCATCGACAGGGCCCCAAGATTCAGCAAACTCCCCCACGGGCCCAACCGAGGGGAACCGGGTGACGTGAGAGACATCAGACGGGGCAGGGCGGGGTGGGAGGGGTGCAGCAGGCGGGGTAGGGGCAAGGAAGAGAGGAGGAGGAGGAACACAAGAGCTATGGTGGAGGAAGCGGGTGTAGTAGGGAACCAGGTAACGTCACGCGAGCGGTAGAACAGCCAATCAGGGGCGTCAAGCGGAAACCCAAGCAAGAAACAAGGGAGAGGGTGGGTTGAGAGCTTGTCCGTGCCAGTAGCGCAGATGTGAGTAAGGTTGCCCCAGATGTGGAATGCAGAGGCGGCACCAGGGGACCTGGTCCAGAGAAGGGTCGGCGCAAGGAGCGCAGGTGAGTTGTGCAACGCACTACGTATAGTATGGCCATAAAAAATGGGGTGTACCCGCGTGGACAAGGGAGGTGGGAGCTACCTCTATGACCAGGCCAATGTTTCTCTTATCTACCCCATTCTGTTTTGTGGAGTGCGGCAGTGTGTATGTTTGGATGATGCCCTATGCACGGTAGAATATGCCAAGACGGCCGGAGGCAAACTCGCCACCACGATCAGAGTGCAGACGGACCATGGGCGGGCGGCGAGCAGTCACGGGATGAGAGCGTCAGGCATGTGGCCTTCCGCTCCAGCGAGAACTCCGTGATGAAGCGCGTGAATGTCAACAACGGCCAGGAGGAAGCACTCCCTGCTAAGACCATGGACCGGGGCGGGGCTTCAGACATCCATGTGCAGCGTCTGTAGCGGTGATGTGGTAGGAGGAAACGAGGAGTGAGGAGCGGCGCCCTGCCGGCCCTCGACGCAGGAGGTGTACAGGGGCACTACCAACTCAGGCAGGGGTGGGAGCGATACAGGAAGACCTGTCACTAGACCGTGCTATGACATGTGATAGAGATGCGGGAGCACAGGATAACCTAAGCGGTGGTGCCAGAGAATCGGTTAGGCGAGGGAGCAAGGAGCACGACGCGGCTACCTTTGTGGACACAGCAACGGGCGAGGACTCTGTGTGCAGCGTGAAGAGACCAGATGCTGGGTCACGGTCAAAAGTGGCTAGACTGGCGCCCGGGGCTGTGTCTGTACAGGCTGCGTATCTCTCGTGGTCACGGTCAAAAGTGGTGGTGACTCCTAGGCACTGAATGTGACCTATACCAACTAATTTCCTGACAAATGTGGAGATGTGCAGACCTGTGAGGGAGCCAGAGGGGATAGCTGGACAGGGGAGAGTGGTGGTGCTGCGTGCGACTACTGTGGCTGGGGAGTGTGCTAGGGAGACCGGTACCGGTGCAGGAAGTGGGGTGAGAGAAGTGCGGTCTCAGAAGAAGCAGTGGGATGCGCCAGAGTCCAGTGTGAAGGAGAGGGCCTCCGTAGGAGGGGGAGGGGAGGAGCCTAGTCGTTACGTAGTAGAGGCTTCTAGACTACACACAGTAGTGGGACCTAGGCCCCCAGGCCCCCGGGCCTCCTGAAAAAACATGCGGGCCCTAGGGCAGTGAACGCCCCAGGGCCCAACCTCCAGGACCTCCACCGTGCCCAACACTCCCAGGACCTCGCCGCGGCTACTGCTGCTGCCGCAACGGCGGCGGCTGCTGCTGCTGCCGGGGTGCAGGGCAGGCAGCCTTGTAGCGTACCTCGAGGTCGTGGAGCCAGAAGCCAGTGAGAGAAGTAATGTGAGCTTGCAGTCTACGAGCTGGCTCACCAGTTGTAGGCGGAGAGCGAGGAACTCCAGAAATGAGGAGGAGACTAGTGGGAGGCGCTAGGGGCTGCAGGGGCACGAACGGTGGTAGTAGCAGTGCCGGCTGTGGCCATAGTGGCGGTCGAGCCGCTGGTGGCTGGGAGCTGGCGGACAGCAGTGGCGGCTAGCGGCAAGCTGGCGGCAGTGGCAGGCTGGCAGCAGAGGCGGCTAGCGGCAGGCTGGCAGCAGCGGCAGCACGGGGGGGCTGGCAGCGGCGGCGGCTAGCGGCAGGCTGGCGGCAGGGGCAGCGAATGGCAGTTTGGCGGCAGTGGCAGTTAGCTGGCGGCGGGGTGGTAGCAAGCGGCTGGCAGCTGGCTAGCTGGCTGGCGGTTGGCTGGCTGGCTAGCTGGCTGGCGGAGGCTGGCTGGCTAGCTGGCCGGCTGGAGCAGGAGCGGCTGGATGGCTTGCGATGGCTGGCTGGCTGGCTAGCTGGCTGGCGGCTGGCTAGCTGGCTGGAGGCTGGCTGGTGGCTAGCTGGCTGGCGACTGGCTGGCTGGCTAGCTTGCTGGCGGGAGCGGCTGGCTGGCTGGCGGCGGCTGGCTGGCTGGCTGGCTAGCTGGCTGGCGGCTGGCGGCTGGCGGCTTGCGGCTTGCGGGCTGGCGGCTGGCTGGCTGGCTAGCTGGCTGGCTAGCTAGTTGGCTAGCGTGCGGGCGAGCTGGCAGCTGGCGCTGGGCAAGGCATGGGCTGACGAAGGGATTGGGGTGCAGTTGTGGGTAGGGGTGGTACCCTCTTAGAACAGAAGCTACCTCGGCTACAGGAGTTATATACATATATGTTCCTAACATGTTTAAGTACTTCAACAGATAATTCTCAGCATACCATAATAGACGAACATCTTCAGGCTGTATTCCTTGACACAGCCACTGCCAAGATAAGTACAACAGGCATGAGCAACAAAGCCCCGAACAACAAAGCATCCTGCAACAGGCGTTTATTGCTTTCATCCTCGTCCTCCTGAGTTGCCTTGAAGACATTATTGTACTTGGAACCTTTCGCAAACTCGTCAAAGTATTTCTTGTACCAAGACGAGTCGTAATCAGAACCACCAGTGAAACGCAGACTCTCAGCTGCCTGTCGCAACAACGCACGCAACGACAAATGGGTCAGTGATAACAAAAAGGGCATGGCTGTAGTACACCCCTCCCCCCCACCCCCCCCCCTAAAGGCAACCGGATTTTAGTACATGCTTAAAAACACGTGGCACCTAGAGCTAACACAAGCACCACTTGAAGGTAAACTAATTTAGAAGTCTCAGAGCAGCACGAGCAAGAGGAGATGGCAAACGAGCATGGCATCCGCCTCACCTAGAAGCCAAGCAGCATCTGCCGGGCTTTCCTCTTGACCCCGTCATTCAATGCCCTGCCAGCACCTGATTAGGCCGAGACTCTCACCTTAAAGCCAAACAGCATCCGCCTCACCTGGAAGCCAAACAGCATCCGCCTCACCTTAAAGCCAAACAGCATCCGCCTCACCTTAAAGCCAAACAGCATCCGCCTCACCTGGAAGCCAAACAGCATCCGCCTCACCTTAAAGCCAAACAGCATCTGCCTCACCTGGAAGCCAAACAGCATTTGCCGGGCTTTCCTCTTGACCCCCTCATTGGGATGCCCTGTGAGCCTCTCATACATCGCCTTGGCCTCGTCTGACCTGGTGTAGGAGGAGGCGGGGCGTGGTTTGGGTGGGTGGGTGAGGGGCAAGCAGTGCGTTGATGAAGTTTGAGCTAGCATTTATGACCCCCTTGTTGGGATGCCCTGTCAGCCGCTCATACATGGCCCTGGCCTCGTCTGACCTGGTGAGGGGAGGGGGACAAGTGAGCGACATTCGAGCTTGCATATGTGACCACCCCCAACCCCCCTCGTTGGGATGCCCTGTCAGCCGCTCGTTCATGGCCCTGGCCTCGTCTGACCTGGCGAGAGAAAGTGGATGGGTGGGGGACAAGTGAGTGGCAGAGGCGTGTGAATGAGATTCGAGCTTGCATTTGTGACCCCCGCCCCGCGCTCCCCAGCCCCCTCCCCCAGCTTCCCGTCCCCTCAATTGGTCCCCCCCTTCCCCCACCTCCCTCGTTCCAACACCCCATCAGAACGTCATACACCGCCTTGGCTTCGTCAGAGCATAGTCTACCCCTGTCGTCAGAGCATAGTCTACCCCTGTCGTCACAGCATGGTCTACCCCTGTCGTCACAGCATGGTCTACCCCTGTCGCTTGCTCCGATGGTAGGTGAGGTCAAGACTGTTTACCGCACCTAGCAAGGGAGTCGAGGCACACAGCCTTCTGGATGGCCGCCCTGCCGTGCATCTCGTTGTGGAAAGCAGTGGTGGTTTGACCCAAGGGCACTCCCTACTGCTCAGAGCGCGGTGCACCCCTGAGCGTGGTGATCTCCTGTTGCTTGCTTCGCTGGTAAGTGACTCACCTGGCAAGCGAGTCGAGGCAGACGGCCTTCTGGATGGCCGCCCTGCCGTGCATCTCGTTGTGGAAAGCAGTGGTGGTTTGACCCAAGGGCACTCCCTACTGCTCAGAGCGCGGTGCACCCCTGAGCGTGGTGATCTCCTGTTGCTTGCTTCGCTGGTAAGTGACTCACCTGGCAAGCGAGTCGAGGCAGACGGCCTTCTGGATGGCCGCCCTGCCGTGCCTCTCGTTCTGCAAGGCAGTGGTGCGCCTTGACTTGTTGCCATGGTAACAACAAGTGGCAGTTTGAATCGCCACTTCAAACTGCTCAGTGCGGGGTCACTGGGCAACCCCTGTTGCAACGCCATGGCAACACCATGGCAACACCACGGCAACACCATGGCAACACCATGGCAACACCACGGCAACACCATGGCAACACCATGGCAACACCACGGCAACACCACGGCAACACCACGGCAACACCACGGCAACACCGCGGCAACACCACGGCAACACCATGGCAACACCATGGCAACAAGTCAAGGCTACTCACCCACATAGCAAGCGAGTCGAGGCACACGGCCTTCTGGATGGCCGCCCTGCCGTGCATCTCGTTATGGAAGGCGGTTTACGCGATCACCGCGTCACAACGAGCTGCTGCTACCTCTGATGCACGCCCCACTGCTTTTGGCAATGACCACATCGCACTGCCAAGGGCGTAGACTCTTCCCCTTGCTAAGAGCGTACCATTTCTGTGATTGGGGGCTTACCTGGCAAGCGAGTCGAGGCAGACGGCCTTCTGGATGGCCGCCCGGCCGTGCATCTCGTTCTGGAAGGTGGTTTTGGCGATCACCACGTCGAACTGCTGCAGCGCGTCCCTCAGCTTGCCCCCCTCCATCAGCGCTGCTCCCTCCCTCATGGCCTGTGGGTGCAGAGGGAGGGAGGGAGGGAGGGGAAGAAGGGGCAGTGGGGGACGCTGGTCAGAGCCAACACCGCATCTCGTTTCTGGAAGGTGGTCGTGGCGATCACCACGTCCAACTGCTGCAGTGCGTCTCTCAGCTTGCCCACCTCCATCAGCGCTGCCCCCTCCCTCATGGCCTGTGGGTGGGGGGGTCAGAAAAGGAGGGAAGGAGGGAAGGTGATCTGATAGCCATGACCACACTGCGTGCCAGACTGTGGCAGATCCATGAGTGCCAGACTGTGGCAGATCCATGAGTGCCAGACTGTGGCAGATCCATGAGTGCCAGACTGTGGCAGCTCCATGAGTGCCAGACTGTGGCAGCTCCATGAGTGCCAGACTGTGGCAGCTCCATGAGTGCCAGACTGTGGCAGATCCATGAGTGCCAGACTGTGGCAGATCCATGAGTGCCAGACTGTGGCAGCTCCATGAGTGCCAGACTGTGGCAGATCCATGAGTGCCAGACTGTGGCAGATCCATGAGTGCCAGACTGTGGCAGATCCATGAGTGCCAGACTGTGGCAGCTCCATGAGTGCCAGACTGTGGCAGATCCATGAGTGCCAGACTGTGGCAGATCCATGAGTGCCAGACTGTGGCAGATCCATGAGTGCCAGACTGTGGCAGATCCATGAGTGCCAGACTGTGGCAGATCCATGACCACGCCAGACTGCTGCAGTGCGACCCTAAGCTACCCCTCTGCATGAGCGCTGCTCCCTGCCTCGTGGCCTGTGGGTGGGTGAGAAGGGCAAGAGAGCAAGGTGCTCTGTCTGACCACATTCAATCGAACTGCTGCAGTGCGTCCCTCAGCCTGCCCCTCTCCCTCCTGCATGACTGTGCGCTCCCCAGTCTGCAGTGCGCCCCCCAGTCTGCAGTGCGCCCCCCAGTCTGCAGTGCGCCCCCCAGTCTGCAGTGCGCCCCCCAGTCTGCAGTGCGCCCCCCAGTCTGCAGTGCGCCCCCCAGTCTGCAGTGCGCCCCCCAGTCTGCAGTGCGCCCCCCAGTCTGCAGTGCGCCCCCCAGTCTGCAGTGCGCCCCCCAGTCTGCAGTGCGCCCCCCAGTCTGCAGTGCGCCCCCCAGTCTGCAGTGCGCCCCCCAGTCTGCAGTGCGCCCCCCGTTCTGCAGTGCGCCCCCCAGTCTGCAGTGCGCCCCCCAGTCTGCAGTGCGCCCCCCAGTCTGCAGTGCGCCCCCCAGTCTGCAGTGCGCCCCCCAGTCTGCAGTGCGCCCCCCAGTCTGCACCTCAAACTCAACATTTCACCAATCTCAAAACGCAGCAATTTCCAGCTCCGCTCCATGCCTGTGTGCCTTGAGGCCACAAGCAACGCCTTGTTTTCCCGCATTGACAGCGGGGTCCATCTTAAAGCCCTTCATGACACACAAGCCTCTTTCACCATCTCACTTACCTCCTCACACGCCGCCTTAACCGCGGGGTCCATCTTAAAGCCCATGCGGCGGTTGTATTCGTCCAGCAGCCTCCTCGTCTTCTCCTCCCTCTCCTTCTTCTCCTCCTCCGTTTCCAGCGCCTCCCCAGGCCGGATGGTGCGACCCCCGCCATACTGTAGGGGGGAGGACGGGTGAAGGAGGGAGAGGAGGGGAGGGAAGGGAATGCCCGAGGAGAGTGGGGGCGGTCACCACATCTTCTCCTCCCTCTCCCTCTTCTCCTCCTCTGTTTCCAGAGCCTCCCCTGGCCGGATGGTGCGACCCCCAGTGTACAGAAAGGGAGGATGGGGGAGACAACACGTGCAGAGGCGAAGGGGAGAGTGGAGGAAGCAACACGCGCATGCGAGAGGAAACGTCTCACCCCCTCCCCCTCCCTCTCCCTCTTCCCCTCCTCTTGAGTCGACCCAAAACCGCGTGTAATGGGGGAGCCGAGCGTCTATTTTTGAGGCGCCGTCTCAAGGATGAGGAGGGGTCGGATAATGCGACCCCCACCGTACCATCAGGGCAACGGGGGAGCCGAGCTGAGGCGAAGGGAAGACAGCACAAAAGGTTATTTCATTCTGCTTCGCTGTTGGCTTCTACTGCCACTCCCTCCCGCTCCCCCTCCCCTCCCCCTTTCCTCTGCATATCGCTTACCGTTCGGAACGGTTCGGAACGGTACGGAACGGCTGCACCACGCCCTTACCGTTCTAGAGATGTCTCTTGGTCTCGGGAACACTCCCCAGGTCGCAACCTTTGGCTTATACTCGCCCTCCCCACTCCCCTTCCCCCCTCCCTCCGCTCCCCCTTCCCCCTCCCCCTGCTGCTGCTGCTCCCCCGAAACCTCCCCCCTCTTTGTAATCACGCGCGACCCGACGATCATCTCCACCTGGGGCAGCCCCCCTGCTGACGTGGCCGCTCCGAAGTCCACGTCACCCTGCAGGCCAGCTGGCAGCGGGCCCTTCCCGCGGCCCTGCAGCTTTTCCCGCTCCTCCTGAAACCCCAATCCCAGGAAATCCGCTCCGGATACGGACAGAGGCGACACAGACGGCGCGCTTCGGGCGCGCGCCCCGGCTATCCCGGGATTCCCCATAAACCCGCCGCCGATTCCGCCGCTTCCGGCGCTGGTGGGGAGGCCTCCTGGCTTGGCGGTACCGCCCTTGGCACCGGACCCTCCCCACTCCATTTCCGAGCGCTTGGTGCGGCGCTTGATGATGCCGTCCCTCGTTACAATCTCCACCTCGATAATATCTGGATCGTCCTCTGTCTCTTTCCCCTCCCCCTCCTTCTGCTTCTGCTTCTGCTGCTGTGCAACGGGGTCTGCCTCCCGTGCTGCCAGCGCTGCCGCCATTTCAGCTACCTGATCCGCGTACGATCGCACGCCGCCGCTGCTGTTGCTGAGACTGCTGCTGCTGAGATTGCTGGTGCCACTGGCTTCTTCTGCTGCCTCCATTTCCGCTACCTGATCCGCGTACGATCGCACGCCGCCGCTGCTGCTGCTGGGACTGCTGGTGCTTGTGGCAGCAGGAGTAGCGGTGACAGGGTTACCACTGGTAACATCGGAAGCAGCGGTTGCAGCGCCGCTAGTAGCAGACGCAGCGGTGCCGCCATTGCTGCTGCTTGAGATGCCGCCATCGGGAGTGTTACCACTGCCGGCGCTTATTGCCGCAGCGGTTGTTGCCGACTCTCCCTGCTGCTGCTGCTGCTGCTGCCGCTGAGCCTTATACGCTAGCGCTCGTTCCAGCGCCGATTGCGCTGCGCTGCTACTACCGCTGCTACCGCTATCCCCGCCGTCTCCTCCGCCGGATTTTCCGGCGGTCGCTCCGCTTTTGACTCCGGTAGCATCTCTAATGGCCTTCAATCTACTCTCGCCCGGTGTTTGCGCTGCGCTCTTGCTGCTACCAACATCGCCCGATTGCGACGCGCGTATAAGGAAATGCCTGCGAGGAAGCTTCGAAGGATCTGCATGATTAACACGTGCATTCCGAGGAAGCTTCCTGTTGTGCTGGCGCGCCGGGTGGTTAGACGGACCCCATACGGTTACTACTGAATTCCGGCGAGACGAATTTTGGCGAAACGCTTCGGAGCAATGTAGGTAGGGAGAGCAGGGAGCATGCTGAGCTTGACCCAGCATTCTCCACGAAAATTGTAGGAGGAGCTTGTAGAATGTTGTATCGAAGCGTGAAGAAATCCACGCACCGTTGACAACGCTTACGGAAAAGCGAGTCACAGACACTGCGGTCCTTCTCGATGGCAGTGGTGATGGTGCTTCCTACAGTCTAACTCGCTCGCGACTATTCGGCAAGCTCTTAGGACTCTGTAGTGCATGCACCTAGGCCGGATCCTGGCCTCCAGACCAGACCTGACACCAGGAGAAATCTATGGCCCCAAGGTGTTACGAATGGTAACCCTAATGTCGTGCCGTCGCGTGGGAGCTATGCGAGCGCTGAGATTAAGATTCCATCTGGCGCGTCACAAACTGATTGGACCGTGTTGCGGAGCCACCCACGTGGAGGGCCTGTAATAGCCTAGAGAAGACGGATTACTGAATATGGATCGAAACAACTGTACACCTCTATATTGAAAGGATTACAGGGAGGTATATGCAGTGACAAGCTGATATTATAATGAAGATGACTTGCATATGGCTTGACCTTGTATGCTACAGCTAGCGTTTCATAATCCCAGAATCTCTAAGCGTCGTACCATGGGTAATATTTGTTGCTAATCTAGTCCCTAAGACGACTCTTCAAGAACAACTTGCACTGTCACCTTCTCACCATTCCTAAGTACTTGAAGTGGCACAGTTTGGCCCACTGACAGGTCATCAAGGGCCTTATCCACATCAGCAGCCATCTTCACCTGTATACGCATTTGCACATATCGTTTGCCAAGGGTTTGATATGGGAGCAAAACAGGGAGTTACAAGCCAATATAAACAGCCAACAAACGAACAGACAATGTTATAGATTCAAGACAATTATAGCGTAATTATCGATTGCTACAATCACATTTCCCAGCATGATGTTGCCGGCAAACACTCTTCTTGTCGCTCAGAGTGCACTTAATAACACGCACATTGTTCTTATAAAACACTCACAGTGTACTTGTCAATGCCCACAATCACATCTCCCAGCACGATGTTGCCGGCAAACCCTCTCCTTGTGGCCGTCACGCCTGCCTTGGCTGCTGATGACCCTGGCTTCACCTGGCGGAGAGTGGGGGCAGGAGGAGGGAGAGGAGGGAGTGGAGGGAGAGGGGGGAGAGAGCAGAAAGAGGGGGGAGAGAGAAGGGAGAGGGGGAGAGAGGAGGGAGAGGGGGGGGGGGAGAGGAGGGGGAGGGGGGAGAGAGGACGAGAGCGAGGAGAGGAGAAAGTAGTGGCACGGAAATGGGTGGGTATGCCCGCTCCTTGTGGCTGGCACGGCTGCTGTGGCTGCTGATGACCCTGGCTTCACCTGGTGGAGAGGGAGGACGAGGGGGAGAGAGGAGGGAGAGCGGGGAAGGAGGTGGCACAGCTGTGTGGGGTGGGGTGCACAGATTGTTGCTTCTTTTACGAATCTGGAAAGCATGGCAATATTGTGGATAACGCATGGATGTGTAGCTATACCATGCAAGGTGATTTTGTAGTCGTCAGAAAAGCACGCATGGATGTGTAGCTATAGGATGCATGAGTCATGGTAAAAGCCATACATAGGCCATTCAATAGCAATGCACAAACCACCTTTAGAGCACTCAAAAGCCATGCACGGACCAGGTTTTAAGCATTCAAATTGCATAATATGCTCCATGCACCGACAGCCGCACACTCACCCCTAGGATAAGCGCCCCTGCTGCCACGCCCAGCTGCCTGGCAATGCCATCAGCCGCCAGCTGCAGGCTCAAGGATGGCCGGATGACCTGGAGATGCATATGCACACGAGACAGGAGGTAGGCGGGGGTGGGCGGGGGGATGAAGAGGCGGGATGCAGGCAGGGGGGTGGGGTTGGGGGTGGGGGGGGGGGGACGGGGAGGGAAGAGAGGATAGGGGATAGGTTAAATTCTCTTCAGCTGAGCTGCCAGGCAATGCCGCCTGATCTGACGCCAGCTGGAGGCTTCAAAGGGCCGGATGACTTGGTGCTGACGAAGGGCCGGATGACTTGTTTCCGGCAACTCCACCAAGCTCGCATATTCGGCAACTTATTCACCAAGCAACTTCACCAAGCTCGCATATTCGGCAACTTATTCACCAAGCAACTTCACCAAGCTCGCATATTCGGTGAGCTTAGTGACACGACTGGAGAAGTGCTAACATGGTAACATGGTAACGGCAACATGTTAAAATGGACAAGTTGATATCCCAAACATAATGGAGAGTGTTGTGCGTCTGAGTGCGCTCCTCATATATAATGTCTCTCCTGAACACGGAGACCCTGTGTATTGGATACTCAGTACCTGCATGTGATACCCAACTAATTTTCCTTCGTGTGAAAGCTACATGTGGTATGTATTAGATAATTCTAGAAAACCATTATTTTCCTGCATGTGAAAGCTACATGTGATATGTATTAGAAACTTATAGAAAAGCATTGCTCTCGTATGTGTGAAAGCTACATGTGATAAGTATTAGAGAATAAAAAAAAACCCTTGTTTTCCTGTGTGCAAAAGCTACATGTGATATGCATTAGCAAATTCTTTAAAAACATTGTTTTCTTCGATGTAAAAGCTACATGCAATATGTATTAGAGAATTCTAATGAACATTGCTCTCCTCTGTGTGAAAGCTACATGTGTTTTGTTTTAGAGAATTCTAAAAAACCATTATTTTCTTGCGTGTGAAAGCTACATGTGAGAAGTATTAGAGAATTCTAAAAAACGATTGCTCTCCTATGTGTGAAAGCTAAATGTGATATGTATTAGAGAATTATAAAAAACCAATGTTTTCCTGCGTGTGGTTGGACCTCACACAGCCCGCACCTCGACTTAACCACATGCTTTCAGAAGCCATTTCAACTGATCTGCACAACGGATTGACCCACCTTTCCGTACTGGATGATCTGAGGAACAACTCGCGCCACAACCACTGCAGGAATTGCAAAGCCCACACCCGCAGATGTGCCTGATGGGGGGTGGGAGGTGGGAGGCGGGGGTGTGGGGGGGTGGGGTTGAGAGGACGCGGAGGCAAATCCCACCACTGCTATAGGGATGGCAAATCCCACCACTGCTATAGGGATGGCAAATCCCACCACTGCTATAGGGATGGCAAATCCCACCACTGCTATAGGGATGGCAAATCCCACCACTGCTATAGGGATGGCAAATCCCACCACTGCTATAGGGATGGCAAATCCCACCACTGCTATAGGGATGGCAAATCCCACCACTGCTATAGGGATGGCAAATCCCACCACTGCTATAGGGATGGCAAATCCCACCACTGCTATAGGGATGGCAAATCCCACCACTGCTATAGGGATGGCAAATCCCACCACTGCTATAGGGATGGCAAATCCCACCACTGCTATAGGGATGGCAAATCCCACCACTGCTATAGGGATGGCAAATCCCACCACTGCTATAGGGATGGCAAATCCCACCACTGCTATAGGGATGGCAAATCCCACCCCAGCAGACGTGCCTGGTGGGAGGGGTGAGACGAGGGAGGGGTGAGACGAGGGGTAGTGAGACGGGTCGCGGAACGATGGAGTGTGTGGGATGGCAAATCCCACCCCAGCAGACATGCCTGGTGGGAGGTGAGAGGAGGGAGAGGATTGGGGTGGGGGTGGAAGTCAGGGGTGAGAGGATGCGGAACAACCCATGTTGAACCCACCTGAGTTCGTTTCTGATTCGACTCAAAAGCAAAGCAGCCTGCTGCTGTAAGGACTTATGAGGCGCCTGTGCCCCACCCACCTGCGCCCCGCCCACCTGCGTCCCGCCAACCTGCGCCCCACCCACCTGTGCCGCACCCACCTGTGTTGGTGAAGATGGCAGTGTTGATGCCGATAAGGCTGCCAGTTGAGTCAAGCAGAGGTCCGCCACTGATTGGGTGGAGAGGGGCGTAAGAGGGGGGAGATAAAGGGAGTGAGAAAGAGAGAGAGAAAGGGAGAGAGAAAGGGAGATGGTTTCTGAGGAGGGAAGCATCGCTGAGGGAAGCGAAGGGAGGGGAGGAGGATAAGTCAACCATGCGTGAGGAGTCTATTTTTGAGGGGTCTCAGTCAACCAGGCAAAAATACACTCCTCTCGGAGGGAGGGAAGATCGATAAGTCAACCAACACCCTTGTCGGCCTGATGGAATACCAAGTAGGTGCCATTGTGCCAATCAAATCAACACCCATACAGAAAAACAAGTCGCACATTCAAAGCAGGCATACCTGTTGCCAGGGTTGATTGCCGCATCCGTCTGCACGCCCCCAGCGATCACCACTCCTGCTGCGCTGTAGATGTCCCTATTAAGACCGCTGAGCACCCCCGCTGTGAGCGTGTGGTCGAAGCCAAAGGGGTTGCCGATGGCGTAGGAGCGCTGACCCACACGCAGGGAGGCGGAATCGCCGAGAGGGAGCGGGCGGAGGAGGTTGGGAGGAGCATTGACCTGGGGGGGGAGAGGAGGGAGAATGCCTTTGAGTCGACTCAAAAGGAGGTTGGAAGGAGTGTTGACCTGGGGGGGGAGAGGAGGGGGGAAACGGGGGAGCAGAGGAGGGAAAGAGGCCCCAAGGCACGCCCGGTGCGAGCCTAAGAAGTTGCCGATAGTGTACGGGCCGTGAACCACGCGTGGTTTTGAGGCGCCTCAAATGCTGATAGTGTACGGGCCATGGGCCATGAACCACGCGTGGTCGAAGCCAAAGGAGTTGCCTCATGCTGATGGCGTACAGGCGCTGATCCGCACTAGCACCCACCAGCACCCACTAGCACCCACCAGCACCCACTAGCACCCACCAGCACCCACTAGCACCCACCAGCACCCACTAGCACCCACCAGCACCCACTAGCACCCACCAGCACCCACTAGCACCCACTAGCACCCACCAGCACCCACTAGCACCCACCAGCACCCACTAGCACCCACCAGCACCCACTAGCACCCACCAGCACCCACTAGCACCCACTAGCACCCACCAGCACCCACTAGCACCCAGCACCCACTCCAGCACCCACTAGCACCCACCAGCACCCACTAGCACCCACTAGCACCCACTAGCACCCACTAGCACCCACCAGCACCCACTAGCACCCACTAGCACCCACCAGCACCCACTAGCACCCACCAGCACCCACTAGCACCCACCAGCACCCACTAGCACCCACCAGCACCCACTAGCACCCACTAGCACCCACCAGCACCCACTAGCACCCACCAGCACCCACTAGCACCCACCAGCACCCACTAGCACCCACCAGCACCCACTAGCACCCACCAGCACCCACTAGCACCCACTAGCACCCACCAGCACCCACTAGCACCCACCAGCACCCACTAGCACCCACCAGCACCCACTAGCACCCACCAGCACCCACTAGCACCCACTAGCACCCACTAGCACCCACTAGCACCCACCAGCACCCACTAGCACCCACTAGCACCCACTAGCACCCACCAGCACCCACTAGCACCCACTAGCACCCACTAGCACCCACTAGCACCCACTAGCACCCACTAGCACCCACGAGCATCAACTAGCACCCACCCACTACCACACACTAGCACCCACTAGCGCCCACTAGCACCCACTAGCGCCCACTAGCACCCACTGGTACACCTTGACACCCCCCCTCTGTCGAATAGCCTAGCCCCACCCCACCCCTAGCCTCACCTTGTGCACTGCGAGATCCTTGGTCCTCTCAGCTCCCACGAACACGCAATAGCACTCCCTAGCACCCACTGAAACCCACTGAAACCCACTGAAACCCACTGAAACCCACTAGCACATCCTGGCAACCCCCCCATTGCTGACTGCCACCCCTCGCCTCACCTTAAGCACTGCGAGATCCTTGGTCCTGTCAGCTCCCACCAACACGCCCTCTAGGTTGCGCTGAAAGCTAGTGGCATGAGGGGAGAGAGGAGGGAAGGGAGGAGGGGAGAGAGGAGGGGAGAGAGGAGGGAAGAGAGGAGGGGGAAGAGGAGGGGAGCGAGGAGGGGAGAGAGGAGGGAGAGAGGAGGGGAGACAGGAGGGGAGAGAGGAGGGGAGAGAGGAGGCGAGAGAGGAGGGGAGACAGGAGGGGAGAGAGGAGGGGAGAGAGGAGGGGAGAGAGGAGGGGAGAGAGGAGGGGAGAGAGGAGGGGAGAGAGGAGGGGAGAGAGGAGGGGAGAGAGGAGGGGAGAGAGAAGGGGAGAGAGGGACGAGGGGCAGGGGAAAGCGAGAGAGATGAAGAGGAACAAATGAGGGGGAGGAAGCTGGAGGAGGAGATGGCCACTCTGCACAGATTCAAACCGCACTATGCCGCTCTGACCCTACCCGTCTGCCTCCAGCAGAGTGACTCTGGCCACAGTCCTCCCAGCTGGCGGGGTATGCGGCAGAGCACTCCCAACGGCGTGGTAGTTGGTAACGGTGTAACCAGCAGTGATTCACACCACACCCCCTCACGTATAGCTGGCTACACCACTCTAAACCGCTCTAGATACTCTCTGCACGGCACTAGACACAGGTGTCAGTCCCAAGAGGGGTGACTCGAGCCACGGTCCTTCCAGCAGGAGGGTTCTGGAAAAGTGCATTCCCAACGACGTGGTAGTTGGTAACAATGTAACCATCGCTGTTCCACACCGGACTACCCAGTCACTACACTGCTCTGCACTCTGCACTGCATTGCACTGCAAGAGATAACTATTTCTGAGGCGCATCAAAAATAGATTCCATGCTGGACCACCCAGTCACTACACTGCTCTGCACTCCTCTGCACCGCACTGCACCACAACAGATCCCACCAATGAATGAACCTACCCATCTGTACCCAGCAGAGTGAATCTGGCGATGGTGCGGCCGGGAGGAGGGTTCTTGAGAGAGCACTCCCAAGTTCCCAACCACGAGGTAGTTGGTAACAACAAGACAAGACAATCCCTTCACCGCATTAAACCGCTCTAGAGCTTCCTAAACTTACCCCCTGTTCCACACCACCACTCTCAACCTACCCGTCTGTGCCTAGCAGAGTGACTCTGGCGATGGTGCGGCCGGGAGGAGGGTTCTGGGAAAGTGCGCTCCCGACCACATGGTAGTTGGTAACAATGTAACCGTCGCTGTTCCACACCACCCCCGACCCGTTGCCCTCGGGGACCTCCACCTGCCCTGTGGTGCTCATGCTGGGCCGCAGAGTCACGTCGAATATGTTGACAACAGAGTAGGTGGTTCTCTCAAACAGTGCGACAGTTGCTTCCTGTGAGTAAGGGAGGGTAGGGAGCGGAGGGGGAAGCAAGTTGGAAAAGGCACCTCTCCATCTGGCCATGGCGCTCTCGCTGGGTCGCAGAGACACGTCGAATATATTCACAACAGAGTAGGTCGTTCTCCCAAACAATGCGACAGTTGCTTCCTGTGAGGTTTGGGAGCCGACAGGGATGCAGGAGGGGTAAGGGAGGGGTGAGGGAGGGGTAAGGGAGGGGTGAGGGAGGGGTAAGGGAGGGGTGAGGGAGGGGTGAGGGAGGGGTAAGGGAATGCTCGATCTTCCATCATCCGACCGGATGCCCTCAGGGACGACCTGTCCCGTTGCCCTCAGGGACGTCCACCTGGCGGTGTGCGTGCTGGGCCGCACAGACATGCCGAACTTATTCACGGCTGAATAAGTCGTTCTTTCACACAGCGCGATGGTTGCTTCCTCGGAGGTTGGGGAGTCGACAGGGAAGCAGGAGGGGGGGGGAGCGGGGATGGGTACAGATCCGACCTGTCCCGTTGCCCTCAGGGACCTCCACCTGGCTTGTGGCGTTCATGCTTGGCCGCAGCGCCTGGTCGACTATGTTGGCAACAGAGTAGGTGGTTCTCTCAAACAGCGCGACAGAATACCACAGAGGTCCTCACAGTCCGTCATGCTAGCGCCAGGTCGAATATGTTGACAACACAAGATGTGGTTCGTTCAAACAGAAGACGTGGTTCGCTCAAACATTGCCACTGCTGCTTCCTGGGAGGTTAGGTTAGGGAGTGGGCGGGGAAATAGCAGGGCGGGGTAGGGCGAAGCTAAATCATCAAGGCTCACTCCTATTCTCACTCTTACTCTCACTCTTACTCTCACTCCTCTCACTCCTACTCTCACTCCTACTCTCATTCCTACTCTCACTCCTACCCCCCTCACCTCGGCAGCAGGCAGCTTGCCAGCTGGTGTGACGTCACGGGTGACGTCAGCAATGGTGACTGAAGGATCCCCCAGAGCAGGGACTGGAAGAAATGGGGGCGGAAGGGGGGGGGGGGGGGGAAGAGGGAAAATAAGGGGAGGAAAGGGGAAAGGGGGGGAGCGGAGAGAGGGAATGGGGGAACGATAGGGGATAAAGACATATCATTACAGCCTCCTATCGCACGGGAGATGACGGGGGAATGGCGGAGGGATACGTGAGAAATGGTGGTGACTGAAGGTTGGCCAAGGGCACGTGAGGGAGGAGTCTAATTGTGAGGCACCTAAGAAATGGAGGGATATGTGAGCAAAAGTGACTGAAGGTTGGCCATGGGCAGGTTCTAAAGGGCGGCTGGGGGTTGGATGGAGAAGATGTGTGACAAACGAACGAAGGTAGTGAGTGGAGCGAGAGGGAAAGGGACAAAGGAACGCAAAGGGAGGACTGGAGAAGGGGGGGAGGGGGCGGCAGCAGGGGAGGGAAGGGGGGGGTATGCTCACCTGCCAGTGCGGGGGGAGTGAGGAGCGCGATGGAGAGGGGGAGAGCGGACGAGAGGAGCGCGCGCCTGGTGATGGGGGAGGCAGGGAATGGGGGAGGGGGGAATGGGGGGGGAGGAAATGGGGGAGGGGGGGAATGGGGGAGGGGGGGAATGGGGGAGGGGATGGCGTGAGAAGGAGGGGGAGAGCGTGACAACGAGGGGGGCAACGAGGCGGAGAAGGGGCAGTGGTGGAAGGAGAGGGAAGAAGGAAGAAGGAAGAAGGAAGAGGGCAAAAGCGGGACGAAAGAATAAGCGCTTCGGAAAATGCATGAGTGTGCCCGAATCCTCGCGCTTCTCCCCCCTCCCGCAACAACGGCCGCCAGTGTCCCCCATTCGCCCCCAGGTCGCCCACCTCGTCACGCCCGCCCCTTGCTCCGCGAATTCCCCGCGCTCCCCGCACGACTCATTCTCCGCGCGGCGGGAATCCGCCTTCACTCCGCGGACCAGTGGCGGATTGCGCACGTGTCGTTCCGCCCCGCCCGCGGGTCTGCGCAGCAGCAGGCGCGCGTCTGGGCGCAGCCACGGCGCAGGAAGCGCGGCGCATGGCGGAAGGCGGAGCGCCTCCATGGGCGGAAAAGACGAAGCGCAAGGGGGCGGAAGGAGAGGCGGAGAGAAATGCAGCGCAAATTTAGTGTGGGGGAAAGTGGCGGAGGTGTACAGCTGGTGGTGAGGGGAGTCCTTCGCCTGGGCGCATTTCCCACTCTCTCGTTTGTGACCAGGTGAGAAGTCTGGGTTCGCCAGACTTACGATAAGCTGGGATGAGTGCGTGTCCCGCAGATACGTCTCATTGCGGTTGGATGAGAGGACTTTGCTTTTCAAAGGTTCGACGACGTTCTAAAACGGTTGGATACGGTTTAGGCAAAAGACGTCCGCTTGGGACACGCCCCGATATTCGCTGGCTCTTGCAAAAGTTTCACCCGCAAATTCTGGGTGACACCTTAGGAGCTGCGTACTTTATTGTTACACTTTGTAACCTGTTTCGTAACCTGACATGGAGTAGTAACGAGGTTCAGTACACACGTCCTTGTGTCTGGAGACGGCCGCCCGAAACACTCGCTTGAGCACCGGCGTTTTGAATTACACGACGTATATCGTCGATTACGATAACACAATAATGCAGCGTTTTACATAAATATACTCTAACATGATGCTGAAGGCCCTTCCATTACTCCCCCTAAGCAAAACTGAGCAAAATCCCTTTATGTTTATAACCCAGTTTACAGGCTACTGAGACGTTGGCATGTTATAAACCTCCTCCCAAAGATTTGAGAAGAGTGTTGTAGATAAATACCGCTCACCAAAGCTAGGAATAATGGCCTGCAACACAACAATTTGGTGCATTTTTTTAGTGCGCTCAAAGATCTTCGTGAAATGCGATGTGAATTGAGGACTGGCAAGCTGTGGCAGGAATGTGTGTGAGGGGAGGGGGGAGAGGGGGGGGAGGGGGGGGGGGTGGGGGGTGCGGGGGGAGTGGAAGGGGGGGGGGGGGGGGGGGTTTGGTTGGGCTTATGGGGAGATCAGGGGGGTGAAGACGTACCACCACCATCTTTCCCGCATATTCGGGCCGCTTTGCAACTTGGATTGCAGCAACCACAGCCGCGCCCGAGGATATGCCAACCTGAAGGGGAAACAGAAGCGAGAGGCGGGAGGCTAAATACCCACTTATTGCTATCAAACTAGCGAAAGAGTTACTAAAATCTGGTGTTGGCACAGCAGAATGGGATGAACAAGGGTGAGGTGCAGCAGCAGGTGGTTATGAGCAGATAATGGCTTCAAGCAACCCACCAGCATGCCTTCCTTGATCGCCAGCTGGCGTGCCATTTGAATCGAGTCATCGCTGCTGACCTGGCAGCGATGGGGAGGAAAAGAGAGGGAAAATTATTTCACGAATGACGACAGCACTCACCACAATTACCTCAGCACTCACCACGATGATGTCAGCACTCACCACGATGACCTAAGCACTCACCACGATGACCTCAGCACTCACCGCCATACCGTGATGATGTCAGCACTCACCGTGATGACATCAGCATTCACCGCCATGATGTCGGCACTCACCGCGATGACCTCATCCAGCATGGCTTCATCCAGAATGCTTGGGATGAAGCCCGCCCCGATGCCCTGGATCATGTGCGGGCCTGCATGGCATGGCATGGCATGGCATGGCATGGGGTGATGGGGTGATGGGGTGATGGCAGCATGATAGGATGGGGCAGAGGGGAGATGCGGGGACCAGAATGCAAGACACGAACTCTGCTCCGACGCCGCTGGGTCACGTGCCCTGGGTCACGTGCGTGCAGCCCAGCACAGCGTGACGTGGCATGGTGGCGTGGTGTGGTACGGTGAGGCATGGTGTGGCAAATGGTCATGAAAAAACTGGCCTCGGATCCATTGAGGGGTCAGCAATCAATGGGGCCATGAGTACTATGAGTGGCGTGATGCACTATGCGTGGCGTGATGTAGTATGAGTGGCGTGATGTACTATGAGTGGCGTGATGTACTATGAGTGGCGTGATGTACTATGAGTGGCGTGATGTACTATGAGTGGCGTGACGTATTATGATTGGGGTGATGCACAATTAGTGGGCCCACTATGAGATGTTGGGAGAGGTGACAGTAACGAGAGGAAAATCCCTCACCTGTAGATGCACTATAAAACTATCAATATTGATCCACAATGTATACATCCGCCAGAATAGCCATGCTGGCCAATTACAATTGCGCCCTCCACCCATCCATTCACACCGCCCCTCTGTTGTTCTCACCTGGGTATCCACCTGACAGGACATTTGACTCTTCAGGTTCCACTGCAATCATCTGCCATCCATTCGACACAGGGATGAGGAATGACCAGAACCAACTCACTGTGGATGGCTGCGGTGCGTAGTGGTGTGATTGTATGGTGGTGTGATTTTATGGTGGTGTGATTGCATGGCGGCAAGCTAGCACGAAATTTACGTCCTTTCCTAACATTATCTTTCATATCTCCCCTACACAGCTACCTGCCTTTCTTGACCTTTACTCCACATCCCACCTTAACAATCAGCCTCTTCCGCTTGAGGCGCTAACAATCACCTGGAGAACTCGTAGCCACAAGCGTTAAGCGATAGGCCATAAGCGTTAAGCGATAGGCCATAAGCGTTAAGCGATAGGCCATAAGCGTTTGGATGATCAGCAGCGAAGAGCAAAATACGTTTTAAGTAACCAGTCAATAATTATTCTAACAAAGTCTTTCATCTTCGCTGCTGCGCATCCTAACGCTTATGGCCTATCGCTTAACGCTTATGGCTATCTCCCCAACACAGCTACCTACCTTTTTTTACCTTGACTTCACATGCCACCTTAACAATCAGCTTCCTCCCCTTGAGGCGCTACCCCAATTATGGCTGTGCCCCCCGTGCCACTGCTGCACACCACCGCAACCGCATGCCCCTCACTGCACTCCAATTCGTAACAAACCGAGGATCACGAAGTCCTTGATTTTGTAGGGTGTTTTTGAGAATTCTCAAAAACACCCTGCAAAATCCCAGATACCCCTCTGTTTCATCCAGCACAACTATCATACCTTCACGCTTGGCTTCTTGGCTTTAAGGTACTGCCCCACAACCATGCCAATGTCTCCCTCCCCACAACGCTCCCCACCACCGCGCCCGCATGCATACCCATGCCCTCATGCATACCCATTCCCTCATGCATACCCATGCCCTCATGCATACCCATGCCCTCATGCATACCCATGCCCTCATGTGTAGCAGACGACCTACTCAACCTGACGCTGGGCTTCTTGGCTTTAAGGTTCTGCCCCACGCCCATGGCCGCGCCGCTAGTGCCTGCACCGCACACCACCGCATCAACCCGCCCTCATGCCCCTTCCCTCGCACGCACCACTGCGTAGCAGGCGGCCTTCTCACCTTGACGCTGGGCTTCTTGGCTTTAAGGTACTGCCCCACGCCCATGGCTGTGCCCCCCGTGCCAATGCCGCACACCACCACATCCACAAGCCCCCCTGTGTCCTCCCAGATCTCCCGCCCCGTCGTCTCATAGTGAATCTGATTTCAGGGGCAAGGGTCAGTGGGAAGGGTCAGAAGTAAGGCGGACACTATGAGAGGTATGGCACACCACCACCGCCAGGGGGACATGGGAGGGGGACATGGGAGGGAGGGGGACATGGGAGGGGGGCACGAGCCCTTTCATCTTGAAGTGGATGTGCTTTAGAGCAGGCTCCACGCCTTGAAGGGGCTGTTTATAGCAGGCCCCACGTCGACATCCTAAAGGTGTGAGCTTGCTTGCTGGTGTCGACCGGCCCCACCACAAACAGTTTCTGGCATACAGACATCCCGAATAAAGTGCCAACCCATTTTGGCATGCTTGCTGCGTTAGACAAGACTTGACCCGTCAAAGATCAATTGGCAAAACGGTAGCAAAAACAAAGCACTGGCACAAAGGAACAACATATCGTAAAAGCATGTGAAATAATGGGCGTCGACCCAAGCCATATATGCTATAAAACCATCCCTTTTCCCCGCCGTCATTCGATTCAAGAATGTCCTTCATCACATAACCACCTTAGCCCATTTACACCTTGCGTAACCCACCTTGCCTCTTGCCCGCCCTGCTAGGCATTTGCCACGCACCTTGGTATTGGCCTCGTTTTCAAACTGCTGCGGCATGAAGGCATGCTTTGAGTTGCTCACAATCTCCTTGGCTTTAATGATGGCTCCCCGCATGCCCTGCGATCGAATTGAACAGGGTGTGAGAATGCCATAGAGGGAAACTGAAGGCTTTAAGGAAATTCTAACATTTGAGTTACTTCCTTGGCTCGGATGATGGCAACGATGTCAAGCAATGAGTGGCGAAAGAGTAGAGGGGGAAAGAGAATTGACACAGCCTGATAACAATCCCCGTGTCTTGGATAATGGCTCCCCTGGTGACCTGCCATCTCGCAGGGATGGAAATTTATGGCTCAAAGAAGAAATGTTTGGGTTTCACTAGGTCATCTTCAAATAGTCCGTTTACTTGTTCAGGGACGCGCACCTTGTCAAGGTGAGTGAGAACAATCAAATCAACGCCAGCTGAAGTCTCTGGGTCAAGGCAAGTCAGTCGAGACAATAGCTGCAAAACTACTAGATCAAGGCGATTCAAACACACCTCGATCTAGTCAAATTCGCCAGTCAATGCGTGCATTGATCGTGTGTTTCAATCACCTCGTCAAGTTCAAGAAGAGTCAGATTCGCCAGTCAAGGTGCGCCAGTCTCACCTCGTCGGGGTCCGTGAGAACGCGCTTGGCCCAAAAGCTCCAAGCAGCATGTGGCGCCGAAGGCCATGAGCAGCACGCGGGCCCAGAGTAAATGAATTTTTTTTGAGGCGCCTCAAAAAATGAACTTTGGGCCAACGCGCACCAATCTCACCTCGTCAGGGTCCGTGAGAACGAGCTCGCCCCTTGCGCATCACGCGGCGCTCGAGGCTAAGTCAATAGGCCATGGCGTCTCCAACTCATTCGAGTCGACCTCGCCTCCTCAGGGTTGGTCAAAACTACGAGCCGATCTCACCTCGTCAGGGTCGGTCAAAACGAGCTCGGCCCCAAAGGCCTTGAGCAGCACGCGGCGCTCGAGGCTCATGGAGGCGGGCATGGTGAGGACGAGCTTGTAGCCCCTCGCCGCTGCTATGAATGCCAACCCGATGCCCGTGTTGCCCGAGGTCGGCTCCACCAGCACGCTCTGGGAGGAGGGGCGAACAATGGGGGCATTCAACAATATTAAGGCCAACCCGATGCCCGTGTTGCCCGAGGTCGGCTCCACCAGCACGCTCGGGGAGAAAGAATGTGGAGAACAAATGGGAGCCGAGTTGCCCGAAGAGTGTACATTGTGGTTCCATGCCCGCGTTGCCCGAGGTCGGTTCCACCAGCATGCTCTGCGGGGGGTGAGGGGGGGGGGGGTGAGTGGGGCAAACATGGAGACACAGAACGATATACACGCTGACAAGACAGGTTGGCTCCACCAGCACGCTCTGGGGGGGAAGGAGAAGGGGGGGGAGTGGGGGGGAAGAAGGAGAAGGGGGAGGGGGGGGTGGAGGGGGGAGGGAGAGAGCACAGCACAGTGGTTAACTCGCTGGGGGACGGACAAGGGGGCCGCAGGTCAATAACAGCACAATGGGTACTTCTATTCGAATGCCCACGTTGCCCGAGGTCGGCTGCACCAGCACGCACTGGGGGGGACGGAATGAACTTGAAGAAGGCCTAAGTGGTGTTCTAGCACGCACTGGGGGGGACGGAATGAACTTGCAAGCGTGCCAGGAGGGAAGAGGGCGATGGGAAATACGATGAGTCTATTTTTGAGGCGCCTCAAGAATAGATGCTATGGGAAATGTCTGACGCTTTCTTTGAGGCGCCTCAAAATACGATGGTATGGGAAATGTCTCATGCCCATGCTGTTGCTGTTGCAATGCAACCTACAGAGAGCACCAGCTGTCACACGACATGGATCTCATTCATCTGCTCGTCCCGCCCCTTCACTTACCTTCTGTTACAAACACACGCACCTTGCCTGCCTTGATCAACCCTTCCTCCTCGCGTCTGCTGCTTTTGAGGCGCCTCAAAAGCACACCTTGCCTGGCTTGATCAACCCTTTCTCCCCCGCGTCTGCCCTCAAGCTGTACTCCACTCTACCCCCGGTGCTGCCACACGGCTCCATGCTCTTGCACACACCCCCTCTCCCCCCCTTCCACACACAAAACTCTTTCACACACACAGACACACACACGTTGCCTGGCTTGATCAACCCTTTCTCCTCCGATCAGGCTGTTCCCACGAGGACCTTAATGCCGCCAGTTTTGCTCATCTCTGTTTCCTCCCTCGCGCTCTTCCTTTCCCCCCCTTCTCTCTCCCACCTTGCCCGTTTTAATGAGCCCCTTCTCCTCTGCATCGCCGATCATGCTGTACCCCCCCCCCCACACGGCTCCATGCTCCTGCACGTGCATCCCCCCCCCACCCCCCCTCCTCTTCCGCTCTCCCCCCGCATTCTCACCTTGCCTGGCTTGATCAATCCCTTCTCCTCAGCGTCAGCGATCATGCTGTACCCCACTCGGTCCTTGATGCTCCCACACGGCTCCATGCTCTCGAGCTTGCACACGATGGTGCCCGCACACCCCTCCACCACTTTATTAAGATACACCAGGGGCGTGCGGCCGATGAGCTGAGGGTCGGTGGGGCAGGGTGTGGCGCATCCGGGCATGGGGAGGAGGAAGGAGGAAGGAGATGGGGCCATTTTTGAGTCGACTCAAACGTCACTTTGTGTGGCGCATTCGGGCATGGAGAGGAGGAAAGAGATGGGGCCATGAGCTTGCACGCTATGGTGTGGTGCCCGCACAGCACACCCCTCCACCACTTCATTCAGATTCACCAGGGGCGTGCGGCCGATCAGCTGAGGCGCACAGCGCCAAGGGGCCAAGGGATGAGGGGTCACGGGATGAGGGGTCACGGGATGAGGGGTCACGGAAGGGGGTCAAGCGGTGAATGGGTTATCAGCCGTGAGTGGATGGTGAAGCGGCGGACACACAGGAGCCAAACCACACAGCTGTACTTGATGTGTACAGATGTGTACAGGAGCCCACCACGCATCCACTCAGCCGAGCCAAGCAGATGTGGATGGGTACCCCACTCGCTCCTTATGCTCCCACACGGCTCCATGCTCTCCAGCTTGCACACCGTGGTGGCCCCAGCGCACCCGGGGCAAGTGAGAGGGTGGCCCCAGCGCACCCGCCCACCACTTACTTCAGGCGCACCAGGGGCAAGTGAGAGTTGGGGCATGCGCTAACGGGGCGTATAACGAGGGTGTACCTCGGAGTTTACCTCAGTGCGTACCTGAGTGACGTCATCATCAGCATTGTCGGTTTCCGGTCGTTCTGGCCCCTTATGGTGATGGTGATGGTGGTGGTGATGGTGTTGGTGGTGGTGATGGTGATGGTGATGGTGATGGTGATGGTGATGGTGATGGTAATGGTGATGGTGGTGGGTCAAGTGGGAGACGGCGGTTTTGAGTCCCGATATAAACTGCATTGTTTGCAGCTCCTGCTTCCTCACAGCCCCTTCATCGTTTACGCCTTACTATGCTTCAACAGCGCGCCACACACAGACACCAAACGTACTATTCTGTACCCCCCTGAGTGCTCACCAAGTGCGTACCTGCGTGACGTCATCAACAATGTCGGTTTCCGGTCGCTTTGGCCCCTTATGGTGGTGGTGATGATAATGGTGGTGGTGCGGATGCAAGTGGGAGAAGACGGTCTTGAGTCCCCATATAAACTGCATCGTTAACAGGCTCTGCTTCCCGTAGTCACTACAGGGGGACGGTCCCCCTCCCTTTCAGCAGCCGTTAACTGTACAAGTTGTCGACGAACTCCGTAAATTCTACTGCCTGAAGAAAACGAGGGGGTATTATCAAACTACGAGCGATGATCTCCACCTGCTTTCTTGCCCAAAGCTTCGGGCTATATGGCGACTCGACACCAGAGTTACGCTTTGCTGTACCCGAGTGATTGAGCTGGGTGATTGAATTGTCTCCAGATATCCTCGCTAAAGTCCTCCCTATACTACACACAAGCTGGCCAGGTAGAGCATTTGGCGCTCCGCTTTCAAAAGGATCTGAGCGAAGACGTCTTTTGATTGATTGATAGAACTCCAGAAAATTATACAGCTGAACTAGAGAACGCAAATCATGCCCGTTGATTGTGTTCAAGCGGAGAGAAAAGCGACACGTTGTTTCTTATGCGAGAGCAGGCGAGGACCCGTGCCTGCGCAGTGTGCGCTCGCCCAGAGCAGCGAGCGGCATTTGACTCTGATTCGCCATGCTGTGTTGATGCTTCGAATCTCCTTTGCTGATTCGCCATGCTGTGTTCCTCCACCAGCATAAGGGGGGGCGAGATTGGGCTCAATGTTACCCTCGCTCGGTCCGCGAGCTCAATGTGCGAACATCGCACGACAACCCGGGGGCTCGAGCCCGGCACTCGGGAAGTGTTACACTATGCCACTGCGAAAATATGAAAATCGCAACCAATTACAACGCACGACCAAAACATGCACAGTAAACCAGCGACTCAACGGGGAAACCAATGTTGCGCGATCTGGGGTCTGGTTTCTGCGTTTTGTGTTGTGTGGGGGCAAGGTTTTATTTTCGCTCACTGTAGGTTTCGCATGTAATTTTCATCATTCACTGTTCATTTTCGTCCAGTGCTCCACTAATGTTCTTATGGGTGCTGTTTACATTTGAGCAGGGCTCAATGTTGTTTCGACGTTTAAGGTGAAACTCCGGAATTTCACTGCAACATTGAGCCGCAGGCTCAGGATTTGGCTCCAATCGAGCCGAATCTTGCCCCCCTTGACTGACACGCTATGGGTGGTGTAAGGGTGGGAAAGAGCTTGGTAGGATGTGTTTTGCGACTGAACAGGTCTCGGAATAACCGCTTTTATACTCTGGCACTTGCCGAATGTAAATTACGGGTCGAGAAATGTCTAACTTTGAGCGCTGAAATTCCGTTCCAATGAAAACCACAAATTAGGGTGACCTATCAGCTGAACACGTTGAGCTGCCAATCTGACCAAAGGGAGCCTCGCTCAGGGTGCAGTGGATATGGACTCCGCGACAAGCAATGCAATGTGCGGGATACAGCATTTGCCATCCTGGCATCGCAAGTTCCGGACAACCTCGACAGGGAGGGCGCCGTTAGAAGTGCTTATGCCACGAATTCTGACGTGTACTGATGATTTCGATTTGATAGCCTATGGTCCAACAAAACTTGAAATACTATGTTTAGCCAATTCTCCTAGCTTTCCAGATACCTCAATATGTGAATACACTGGAAAATGTGTTTTTCTCACAAGGCACTGATGATGTTCGATATTGCACCCTTGTGATGCATAATACTACGTCATTTAGTTTAGTGAGATGCACCAATAATAAGCAAATACGAGGAGCAAAACGGCAAAGTGCGTTTTCCAATGCGAAGAATATCTTTCATTCCAGATCAGCCCGCGCAAAATATTATTGCTTGTGCCAGTGATGTGTCTGTTTTCCAGTGCTCAGAAGGTGGCCGGCCTTACATGATTGGAGACGGCACAATTGCCATGGATGTCGGTGTTCAGGCAGTCAGAGATGGGCCGGATTCCTGTGATGGGGGTGGATCTCATGATCTCACGGTTGTCGAGTCGAGTTGTAACTCAAATCTGTTCGACAATGTCGTGAACCAGACCCCACTGCTGGTCTCTGTCGTGAACCGAGTTTCGCTACCGTTCATCGCCAAACGAGAGGGGGGAGGGGGGGCGGGGGGTGTTTCTTCCTCTACGCGGAAAATGTGAGGCGCGCGCCAATTCGCTCCCTGTTGCATCCCCCCCCCACCCCCCTTCCCCCTTCCCTCCACACCAGGGGGAGTTCCCGAGGATGCCCCGCCCCCTTCCCCCTCCCTCCCGACCAGCAACCCAGCCATCTGCGGATCATTTCCCGCGCGAATGGGATGGTGCCTGGTTCTCCTACTGCTGCTGCTGATGATCCCAAGATCAGCCTTTCCTCATAAGAAAAGGGGTTTTTAGTTGTTCGGTTACTGTTACTTGCGATCCGCGCACAGTACTCACATTTATTGCACAGAGAGGAGGGTTTTGTCGCTTTCTGAGCAGCGAGGGGAGGTTTAGCGCTCATTTAGGTTAGTTTTTCTCTCATTGGTTCGCATTTCACGATTTCATTGGTTGCACACTGTACCTCAGCATTTCGCTGTTCTCAGCAACTGTTCCCGAAAATCTCCGTCAACTACAGTGCACGTCGCTGAACGAACCTGGAAACAGAGGGAGCCTCGGGTACCGTCAATTTCTGACGGCAAAATTAACAGCGACAGACAGATAAAACATGATGACAATACTCAATATGGGATTGCGGATTAGTGCGACGGAATTCTTCACTTACATTTCATTTCGACATTATAAAATAATATCTTTTGTACAGTTATATTATATCTTGGCTGAATCTTTTCAAGAGGGGTTCGCATATTAATGTTGGCTGGGACGTCAAGTATGGTCCTTTTTGTAAAGAATGTTGTAATGCAAATTCCTTTCGAAAATATTCGGCCACGTGTTAAAAAAACTTATTGAAAGATTTACATTGTTTACGAAGATCCTCGAATTCCATGGCAAAAAAAATCATGAGTTGAAAATAGTACAAAATGTTTATTACATAATATCGAAATGAAATGTAAGTGCACAATCCCGCCGCACTAATCCGAAATCCCATGTTGAGTATTGTCGTCATGTTTTATCCGTCTGAAAAATAAGTTTGCTGTTAATTTTGCCGTCAGAAATTGACGGTATCCGAGGCTCACTCTGTTTCCAGGTTCGTTCAGCGACGTGCACTGTAGTTGACGGAGATTTTCGGGAACAGTTGCTGAGAACAGCGAAATGCTGAGGTACAGTGTGCAACCAATGAAATTGTGAAATGCGAACCAATGAGAGAAAATCTAACCTAAATGAACGCTAAACCTCCCCTCGCTGCTCAGAAAGCGACAAAACCCTCCTCTCTGTGCAATAATAGTGACTACTGTGCGCGGATCGCAAGTAACAGTAACCGAACAACTAAAAACCCTAAGAAAAGCACCTATCAGTCAGGACCTGCGTCGTTCTCAAGGTTCATACAGAGACCACTTCTCCTCGGAGGAATTTCTCAGCTCCGAGTTTTTCCGTAGCTAATTTCCCTCCAGTTTCTAGCCATGGCTGCCGTCTCCGTCGCTGCTTCGACCATCAAGGCTCCAGCTTGCTTTTGCGCGTCTGAGCTTCGGACCTCGTTTTTTAAGCCAGTTGTGTCGTTCGTTCAAGCTAGGAAGCCCGCTCGCTCGCTCTCAGCCAAGGCGAGACGTTGCGAAGCGTCCTTGGATAGGAAGCACAATGTTTCGGCGAAGGCTCAAGCCGTGGAAGCTGATACAGTTACGGCGACGAACATCGCTTCAGATGTGACTCAGGTGGGTAGAATGTCGTAAGCATAATCAAGATCGGATATACTTTTGCTTGTTTAGAATATTGCTGCTCTACTGAAAGCAGTATCCTCGCTTAGTTGTCAATTTCTCGTAGTTTTCTCCTATCCGTGATTCAAATGGCAAGTTTTCTCCCACGCGGTAGTTATACAGCATAACATGCAGGGATTCGATAAAAATGTCAGGAATCTCGTTGCGTTCTCCTCGTGCAGCTCAGCACCCCCATGGTGTATCGGAACAAGGTCGTCACGGCTTGTAACCCACCTGCAACCCACTTGTACCCTGGTGTCTTGTCTTTTCCCCTCTCAATCTCCACCTCCCCCCCCCTCCCCCCCTCCAGCTCATCGGCAGCACGCCCATGGTGTACCTCAACAAGGTCGTCGACGGCTGCGTCGCCAACATTGCAGCGAAGCTCGAGATCATGGAGCCATGCTGCAGCGTCAAGGACAGGTCAGCCCGGCTATAGAGTCAAGGGCATGTGCGTGGTTATGAGGCTCAGCAAACGCTGTCGTCTGAGTTCGAGATCATGGAGCTGGAGCGTCAAGGGCATGTCAAAATATGACTTGTGGATTTGTCGTTGTGCGACCAAGAATTCTCGCCTAATTTTCTCGCGATGTGATCTAACCCAGGGCATGAAGAGCTCATACGACTGGTCTCATGTCGCGTACCCGTTTTGATTGCCATTGTGACTTTTGAGTCGACTCAAAGGTCAACCCAGGGCGGGACGAGCACGTACGACTGGTCTCATGTCGCGCACCCGTTTTGATTGCCACTACCTTTGCATGTTCTTGCATGTCTCAACAGAATTGCGTACAGCATGATCAACGACGCGGAGGAACGAGGCCTCATCGAGGCTGGCAAGGTGAGGAGTATATTCTTGAGGAGCCTATTTTGGGGCGCCTCAAAATGGGGGTCTATTCCTGAGGCGCCTTAGAATTAGACTCCCCCTGCGTACAGCATGATCGACGACGCGGAGGAACGAGGCCTCATCGAGCCTGGCAAGGTGAGCTTTCAGCCTTAACATGATCATTCATAAACCTGGTTCATAAACCTGATGATCCTAAATCACGACTCTCACGCCGTCTCGGGATTTTGAGGTAGCGGTGTTTTAATTACACAATTTATCACCTGAACCTGTTCCCCTTACTCCTTCCCCCTCTTTTCCGCCGGACATGCATTCCCCCCCCTCTCCCCCTCCAATCCCCCCCAGAGCGTGCTGGTGGAGCCGACCTCGGGCAACACGGGCATCGGGTTGGCGTTCATTGCAGCGGCGAGGGGCTACAAGCTCGTCCTCACCATGCCCGCCTCCATGAGCCTCGAGCGCCGCGTGCTGCTGCAGGCGTTCGGCGCCGAGCTCGTTCTCACCGACCCCGCCAAGGGCATGAAGGGCGCTGTGGCTAAGGCGGAGGAGATTGTGGGGAAGACGGAAGGCGCGTACATGCTGCAGCAGTTCGAGAACCCCGCGAATCCCAAGGTATGTCGAGCTTATAGAGGGGATGTAGTTTAGAGAACGTTCTCACGGACCCCGCCAAGGGCATGAAGGACGCCGTGGCTAAGGCGGAGGAGATCGTGGGAAAGACTGAGGCCGCGTACATGCTGCAGCAATTCGAGAACCCCGCGGATCCCAAGGTACGATCGTCCAAGGTCCAATTTCCCACAAAAACGGAACCCTACGTTGGAAGATTGCAAGTCGACACACCCCCCCACATCCCCTTCTTATCCCACATCCCCTTCTTATCCCACATCCCCTTCTTATCCCACATCCCCTTCTTATCCCACATCCCCTTCTTATCCCACATCCCCTTCTTCCTCACCCCCTTCCTCCACAGTCTCACTTCCCCCACACCCTCTCTCCCCCCACAGGACTCGTGACTCGGTTGCAGGTCCACTTTGGGGTTACAGGTCCTGAGATCAGGGAGGACACCCGAGGCACAGTGGTCTTTCTCTTCTCTGGCATCGCACCTCTTCGCACCTGTTCCTCACCCCCTCCTTTCTCTGTTTCGCGGTGCTCTGGGTGCAGTTTGAGACAACCGGGCCTGAGATCTGGGAGGTTACCCGCTCCCTCTTCCCCTTAATGCCTCAACCCCTCAACTTCCCACGCTTGGAACTTGCTATCTCCCTCTCCTTCCACTATTTCCCGTTGCTGCAGGTCCACTTTGAAACGACCGGCCCTGAGATCTGGGAGGACACCCGGGGCACGGTGGACTTCCTTATCTCGGGCATCGGCACGGGCGGCACTGTCACTGGCACGGGGCGGTACCTGCGCAGCAAGAACCCCAATGTCAAGGTGGGACTCAGGGGAAGTGAAGGAGGGAGAGGGTAGACGGATGGTTGAGTGGCACGGCGTGCATTCTCACCTCAGGCATCAACACCGGCGGCTGCCTAACAGGAAGTGGGCGGTACCTGCGCAGCAAAAGCCCCGACCTCAAGTGGGGTCTGGTTATGGATGTGAAGATGAAACATAGTACGATGACATGCCAAGTAACCGCTTACTGGTTTCAGGCAAATGGCTGTCATTTTCCCACAGTGCTAGCTCTCACCCTCTCCTCCTCTTCCCCTCCTCCCTTGCTTCCCGCCATCTACCCTGCAGCTGACTGGAGTGGAGCCCAAGGGGAGCCCTATCCTCTCAGGTGGAACGCCCTTGCTTTCCTTGCAATGCCGACTCTCAGCATCTGCTCCCTTGCTCCCCTTCCCCATCCCTCTCTGGCACCCCGCATCTCCCCTGCAGCTCATTGGCGTGGAGCCCAAGGAGAGCCCTGTTCTCTCAGGTGGAAAGCCAGGTGAGTTCTTATGTGGCTTTTGCTGGCTGTGGCAATGCTCTTCAACTGGGCATAGCGTCTGAGGTTGACAGCCAGGCGGAACCGGTCCTTGCGTGTTCTGGCAAGCCTGGGGAGTCAAAGGCGTGTCCTCCAGGCCCGTTTGCGTGTTTGGCTTCTTCCTGAGCAGAGATCTTGTCCTACAGCCAGTTGCTCGGGATCCTGAAGCGAGTCCAGTGGACCCATATTTCTCTGGGTTAAGCATGAACGCTTATACAAGCCTTCATCAGCATTTGGCTTCTTCCTCAGCAGAGATCTTGTCCTTCAGCTGGTTGCTGATCCTGAAGCCCTTTGAGTCGACTCAAAGCTCATTAGGGTCCTTCCTGAGCAGAGATCTTGTCCGTTAACCGGTTATGGATCCTGAATCCTTTTGAGTCGACTCAAATGGCATCTTTTGAGTCGACTCAAATGGCATCTTTTGAGTCGACTCAAATGTCATCTTTTGAGTCGACTCAAAGCTCATTCAGCCCCTCCCTGAGCAGAGTTCTTGTCCGTCAGCCAGTTCCTGATCCTGAAGCTTGTATTTTCTGTCCCATAAGGTGTCCCTACTTTCTCGTTGCTCCCCGCCCTGCAGGGCCCCACAAGATCCAGGGCATTGGGGCTGGCTTTATCCCGGGGGTGCTTGACGTTAGCATTCTGGACGAGGTCATTCAGGTGAGATGGGAGAGACGCTCAGGTGAGACGGGAGAGACGCTCAGGTGAGACGGGAGAGACGCTCAGGTGAGACGGGAGAGACGCTCAGGTGAGTCGGGAGAGACACTCAGGTGAGACGGGAGAGACGCTCAGGTGAGACGGGAGAGACGCTCAGGTTAGACGGGAGAGACACTCAGGTGAGACGGGAGGGACGGTCAGGTGAGACGGGAGAGACGCTCAGGAGAGACGGGAGAGACGCTCATGTGAGACTGGAGAGACACTCAGGTGAGACTGGAGGGATGCTCAGGTGAGACGGGAGAGACGCTCAGGTGAGACGGGAGAGACGCTCAGGTGAGACGGGAGAGACGCTCAGGTTAGACGGGAGAGACACTCAGGTGAGACGGGAGGGACGGTCAGGTGAGACGGGAGAGACGCTCAGGAGAGACGGGAGAGACGCTCATGTGAGACTGGAGAGACACTCAGGTGAGACTGGAGGGATGCTCAGGTGAGACGGGAGAGACGCTCAGGTGAGACGGGAGAGACGCTCAGGTGAGACGGGAGAGACGCACAGGTGAACTTGGTGTTCAGGTGGGTGAGGCAGACAAGGTGCGCGTAGGTGGAATAACATAGGTTGTTCAGGTGAAATGACTGGTCGCCTGAGTCAATTCAACCCACTTTCTCCTGCACCCCTTCTGGTCAACTTCAACCCCACAATCCCCCTACCTTACCGCGTAGTGTTCTCTTCCTGCACTTGTTTGTTCACACCTCAGAACCATTGAACACTTCGTTCACCCCTCGTAACTTGGCGAACCCTTCAACCCTGCACCCCTTGTGAACCCCTCAGACTCACGCCGTACTTCCTGCACCCCTGAGTATCGCCCTTCTTGCAAACCCTTCACCCCTGGGTATTGCCCTTCTTGCAACCCTTCACCCGTGGGTATTGCCCTTCCCTCGTGCAGGTCAGCAGCGACGACTCGGTTGAGATGGCCAAGCAACTCGCTGTAAAGGAAGGGCTCCTGGTACGTGCATGATCAAAGCTAGCTCAAATGCTTAGAGCGGATTGGTTTGTGAAGGCGTCAATGTGGCCCTTTCACTTGTTTGAGCGTTTCTATTGTCGTTCGCCTTACCTGGTAATGTCGAGTGTGGTTTGGGTAGGCACTTCCACCATGGTACGTGCTGACTCAAATTTGTTCCCTTGCATGTTGTTCCTTGCATGGTGCAGACGGGCATATCCTCTGGTGCTGCGGTGGTGGCAGCCATTGAAGTTGCCAAAAGGCCCGAGAATGCTGGCAAGCTAGTGGTGGTGAGTATTGGTGGCGATGAGGATGCTTGGAAATCTGACCTAGTCTCGTTTGACAGATATTTCCCTAGTTTTAGCCTCGAACTCACGTCGTCTGCACGATCTCGAAACAACCTTTTGCTCGCATGTATGTGCGTGTCCTGTGTCCGTGTGTGCCCCCTTCTCCTCTTCTTCCCTTCTTCTCAGGTGGTTCTGCCCAGCTTTGGGGAGCGATACCTGTCGTCAGTGCTCTTCTCTGACATTAGATCCAAGGCCGAGGCAATGACCCCTGAGGTGTAGATTGACCGCTCCAGACGCATTGATGTAGCAAGCGGCACATGAATCTATGCGCTGTGCAATGTAGAGGAATCTAAACGATTTAGAGAGGTGTTGTATTCGGGGGACACCTCGCCTGGTCCTTACAAAAGGTGGAGGTACATGCTTCAATTCAACATCGAGGGGGGGGGAGGGGGGAAAGCCTGTAATGGTAAGAACTTTAGTTTACCCTCCTTCCTTGGCGGCATACGAAGTACTCTGAATTTCTGAGCTGGCTTGGCTGGCCCCCGGCATTTTACGCAGTCTTGGCTGGCCCAGCTTGGTTCGCCCAGACTCCGAGCCTACAGAACTTTGGGCACCATGCCCCAAAATCTGACAGGTGCCCCAACTTCCAAGTCAAAGTGGAGGTTCGGGGGTTCCATCCTGAGGTGTTCGTAACGCGGCTTGGCACCGCACGGCGACGTCGTCGACAATACCGCAATGAACCGTTCCGTTATTCAGCAGACCAACCAGCATCCAGTCATCACTACTACAGTAGAATGAATATGTGAAATTCGGGACCTCCGCTCGCTGCAGCGCGATGCAGTGCGGTAAAAGGTCGTGTTCCGACGGTCGTAAAGGGTCTCTCAGCTTCAGCCCTCACTCGCATCAGCATCTGTCGTCGGGCATCGGAGTTTCCGCCAGGTCTTGTGGTCTCTGAAGAAGGGCTCTGTCGTCGGCCATGGCCACCCAGGTCTTTCTGTCTGCGAAGTCATTGACAAAGAGTTTCTCACCACGCTCCCATTCGGCCAAGTCTTTCTGGCCCTGACGTTTCTTGGACGCGGCGACTTGCTGGCAGAAGAGAGACCGCCATCGAATACTTTAACAAAATTCTGGGACCGCCATCTCCTTTTAGCGTGCTTCTTCCTTTTCAATGGCACACTAGCCACTACCAGCTGAGCTTAGTCTTCTAACACCAAGTCAGTTGGGCCTTGATATTCCTACTCCAGAGCTCGCATCCCAGTTCACGGGAAACACGGCGGTAGGAGCTCAGATGGCTGCGGCGGTTTTGCACGTTTCGTCACCAGGAAGCGGTACGCCGCGACAATCATGTGAGGAACGGCAATCGTGTGAGGGCGACGAATCGCCGGCGTCCACGGGCGAGCAATCGCCGGCGACCACGGGCGAGGCGACCACGGGCGAGGAATCTCCGGTGACCGCTACTCCAGCTTCCCATGCTCAAGCCCTCCCCAGCGACTGGCGTGCCCGGATTCAAGCTTCCGACGCTTCAAGCTTCACAGGGTCCGAGGGGGAGCGACTACCCGCTCGGGCCGTTCCCGGCGACTGTCTTGCCAGAATCCAAGCTTCCGACGCTTCCAGCTTCACAGGTTCCGAGGGGGAGCGACTACCCGCTCAAGCTCTCCCCAGCGACTGTCTTGCGAGCATTTTCAGCCATCTAACGGACGTTAGAGACGTGGCACGAGCGGGCGCCACGTGTCGCTCCTGGTGGCGCTGCTACAGCGACGTCGTTCGCAAGTCAGTGAGCTGCCTGAGTCTGGCGCCGAACCCGCTCTCGCTGGAGTGGGAGCCGTTGTACAGCCGGCCGTTGTTCCCGCCGCCGCCACTTGTCAACCAGCCGTTGTTTCGGGATTCTTTGGTCAGGCAGCCGTTGCTACGGCAGCTGTGCCTCCAGAATGTTCGTCCAGATTCAACGAATCAGCTGCTGAATCTGACCGGTCTTACGGCACAGGGCGAATCCGCCGGTTTGTTTATGGATGATGGTCAAGGATCCGCCGGTTCCTCTATAAATGGTCGAGACTTGCGCTGCTGCTTGGAGGATCTTCAAAGGTCCCCTTCGCTGCGACCAAGAGTCGATGAAGCCATGGCCGCTTATATCGGAGCATCAGCAACGCTCCCTTTACTCTCGGGCGAAAGCTGCTTGAATTCCCGAACATCACGCTCCTTGGCTCTATCCTCGTTACAAGACGTTCTTCGTCTCGACACCCCTCCGAGTACCATATCTTGGCCGCTGCACCGCGTTGCCTCAATGCTGCGAAGCTTCCCACTGCTCGCATCCCTCCACCTCCCGTTTCTATCACATATCGGTGCTGGCTCCACCCAGGATGGCATTGAACCCGAGTGTCACTATATTGACGCCGTCTGCCGCCTGGTTGCGAGCTGCTGCCCGTCCCTCCGCCATTGTCACATCCAATTCGGCCGGCGACTTCAAGGCGGCAGAACGAGCCAACACCCGTTACTAGTCACAGGCACTAACTCCCGCTCCCAACCACGTACAGTCACTCCCTTCGTCAATCAAGAATTTGCAGATCCAAACGACATCCATTCAAGTCTGGCTGAGATCATCACAGATTCAGACAACAACCCCCACTCTAACCCTCCTTCAAACCCACATCTCGGCCTTGCTTGGCTTTTCCACAAGTGCCCAAGCCTCGTCTCCCTCCACCTCATCAGCTCCAGCGCCTCCCCCGCCTGTCTCGACCTCTCGCCGTCCCTCATCCCTCTCTTTTCGCGCCTCACTCGCCTCTCTCTCTCCCTGAAAACCATCCCTCCCTCGCTCCTTCCCTCCCTCACCGCACTCAACTCCCTCACCCTCCACGTGTCCGACCCTGCCTGCCCCGTCACCTGCTCCTCCGCCCCGTTCACTCGCCTCTCGTTATTGTCACACCTGGAGCTACGTCTCGGTCCTAATTGGGCGACAGCGTACCCAGTCCCCCGGCTCTTCCAGGACATGTTTTCCGGGCTGCAGGCGTCGCTCACCTCCCTCTCTCTCACCCTCCCGTTTGTAGCACACCTGCCAGTGTCACTCTGGGAGCTGACGTCTCTCCGCTCGCTCTGCATCATCAATCCGGCGTTTCATCCTGGCGTGCAGAGGCCTGAGTACATGTCCGGGGTTTCCGGCTTGCGGCATTTGACCTGTCTGCAGCTGCTGGGCCATACTGTGCCTGGGCTAGTCATGGGGGCTCTTGGGGGGATAATCAGGAGGAAAGGAACGTCGGGGACGACCAGGGAGAGCAGGTGCTCGGGAATCCTGTCCCGGGGCTAGTCCTGGGGGCACTAGGAGGGGGTGTTCAGGAGCAAGGGAGCGTTGGGGAGCAGCGGCAGCAGCAGCAGCAGCAGCAGCAGGGACGCGGCCAGGCGAGTGGATTGCAGCTGACTCAGCTTCGCATGTCTCGCGGCACGGTGGCAGTGCTGAAGGCAGAGCTCGTGATCCGCCAACCGGAAGCCCCACAAGGCACAGCAGCATTGCAAGGGGCGGAGGGTGACGGGGCGGGCGAGGGGGCGGGTGAGGGGGCGGGTGACGGGGTGGGTGCGGGGGCGGGTGAGGGGGCGGGTGAGGGGGTGGGGGAGGAGAGACTGATCGAGGAGCTGGAGGTGGATGGGGACCTGCTAGCAGCTGCGGCAAAGAGAGGAGCCTTCCTGCCCCATTCCCTCCGCGTCCTCTCTGTCACCCCATCGCCAGCTGTCGCTCCCTCCTTCCTCCCCCAAACCGTCCGCCTGGACGTTTCTTCCCTGGCGTCCATCAGCCTCCGGGTGCTGAAGATCTCTGGTGTTTACCTAAGCACGAGGGGTAATTCTGCGCTTGGGAGTGGCTGTGATGCATGTTTCTTCCCCAACCTGCTGCTGCTGGAGCTGAGAGGTGTGCAGACGTGGCATGGAAAAGGCCTGAAGAAACCCCTGGTGAAGCTGGCACGGCTGGCACGTTCTGCATCGCCCTTTAGCAATTTCCGCCACCAGCTGCTGCAGCACTGCCCCAATCTTCAGATCTTGCATATGGACTCTCTTCCCCACTCCTCCCCGCTTCCTGTGCTGCGGAGCCTTGGAGTGCTGGTCATTGGTTCGTATGCTGACTCTGGCGCATCCCTCGCTTCCCTCTCTCAGTTTGTGTCACTGCACACCCTTCGGTTCAATGGCATTCCCAGTGGTGTTAGTGGCGTGTTGGGTGGAACCATCTCCTGTCCCCCGAATCTACAGAGGCTGCAGATTTGTGCGCAAGGCATCACACATCTTCCCCGCTTCACATGGAAATTCACGACGATTACTCAGCTGGACCTAATCAATTTCTCCAAGCTGAAGACGTCTCCCGAAGACGTGTATTCTCGTTTTCCTTCTCTTCAATGTTTGAGAGTGGACGGTTTAAGGCGTTAGTTCTAAGAGGAGATACTTATGTGTTATGTGGTCATAATGTACGCTACCGATCAGCAGTCGTGGCTGTTGAATCGGTGCAACTAGGACGGGTATGCGCGCCTCTGAAGAGGAGGGAAGGTTCAAATTGTCTGCCACAGCCAAGCAACCACCAATGAACGATGTCAGGCGCCACGGGTCAGACATCACAAATTGGCGATTTGTCGCCCTGCTGGCAGCCTAGCACACAGTATACATTCTGCTCAGCTCACGGAAATGGAGGGAGCAGACTGAAAAGCACAGTTTCAGAATGTCGCACTGCATCGCATACGACTTTTCGACACAGGCCGACGTTTCCATGAATCTAGGGCGTATCCTTCAACACGATCACAGCAAGTGTAATATCCCGCCGACCAGTTACAGGCCGTGTACAGATGCTATGAAAGTCGTCTCCACATCTACAGATGACACATAGACAGTAATGAGGTGCCTTCAGCTATGGATTGACCCACTCAGATTTTCTTGGAATCATCTGACACAAATGGATGAGTCCTCCTCACTCCAAATTCTCATGGATTCGTGGTGATCCACCATGGAATGCCAGAATTGCCTCGCTCTTGTTCCTTCGGGATCATCAAAATCGGCCGACACCATTCATCAAAGCGCATTCCGAATCTCTGATTCAGGGATTGCCCTCGTTTCTGGAACACGGCTCTCCTGGGATCATCACCATCATGCTTGAGAGAGACCGTTTCTGGAACACGGCTCCCCTAGTCTGACTCGAGAGCATCATCCATCAGACACGGTCAGTGCAAGCGGGTTGTCGAGACTCATGACCAGAGAGTCGCCGAGAGGCACTCTGACAAGCCTCACAGAAGTTCATGCTTTCCACCAAGTTAGTAGAGGCTCACATCGTGTTGGGTTTCCTCGCAACGTGAGAGGACAGCCTAATGTTTCCCTAGGAGACACGTTAGGTGACTAGCCACAGGCTAGTCTAGGCTAGTCTAGCAAACGGTTCTCCTTATTCCGAGCATCACGCGAGGAAAAGGCTCGTGAGAGTGCTGCGTCGAGTGTTAACCGCTAGTGTAGGCGGAACGGTAACGTACGTGACGCGATGGACACCGTTATACTGAGCGAGCGGCAAATCGGAAAGGTGACGTCAGCAGCCGGAGTGAAGGATGTGAATGGGCATAAAAAGAATGAGGTTAGAGGTGATAAGAACGAGAGCAGAGAGGAGGAAGCAGAAAGGGAGGCGCGTTTCGAGCGGGAGCTAGAGGAGCTGATGAAAGCCCTGGAGGAGGTGGTGTTGACGAAAACGACTGGCGAAAACTCTGGCGACGAGTTACTGCGTAACGAAGGCGAATGCGACGACTTTCCGCCCATGCAAACCCCTCCACCAGCAGCAGCGACACAGGGAGCCAGCGGGACAAGGAAGCCGGGAGTTTCGGGAACCGGGAAGATCCGTAGAGATACCAAAAGCAACAGTCCAGCTAGTGTACTGGAGGGTGGAGCAAATTCGCCTTCGGAATCGCCTTCCGGTGAATGCGACGATTCTTGTCGCCGACCGTCGTATACTGCAGCAGCAGGTCAAGCGGCAGCGTCAGGAACTGCTAGTTCCGGAGGCCACGGGACGAAGACGTCCAGAAGAGCCTTGCAGCAGCCGTTACCCGAGTCGGAGCGTGTCGCCCGCGCGAAGCAGCGCGAAAAGGCGGTCGTTAAGAACCAATCGCTGGGCCACGCAGACGCGGGACGCGCCAGCTGGCACGCGTTCATTGGACGGAAGGATCCGGTGCCAGAAAGCGGAGCGGGAGGAGCCGCGTTTGCCGTGCCGTCCGGCGAAGAAGACGGCACTCAGGCCAGCAAGTTCCCTACGAACGGTGCGAAAGAGGGAGGCCCTCGCCCCGAAGGCTCTCCTGGCAGCGGTAGTCTGGATCATGATGGTCGTTCCCAAGGGCTCTTCGGGACGAAGATCTCGTTTGGATTGAAGAAATCGGTTCGGAGCGGTGTTGGTGTTGGTGCTGGTGGTGGTGGTGCTGCTCCCCGCCGGCATACCGCACTGTCGTCGCTGGAGATGCAGAAGCGAGTAACGGAGCAGCTCTTTGGCGGGGATGACGATGAGGGCTCGGAGCCGGAAGAGTCCTCTGGGTCCAACGATTTCTACCCGCCTGGTTACCATGGTTTCGCGCCCAGCATCCTGGGATCTCCTGCGAAGGGCAGAAGCCTCGTCAGCGGAAGCGGGGGCCTCGTCAGCAGCAGCAGAAGCTGCACCAGCAGCAGCGCCACCTCAGCGGCGGCAGCAGTAGCACAACGACCAGTAGCGCGATCAACGGCGAGAGCACCATTACTACCAGCTGCAGCAGCTGCTGTGGCGTCTTCAGCTGCCGCTGCATCTGCTGCAGCAGCAGAGGCGAGGCTAAGAGCCTTGGTCAGCAAGCAATCTCCTCAGAGCGGCGCCTCCACTGCTTGTCCAAATGCTGATGCTGCTGCCGTTGTTACATCTACAGTTACACCTGGTGTTACACCTGCAGGCGCCTCTTCAGCTGGCCGACTGGTGGACGAACAGAGAGTGGGGAGGAAGCAGAGAGTAGAGGGGCGGCAGGATAGGGCCCAGCAGCAGCAGACAGGCACATGGGATCAGGATGACGAAGTCTCGTCGAACCTTCAGAGCCCAGGAACCATGCGGGGAGCCACAGAGTCCCCCACATCTCCGCCACTAGGAAAAGCGACTCCCCCTACTTCTTCCGCTCCCCATATGTCTCCCCCTCTGCCTCCTCCAATGTCTCCCCTTCCCCATATGACGAGTACGGCCGCTACTCCACTTCCTCCGCTCCCCCCCGGCCCCCCGCCAGAGACCCCGCTTCCGCCGCCCCCTCCGCCTGCTTCTCCCCTCTCAGGCCATCGCGCCTATGGGGAAAGCGATTTCCGCCCATTCCCCCTGGAGAATGCTCCCCTTGGAGCTCCTCCGCAGGGCCCAGTTCCCCCCAGCGCAACTCCCCCCCTTCCGCCTGGGCCTCCGCCCATGACGCCTCCGCCACCTCCCCCAGGCGGAGTGCCTTTGGGGGAGCGATTCGCATCAGGCGGAAGCCAGAACGCACCTCCCCAGGTTCCGCCGCTTCCCCCTGGCCCCCCTCCTGCAACTCCCCCTCCCCCAGTTGCGCCTCCCCCAGGGTCACCCGCAGTGCACCCTCCCCCGGCATCTCTGTCCTCTCTCTGCGCCCCTCCCGTTCTACCCTCTCTCCCTGCTGCCACCTCCGCTGCTGCTACAACAACCAGCGGTGCATCCGGTTTCTACAGCCAGAGCAGCGTTTCCGGCTCTGACGCCGTCTGCTACAGCCAGAGCAGCGTTTCCGGGTCCAGTGGATTTACTACTCTGTGGAATGCGGGGTACTCGAGCGCTGGTGGAGATGACTGTACGGATAGTGCTAATAGCGGGAGTAGGAATGACGAGAGTGGGAGGCAGAGGAGTGCTGGGTACGAGGGGCGGGTTGACGCTTATTATGATGCTGCTGCAAGTGGGGAGGGAGGGCTGCAGGGGAAGCAGATGCAGCAGCAGTGGCAGCAGCAGGAGCAGCAGCAGCAGTATCATCAGACGTACCAGCCAGAAGGCCAGTATGAGAAATGGGACCAGAACGAGCAGAAGCAGCAGTGCTACCAGTACCAGCAAGGACGGGGGGAGCAGTACCAGCAACAGTACCATGAGCGCGACCAGCACTTGCAGCAGCTGAGCCAGCAGAACCAGTACCAGTACCAGCAGCAGCAACAGCACCAGCATGAGCACTATCATCATAACAGCCAGTTTCAGGCGGTTGAGGAACAGACGCAGGACGAGCACAGTAACTATGAGCAGAAGTGCGTTCAGTACGAGCAGAGTGAGGAATACAAGAAATGGCTGGCTTACCACCAGCAACGCCAGCAGCAGCAGCAGCAGCAACATGAGCAGCACGATTACTATCAACAAGAGCGGACCGAGGGCTATCAGAAATGGATGGCCTATCACCAGCAGCGGCAGGCATACCATCAGGAGCAGCAGCAGAAACCGTATCAGCAGGAGCAGCAACGGCAGCCATACCAACGGGAGCAATATCAGCAACAACAGGAACAGCAGCTGTACCAGCAGCAGTCGAACACACATGCAGCTCATGCTGTATCTGCAGTAACCCATCAAGATGTCACACATACGTGTTACAATCTACAGTACAACGTTTCAAGCAGGCTTCCTGTGGCTACCAGCATCCCGGCTCTTAGTGCACCTGCTGTAACACATCAGCATATTCATGCACCTTACACTGAACCCACAGCTACTCAGGCACCGTACACTATACCAACGGTTACAAGTGCCTCGCATGTGGTAACCACGTGGTACCTCGTTGTGGACACAAACGTGTTTCTGGACGTGGCTGAGGTGGCAGCGCTCTATAGGCTCATTGCATGGGGGCTCCGGAATACAGACAGAGGGGTCGGGCACACAGAAGCACCCAGTGCATGTCTTGCTGGTGGCACTGCTGCTTCGTCGATCCTTGGTGCTGCTGCTGCACCTGCTGCCACTGTTGCTGCCGCTGCTGCTGCAGTTGCGGCGTCCATCTCTGCTGCTGCGGCTGTGGGTGCGCCTGGGAGCATCTGGACCGGGTTGTTGGGGAGTGTGGCGGATAGCTTTCCCAGTAATGAGAGGGTGGTGGTGGTGCTGCCACAGGCAGGTGAGTGAGAGGGAAGGGTTAAGAAGGTATGAAGGTTTTGGTGGGTGTGAGTGGCATGCTGCTGGGGAGTGTGGCGGTCAGCTTTCCCAGCAATGAGAGGGTGGTGTTGGTTCTGCCGCAGGCAGGTGAGAGTCAACCCGAGTGTTGATGTCAGATGTTAAATGGGTGTTGCTGTGAGCATCTGGACTGGGTTGCTGAAGAGTGTGGCGGATAGCTTCTCCCATGCCTTCTCTCCTGCCGTCCTCCCGCCCTTCAGTCGTACGTGAGCTGGATGGGATAAAGGAGGACAAGGAGAGGGCCAGGGGTGTGTACGCCCGTCGAGCCCTCAGGCTGCTGAGGGACGCCTTGGCGAGCAAAGCCCCGTGGCTCAGAGCGCAAGGAGGCCATGAGAGGGCGGAAGTGAGTGGCAGCAGCAGCAGCCAGAAGCTATCTGCTGATGATGCTGTGCTGTCGTGCTGCCTCTACTACCATCAGTTTGTGGCTCCTGGCGCTGTGGTGCTGCTCACTGGAGACATTGCCCTGCAAGTCAAGGTAAGGAATCAAAGTAAGGCAGTTATAGTGTATGTACCTTCAACGTGGATTTTTGTATTCAAGTGTTATCTTTTTTCTCCCCTCACTTCACAGGCTCTTATGGAAGGAGTGTCTATGGTCCACAAAGCATCTGCCTTTGTTACTGAGCGTGTGGGTTCGGCACTAGCTGCTGCAAGATGATTCTGCGCAAGGATGGACTTTTCTAGACCCACCCTGCTGTCATGCTACCATGTTCATGGGTGATTCTTTCTCACAAAGGAATGCCATCACAAATTTACATTAAGCAGGAGATTTGTTGTAGTCTGTATTTATTCAGTTGCATATCTCCAATTCACTCCCATAGAGCCCGTCATTTCGGTGAAATGGGCTTGCACGAGAGGATAGTTTGTGTATTAGCAAGGAATCATAAGTATTAGCAATTGTGTAGAGTATCGGATGTGGTATGGTAGAGTGAGTTATGGTACACCTTGTGGTGTGGTGCACCCTATCGCGTGCGCTTGCAGCTTCATGTTCAAGCCTTTCCCCACATCTCCCACTAATCCTTCCACTTTCCAGGGTGACGATTTGGCCGAGTTTACTGGTCCCCTTACGCAGTACTCCTCTAGCAGTCTCAGAGCTTTGTCCTGTTTCGCTCCGTTCCTTTCCCCTCATCCCGCAGAGCAGGTTGACTCCTTTGCTTAGCGGTCTCTTCAATATAGCGTTTTTCAAGTTTCAGATTCGTTGGGGTTGTCTGGAAAATGGTGAAGCGACGGCGTGGAGGCGGATGGGGAGGACTAGAACGCGTCAGCTCTTTGAAAGAGGTATCACTTGTTTGATCGTATTTTCCCCTGGCTTTCGAGTGCGTTTTCTTGGAGTAACTTCGTTTTCTTTCAGAAGTTGCCACTTCCTCGCCAAGGGCCCGTACGAAACTTTATCTCGTCACGGAATGTGTCTGGAATCGTCAAGCCGTCGTACAATCTGGATAGCGCAAACAAGGCAGTCGAACAAGGCACCACCTTTCGATTTCAGAAGCGAAGCTTGGAGCAGCACACGCCACTGCGGATGTCTAAGCGAGCAGGTATGGCCTTTTTGTGATTCCATGCATTTCGCCTGCTGCTGCAAAGAAGACTTCTCCACCTCTTCTTCACCTCGTTGACTGTTGTGCAGATAAAACACGTGAGGGATGTCCTTCTTTACGAGACAAAGCCGAAATCAAACACAACGAATCTAGGTCAGAAGGCTGGTTGTTGATCATCTTCAGATTCAAGTACTAAAGTAATGTGCTGCAGGCTGCATTCCAGGGAAAGAAAAATTCAATGCATCACGCCTCGTAAGCGACCTTTCTTAATTCCTGTCTCCGCTTGCATCTGGTGTCACTGAAAATAGTTTGTGTGACATTACAGAAGCGATCATTACCTTGAAGAACTGCTATGCTCCTCCTGGCTCCAATTCTCGTGCTAACGACAAGCAGTGTAAGTTCCTTGCTGTTTTTCTTGCCGTTTTTTGTTTAACTTACAGGTTCTGATCTGACTAGATTTCATTCCGAAGGTTCCAAAGAAGAGGACGAGTGGGACTGGGCATTTGGCTGCGAGAAGCCGGAAGCACCTGCTACAAGTGATGCAGGAGATTTGGAGGAAAACGCAATATTGCTGGGTACGTTAAATTTTCAGAGGTGAGATTGCACATGCATTGAGTCAGAAGTGTGGAACGCTAAGTCTTGGCTGAATATTATCTTTGTTGTCAGGTCACGCTCGCGACTGGAAGTCGTTCTCGTTTTCTCCGGTCAAAGAGAACTTGAAGGCAATCGCCAAGAGAGTCATGGACTTGGACGCCATCTCAGCTCCAAATGGTGGAGGGTATGTCAGCGTCTTCCAGTCCATTGAGCCTTTGCTGTTTGTTTATAAATCCTGTTTTTGTTGCAGCAAAGTAGTAGCTGATAAACTTATGAGCAAGCTCGATATATCACCTTCTCCAGAACTCATTGCTATGCTTCCAACAGGCGGAAAGGTATGACTGTTCATGATCATTGTGCAGAGGAGTTTTCTCCAGAACATGACTGACAGGTTTGGCCGCAGGTCTGTGAGGAATTCAATCCACGCTTATTGGATGGACCATCGAGTCCAAGGATACCTATTGTGGAAATAGACATGGAGGAGTTTGGGGTCCATGACTGGCTATTTGGCTCCGGAGAAGCACAACGGGATGTCTCTGAAATCATGTTTGGCAATGTCAGAAGCATTTGCGACGCAGATGGCCCTAGTGGAGGTGATTCATTTCTTGGAGGGACAAGCTTGTTTGAGCGTGAAACTTCCATGTTTGCTGACGGTTCTGAAGCCATAGGCTCTTTTGACCCGGATTCGCTTCTGGAAGCATCGCTCGCTGGTAGCAGGCCTTCTACAGCAACAGCTCTTTCTCCGGAACCATTTCCCCCCGGGCCAGATTCAGTAGCCCCATTCTGGAATTGCAGCCCTTCAGCTACAGACATAACGATTGGTCTTCACGCATATGGCAGTCTATCTACAATCGGACTTTTTGGCGATGTCGCTGGAATGAATGGAAACCCTTTCGCAAGTGCTGACACGAATTGGAAGGGTGATAAAGCAGAGGCTGACGATATCATCTGGCAACAACAATTTAATCCCAGTCCCAGGCCCCAAGATAGTATGTTTGATGCACCATATTGTCAAAACATTAGTAGATCTAGAGCTTGTATAGACTGTATAGGGTCACCTCTTAGAGAGTACAACCCTTAGATATGTATGCTTGTACCCATGTTCTCTAGTCAATCAATTACTCAGTTCTAAGATGGTATCAGCAGTAGGTAGGTCCCACCGCCCGCCCATGCTTCCGCCCTAGGCCCTAGCCGCCCCCGCGCCCGTCCTAGCCGCGCCCGCGCACCCGTCCTAGCCGCTCCCGCGCCCGTCCTACCTGGCCCCTGCGCCCGTCCTCGCCGGCCCGGCGCCCGCCGCTACTGGCCCCCGCGCCCGTTCTGCCGACCCCTGCGCGCGCCCTGCCTGTCGATCTCCGGCCCCATGCTCACCTTCCCGCCGGACTGCCGCCGATTTGCGTGCGGCCCGCTCTTCGTGCCTGCTACTGCACTGCACCCTCCCCGGTACGGTTCTCCATCACCTTGCACTGCACTGCACCCCCCCTGCACCGCACAGCACCGCGCTGCACCGCGCTCCACCGCACTGTACCGCACTGCACCACACTGTATCGCCCTGCACTGCACTGTACCGCACTGCACCACACTGTATCGCCCTGCACTGCACTGTACTGCCCTGCGCTGTTCCTGATGGCGGCGGAGCTTCGCTTCGACGCTGAGGGCCAGCCTCTGGAGCTCGAGGCCTGGCTAGCCGACCTCCGCCGCCACCTCACTGGTCAGCGGCAGGATGGCCACCCGCTCTTGGCACATCTTGACGGTATGCTTCCCTGCCCAGACCCCCCTGCTGTAGTGCCCGCTGACCCCACACCTGCTGAGCGCGAGTCTACTGCGGCCGCTGCCCTCGCTTGCTCTGTCTGGCTTTCCCGTGACGCTGTCGCCCAGCTTGCCATTAGCAATGCCCTCCCCCCGTCTGAGCGTCCTCGCTTTAGGTCTATCACTACCGCCCAGGCTTTCTTAGATGCTGTTATCCGGCGCTATTCCGCCCCGCCTGCTGCCTCGGTGGGTCGCTTGATCCTACCGATGCTCTTTCCTGACCTTGCGGCTTTCCCCACTGTCGCTGACCTGGCTGCCCACCTGTGCACGATAGATGAGGCCTGGCGCGCTGCCTGCACTGACGCACAGCTTAGCGCCCACCAGCCGCCCCTTACCTCTACCCTCTACCTGCTTGCCACCCGCCTCCCTGACCGCCTTGCCGCTGCTCGTGACCGCTTCCTTAGCATTCACCCCGGTGACCTCACCCTCACAGACTTCGTAGACACCCTGACTGTTATTGAGACCTGCCACCGCTCTATCGCCCAGGCGAGCGGTACTGTGCCGGTCGCTATCTTTCAGGGTTGTGCCCCCGCTCAGTGCACCTTCTCCGATGGTTCTGCAGCTGTGGCTGAGACCGCCGCTGCAGCGCAGTTCCGTCCGGGGAAGGGCCGCCGCCCTAAGGCTGGGCGCGGCGGAGGAGGTGGGGGTGCCAGTGGAGGTGGTGGTGGAGTCGGGTCGTCTGGTGGTGGAGCGGACACAGGGACCCTGCCAGGTCTAGCTGAGCAGCCGCCCCAGTAGCCGCAGCTGCAGCAGCAGTCGCAGCAGCCGTAGCAGCCGCCGCAGACGAGGCAGGCGAGTGCCCTCCCGCCCGGGTGGCCAGGCGCTGGTGGTGGTCGTGCGCGTGGTGGTGTGCCAGGTGGCAGTTCGGGAGGCGTGTGCTGTCAGTACCAGATCCAGACCGGTCCTCGTCGCGGCTTCGTTTGCGGTAAGATCGGTCACACCACTGCCCGCTGTTTTCGTCGCCTGGACGACCTGTTTCGTCAGCGTTTCGGCCCGTCACCCGACCTCCCGAACTGGCACAGTTTGCTTAGTCGTAGGGTTCAGATTTTTTACATGGACACGGATGCCATTGTTTCTGCCGTGCATGTGATGTATGCTGATGACTCTAGTGTGCTCCCCTCTTATTACTCCTTGTCGCCTAGTATAGGTGTGCATAGCTTAGCCTCCCTTGCTGCGTCAGGCGTAGGAGCTTCTGCTTTGTTTAGCCTTGGTGCTTCCTCCGTCGCCCCGTCGCCAGACGCCACTGCTTCGCTTTCCTTCACCTTGGACTGTGGCGCTTCCCGGAGTTTCTTCCGCGACTCTACTACGTTGACGCCGCTTCCTGTTCCTGCTGCAGTTTCTCTTGCTGACCCCTCCAGCGGTCCCATAGTCGCTCGTAGTTCCACCACCCTTCCCTGTCCGGCGGTTCCTTCGGGCTCTCTCACAGGTCTGCATATCCCCTCGTTCTCCAGGAACCTAGTTGGTGTCGGCTGCCTCCAGGACCTTGGCGTCACCATTAGCTGCTCAGCGTGACTACGAGCTTCACTCCCTCGACTTTTCCCTCCTCCCCCGCCCCACCTTGCACGCCTTGTGTCGAGGGTCGGCTTCGCCGTGCCCCTCACTCCTCCTCGTTTCCCCCTACCGCCGCGCCGCTGCAGATCCTGCACATGGACGTCTGGGGCCCCGCCCCCGTCCATGGGCCGCGTCGAGAGCACTACTTCCTCGTGCTTGTCGACGACTTCACTCGCTACACCACAGTCTTTCCCCTGGAGCGCAAGGCCGACGTGCCTGACGCTCTCATCCCCTGGCTTGTCTCTGCCCGTGTCCACCGAGGTCTCCCTGTCCTGCGTCTTCACTCCGACCGTGGTGGCGAGTTTGCCTCAGGTGTCCTTGGTCGCTTCTGTCGTGCGGAGGGCATCACCCAGACGTTCACCCTGCCAGACTCCCCACAGCAAAATGGGGTCGCTGAGCGACGCATCGGTTTGGTCATGGAGGTGGCTCGCACCTCCATGATCCATGCAGGTGCACCCCATTTTCTGTGGCCGTTCGCCGTACGCTACGCTGCTCACCAGTTTAACCTGTGGCCGCACCCCCAGCGGCCGCAGGTTTCGCAGACCCTTCTTTGGATCTGGTCTACTGGTGACGCGTCTGCGTTCCACGTCTGGGGCTGCCTTGCTCACGTTCGTGCCTCTGGCACGGACAAGCTCACTGCCCGCACCCTTCCCTGCGTCTTCCTAGGTTTCCCCCTTGACGCGTCCGACTGGCACTTCTACCACCCGCCATCTCACCGGTTCTTTCACTCCCGCGACGTCACCTTTGACGAGTCCGTCTCCTTCTACCGTCGCTTCCCCCACCGCGGTCCTCCGGTTACTCCCCCCCCGTTCTTGGTCACTCCTTCCCCGGTGGTCCCTGCCCCCCCCCCTCCCCCTCCCCGTCCTGCCCCCTCTGGTGTGTCCCACGTCACCCCTCTCCCGTCAGTTGTCCCGGTCGAGGAGTCCTCTGACTCTGATGGGCCTGCGACGCAGTCCTCGCCGTCTGCCCCTCGCCCAGTTTTTCTCCCCCACAGCCTCTGCAGCCGCCGTCGCCCCTGCTGTCGCAGCCGTCGTCTCCGCCGCCGCCGCTGCCGCCGTCGTAGCAGCAGTTCGTCGACTCTGGGGGTGCCCGCGTTGGGTTGGGTGTTAGTTCTGGGGTTCCTGTTGTGGCCTGCCCTGGTGGCCCTGGGGGTGGTACTGGTGCTCGGGGAGTTTCGGGCTCTGGGGGTGTTCCTTTTGGGGGTGCCGGAGTGGAGTGTCCCGGAGGTAGCTGAGGAGCAGCTTGCGGTCCCGGTGTTGGTGTTGTGCCACTGCAACAGCAGTCCCCGCCGGTGTCAGCCCTTCGCCTGCTCGGCCTTCTGTCCCCTGACCCTGCTTCCATTCCTCTCCTGCCGTCTCCTCCTCTTCCTATCTACGGCCCTGTGTTCCCTCCGCCGGACTCGTCCCCGACTCGTCTTCCCCCTCGCTCCCCCCTTGTGTCCCCTCCTCTGTCTCCTGACCCAACGCCTCCGTCTCACGTCTGGTCCCGCCGTCCCCCCCGCGCTCGTCCTGTCCCCCCTGTCACGCGCTCTCACCCTATGTTGCTCCGTTCTCACGCGTCTCGTCCTCCCCTTCTGCCGTCGCCTCCTCCGTCCTCTCTTACCGTTGCGCCTCCTCCTCTGTCTGACTACCTTCGTGCCACTCGTCCTCTTGTTCCTTAGGTCCTTGCCTCTCTCGTTACCGACCCGTCCGTTCCGGTCTCGTGTCTTGACGCTCTTGTCGCTGCGGTCGCTGACTTCGCCTCTACCCGCCGCCTTGACTACGCTACCGCTCTGGTCTCTGACTCTGCCTGTCCTCTGTCTGTCGGGGGTGCTCCTGCCCTCAGCAGTGACGTCCTGGAGGACCGCCAGTTCGAGCTTGCTTTCCTGTCCGAGGCTGCTCCCCATCTCTGTTCCATGCTGCTAGTCCCTTAGGGTGACCCAGACACTTTCGACATCCCGACCACTCGCACTTACGCTGAGGCGACCTCTGGACCCTGGGCCTCTTAGTGGATAGCTGCCATGGAGCAGGAGATGGCATCTTGGAGATCCACCGGCACCTTCGTCGACGCAGTTCCCCCTCCTGGGGTGAACGTAGTCGATGGCCGCTGGCTCTTCAAGGTGAAGCGCCCTCCTGGAGAGCCGCCTGTGTTCAAGGCGCGCTACGTGGCTAGAGGCTTCAGTCAGCGTGAGGGGGTGGACTTCTTCCAGACCTTCGCTCCGACCCCGAAGATGACTACTCTTCGGGTTCTGTTACACCTAGCTGCTCAGCGTGACTACGAGCTTCACTCCCTCAACTTCTCCACTGCCTTCCTTCAGGGCAGCCTACATGAGCAGACTATATATATATCTACTCAGACTGGACTTGTGTCCTCTCCTAGTGGCTGGACTAGTAGTGCCGCCCTGGTCTTGTTCTTGGCTTGCCTTTACTCCTGTTGACTGGTCTTTAGACCCTTGTCTCAGTGGCTGGACTAGTAGTGCCGCCCTGAGCTGCTTGTTCAGGAACTGCCCCTATGCAGTCTAGGGGGTGTGTCAAAACATTAGTAGATCTAGAGCTTGTATAGACTGTATAGGGTCACCTCTTAGAGAGTACAACCCTTAGATATGTATGCTTGTACCCATATTCTCTAGTCAATCAATTACTCAGTTCTAAGACATATTTGATGTCGTAATGCATACCGAATGTGTGCCTAGGTTTGAGACAAGGTCATGTACATGTGCAGGTTTTTGTAATTTATGTATTGAGAAAGCTCGCTACTTGTAGTGCAAATGGCATCGTTCTCATTCCACTGGCATCTAGTATAAAGAGTTCCCAATACCGTAAACGCCTGGATATAAGACCGGTTTTATTGAGGACCCATAGGGTGTTTTTGGCGGGTAGGTCTTTTATTATGGTAATCGACTAACAAGACCCTCCCCTTTTCAGTGTAGCCGGCATTAGACCCTCTTCGTTTTTTTTTCCCGTGATTTCCGTAGCAAATGTAAAGTACGGCGGGATGCGAGCAAGAAGGAAATAGAAAGGGGGCTGCGGGGGAACAGTAGCGCGAAAGAGGAACCAGAAAACATTGTGAAAGGTGAGGAGCGCGGACTTGAACGCTCACAGAAGCGTGGGGTGGGGTGGCAATTCGCCAAGTGGCAAGTTTCCGTCCAATCGAGATGAAGGCAACAATTTTCTCACTGTGTTAAATCTGGAGACAGAATCCAAACCGTCGATCGATACTGTGACAATTGGATTGCCTCCAATATGTTTCCCAAGGGGTTTCCCGTCAAATCAAATGCTCACTTGAACGAATCAGATTCCAACAAGTCGCGATTGCTTGATTTTTGCGCACAAAAGAGCGAGAATGGGCCTGAGTACTCGACAATGAGTCAGGAATGTAAACGAATAACAAAACTACATGAACAAATTGAATTATATACGTGTACAAGATAGCACACGGGTAATTTATTTTCAGGTTTCCTTATAAGACTCACCCCCTTTTTAGCTAGTAAACGAAAAAAGACCCTAGGGTCATATATCCGGGCGTTTACGGTATATTCTGTCAAACATGTGTATTTGTTATGTTTGCATAGACTGTATAGGGTCACCTCTTAGAGGGTACAACACTCAGGTATATCTATCTGTACTCTCACTCTACCCATTATTCACTACTCTCAGTTTGATATGGTATCACGCGTAGGTTAGGATCCCCCCACCTACCGCTTCCGCTCGTCCCCTAGCTAGGCCCCGCCGTGCCTCCCCCCCCTCCCCCCACCTAGCCCCGTCGCGACCCGCTGGGCCCCGTCGTGCCCCTAGCCCTGCCGCGCCCCTCCTGGGCCCCGTCGTGACCCCCTAGTCCCGGTCGCGACCCCCTGGGCCCCGTCGCGACCCCCTAGCCCCGTCGCGACCTCCTCGCCCCGTCGCGACCCCCTAGCCCCGTTGCGACCCCCTAGCCCCGTCACGACCCTCCCGGGCCTTGCTGTGCCCCTCGCCCCGCCGTGCCCCTCCTGGGCCCCGTAGCGCCCCTCCTGGGCCCCGTCGCGCCCCTCCTGGGCCCCGTAGTGCCCCTCCTGGGCCTCGTCGCGCCCCTCCTGGGCCCCGTAGCGCCCCTCCTGGGCCCCTCCTGGGCCCTGTAGTGCCCCTCCTGGGCCCCGTCACGCCCCTCCTGGGCCCCGTAGCGCCCCTCCTGGCCCCGTCGTGCCCCTCCTGGGCCCCGTAGCGCCCCTCCTGGGCCCCGTCGCGCCCCTCCTGGGCCCCGTAGTGCCCCTCCTGGGCCCCGTCGCGCCCCTCCTGGGCCCCGTAGCGCCCCTCCTGGGCCCCTCCTGGGCCCCGCAGCGCCCCTCCTGGGCCCCGTCGCGCCCCTCCTGGGCCCCGTAGTGCCCCTCCTTGGCCCCGTAGCGCCCCTCCTGGGCCCCGTCAAGCATTCAGGCCCTGTCGCGCCCTGCCCGGCCCCATCGCCCCCTGCCCGGCCCCGTCGCACCTGCCCGGCCCCGTCGTACCCGCCCGACCCCGTAGCAGCCGCCCGGCCCCGTCGCACCCGCCCGGCCCCGTCGCACTGGCCCGGCCCCGTCGCCTCCGCCCGGCCCCGTCGCCCCAGCCCGGCCCCGTCGCGCCCGCCCGGCCCCGTCGCCCTCGCCCGGCCCTGTCGCCCCTGCCCGGCCCCGTCGCGCCCGCCCGGCCCCGTCGCACCCGCTCGGCCCCGTTGCACCGGCCCGGCCCCGTCGCACCCGCCCGGCCCCGTTGCGCCCTGCCCGACCCCGCCGCGTCTGCCGGGCCCTACTGCACCGGCCCGGCCCCTGCGCTCATCCCTGCCCCGGCTCCCCCATCCTCACTGGTACGGTTCCCCCCCCTCCCTGCACCGCACTGCACCGCCCTGCACCGCCCCGCACCGCACTGCACTGCCCTGCCCCGCACTGCACCGCCCTACACTGCCCTGCTTTGCACTGCACTTCACTGCACCGTACTGTCCTGTCCTGCGCTGCCCCTGATGGCGGCGGAGCTTCGCTTCGACGCTGAAGGCCAGCCTCTGGAGTTCGAGGCGTGGCTTGCCGACCTCCGGCGCCAGCTCACTGGCCAGCGGCAGGATGGTGAACCGCTTTCCGCACACCTTGACGGTACGCTCCCCTGCCCAGACCCCCCTGCTATTCTGCCCGCTGACTCCACACCCACTGAGCGCGAGTCTACTGCTGCCACTGCCCGTGCGCGCTCTGTCTGGCTCTCTCGCGATGCTGTCGCCCAGCTTGCCATTAGCAACGCCCTTCCCCCGTCCGAGCGCCCTCGCTTTAGGTCCCTCACTACTGCTCACGCATACTTAGATGCTGTCATCAAGCGCTATTCGACCCCTCCGGCTGCCTCGGTGGGTCGCTTGATCCTCCCGCTGCTCTTTCCTGACCTTGCATCTTTCCCCACTGTCTCTGACCTCGCTGCCCACCTGCGCTCGATAGATGAGACCTGGCGCGCTGCATGCACTGACGCACAGCTTAGAGCCCACCAGCCGCCCATTACCTCTACCCTTTAACTACTTGCCACCTGCCTCCCTGACCGCCTTGCTGTCGCCCGCGACCGCTTCCTTAGCATTCACCCCGCAGAACTCACCCTCCCTGACTTTGTCGACACCCTGACTGTGATTGAGACCCGTCACCGCTCCATCGCCCAGGCGAGCGGTGCCGTGCCGGTCCCTATCTTTCAGGGTTGTGCCCCCGCTCAGTGTACCTTCTCCGACGGCTCTGCTGCTGTGGCTGAGACTGCTGCTGCAGCGCAGTTTCATTCGGGGAAGGGCCGCCGCCCCAAGGTTGGGCACGGCTGAGGAGGCGGGGGTGCGGGAGCGGGTGGTGGTGGGGTCGGGTCGTCTGGTGCTGGAGCGGACGAGGGGACCCTGCCCAGTCCAGCTGAGTCGTCGCCCCTGCAGTTGCAACAGCCGCAGCAGCCGCCGCAGTCGCAGTCTTCGCAGCAGCCATCGCAGACACGGCAGACGAGTGTCCTTCCGCCCGGGTGGCCCGGCGCTGGCGGTGGCCGGGCGCGTGGTGGTGTGCCGAGTGGTGGCTCTAGAGGCGGGCGTTGTCAGTACCAGATCCAGACCGGTCCTCGCCGCGGCTTCGTTTGCGGTAAGATCGTTCACTCAACTCCCCGCTGTTTTCGTCAGCGCCTGGACGACCTCTTTCGTCGCCAGACCTCCCGGACTGGCACAGTTTGCTTAGTCCTAAGATTCAGATTTTTGACATGGACATGGATGCCATTGTTTCTGCTTTGCATGTGATGTATGCTGATGACTCTAGTGTGCTTCCCGCTTATTACTCACTGTCGGCTAGTGTAGGTGTGCCTAGCTTAGCCTCCCCTGCTGCGTCAGGCGTAGGATCCCCTGCTTTGTATAGTCTTGGTGCTTCCGCCGTCGGTCCGTTGCCAGACGCCTCTGCTTCGCTTTCCTTCACCTTGGACTCTGGCGCTTCCTGGTGTTTCTTCCGTGACTTCACCACGCTGACGCCGCTTCCTGTTCCTGCTGCCGTTTCTCTTGCTGACCCCTCCGGCGGTCCGATCGTCGCCCGCAGTTCCACCACCCTTCCCTGTCCGGCGGTTCCTTCGGGCACTCTCACAGGTCTGCATATCCCCTCGTTCTCCAGGAACCTAGTTGGTGTCGGCTGCCTCCAGGACCTTGGCGTCACCACTACGTTCCCTGGTCACGAGCGGTATGCTGTCTGTACCGAGGCCGCCACTGGTGCCCCCCTGTCCACGTTCCCCCGGGACCCGGTGTCCGGCCTGTTCACTCTGGACACCGTGACCCCCCCGGCCGGAGCGCTCACCCAGGTTGCTGCTCCCTGCTCCTGTCGGTCCCTCACTCACCCGACTCTCCTCTGGCACCAGCGCCTAGGTCACCCTGCGCTCCCGCGTCTGCGTCACATGTCCCAGCACGGTCTCGTCCTTGGTCTCCCTGGTTCTCTCCCCGCTTTTCCCTCCTCCCTAGCCCCACCTTGCACGCCTTGCGTTGAGGGTCGGCTTCGCCGTGCCCCTCACTCCTCCTCGTTTCCCCCTACCGCCGCGCCGCTGCAGACCCTGCACATGGACGTCTGGGGCCCCGCCCCCGTCCATGGGCCGCGTCGGGAGCGCTACTTCCTTGTGCTTGTCGACGACTTCACTCGCTACACCTCGGTCTTTCCCCTGGAGCGGAAGGCCGACGTGCCTGACGCTCTCATCCCCTGGCTTATCTCTGCTCGTGTCCACCGAGGTCTCCCTGTCTTGCGTCTTCACTCCGACCGGGGTGGCGAGTTTGCCTCCGGTGTCCTTGGTCGCTTTTGTCGTGCGGAGGGCATCACCCAGACGTTCACCCTACCGGACTCCCCACAGCAGAATGGGGTCGCTGAGCGACGCATCGGTTTGGTCATGGAGGTGGCTCGCACCTCCATGATCCATGCCGGTGCACCCCATTTTCTGTGGCCGTTCGCCGTGCGCTACGCCGCTCACCAGCTTAACCTGTGGCCGCACCCCCAGCAGCCTTAGGTTTCGCCGACCCGTCTTTGGACTGGGTCTCCTGGTGACGCGTCTGCGTTCCACGTCTGGGGCTGCCTTGCTCACGTCCGTGCCTCCGGCACGGACAAGCTCACTGCCCGCACCCTTCCCTGCGTCTTCCTCGGTTTTCCCCTTGACGCGTCCGACTGGCACTTCTACCACCCGCCGTCTCACCGCTTCTTTCACTCTCGCGACGTCACCTTTGACGAGTCCGTCTCCTACTACCGTCGCTTCCCCCACCGCGGTCCCCCGATTACCCCCCCGCTACTCCTGGTCACTCCTTCCCCGGTAGTCCCTGCCCCTCCTCCTCCTCCTCCCCGTCCTGCCCCCTCTGGTGTGTCCCACGTCACCCCCCTTCCGTCGGTGGACCCGGTTGAGGAGTCTTCTGACTCTGGTGGCCCTGCTGCGCAGTCCTCGCCGGCCGCCCCCCCCCCCCGGCGTCCCCTCCCCAGTCCCCTTCTTCGCCGCCTCTGCCGCTGCTGCAGCCGTCGTTGTCGCTGCCGCCGCCGCCGCCGTCGCAGCACCCGTTCGCTGACTCTGGGGGTGCTCGTCCCGGTCGCCCTGGGGGTGGTCCCTCTGGGGGTGTTGGTGTGGAGTGTGCCGGTGGTAGCCGAGGAGTAGCTTGCGGTCCAGGTGTTGCCGTTGTGCCGCCGCAGCAGCAGTCCCCGCCGGTGTCAGCCCTTCGCCTGCTCGGCCTTCCGTCCCCCGACCCTGCGTCTGTTCCTCCCCGACCGTCTCCTCCTCTTCCCGTCTACGGCCCTGTTTTCCCTCCGCTGGACTCGTCCCCGGCCCGTCTCCCCCCTCGTTCCCCTCCTGTGTCCCCTCCCCTGTCTCCTGACCCGACTCCTCCTTCTCACGTCTGGTCTCACCGTCCCTCCCGTGCTCGCCCTGCCTCCCCTGGCTTGCGCTCCCACCCTATGTTGCTTCGTTCCCACGCGTCTCGTCCTCCCCTTCTCCCGTTGCCTCCTCCGTCCTCCCTTGTTGTTGCACCCCCCCCGCTGTCTGACTACCTTCGTGCCGCTCGTCCTCTTGTTCCTCGGGTCCTTGCCTCTCTCGTTACCGACCCGTCTGTTCCGGTCTCCTGCCTTGACGCTCTTGTAGCTACGGTCGCTGACTTCGCCTCGACCCGCTGCCTTGACTACGCTACCGCTCTGGTCTCTGACCCTGCCTGTCCTCCGTCTGTCGGGGGTGCTCCTGCCCTCGGCAAGGACGTCCTGGAGGACCGCCAGTTCGAGCTTGCTTTCCTGTCCGAGGCTGCTCCCCATCTCTGTTCCATGCTGCTAGTCCCTGAAGGTGACCCAGACGCTTTCGACATCCCGACCCCTCGCACTTACGCTGAGGCGACCTCGGGACCTTGGGCCTCTCAGTGGATAGCTGCCATGGAGCAGGAGATGGCATCTTGGAAATCCACCGGCACCTTCGTCGACGCAGTTCCCCCACCTGGGGTGAACGTAGTCGATGGCCGCTGGCTCTTCAAGGTGAAGCGCCCTCCCGGAGAGCCGCTTGTGTTCAAGGCGCGCTACGTGGCTAGAGGCTTCAGTCAGCGTGAGGGGGTGGATTTCTTCCAGACCTTCGCTCCGACCCCGAAGATGACTACTCTTCGGGTTTTGTTACACCTAGCTGCTCAGCGTGACTAAGAGCTTCACTCCCTCGACTTCTCCACTGCCTTCCTTCAGGGCAGCCTACACGAGCAGGTCTACTTGCGTCGCCCTCAGGGCTTTACTGGCACCTTCCCTCCTGGGACCCAGTGGCTCCTGCGGCGCCCCGTCTACGGCCTGCGCCAGGCTCCCCGTGAGTGGCACGACACTCTCCGTGCTACGCTTGCTGACCTGCAGTTCTTTCCGTCTTCCGCAGAACCCTCACTCTTCGTTCGTGCTGGCCAGACTCCGTTCTACATTCTTGTTTACGTCGACGACCTGGTCTTTGCCACAGCAGACAGGGACGCACTGGCCTCCGTGAAGGCAGAGCTGCTGAAGAGACACACGCGCACTGACCTTGGAGAACTGCGCCGCTACCTTGGCTTGCAGATCTCTAGGGACAGAGCGTCGCGCACCATCACCCTGACTCAGTCACACTTGGTGCGCCAGGTCCTTCAGAGGTTCAGCCTTCAGTTCTCCTCTGCACAGCCCACCTCTCTGCCTGTAGACCACAGACTCTCCGCTCCAGTGTCTGAGGAGTCGGTAGAGCCCAGCGGCCCCTACGCAAAGCTGTGGGTTTGCCTCATGTACCTGATGACTTGCACTCGCCCAGATCTCGCATACCCTCTCAGCATCCTGGCTCGCTTTGTGGCCACAGGCAGACACCGACCGCAGCACTGGTCTGCCGCTAAGAGGGTTCTGCGTTATCTTGCTAGTACATCGGGCATGGGGTTAGTGCTAGGAGGACGTAGGCCCGTGGTCCTTAGTGGACATACAGACGCTTCGTGGGCAGACGACGCCGAGACACTCAGGTCTACCCAGGGCTACTGCTTCAGCCTTGGCTCAGGTGCCGTCTCGTGGAGAGCTACCCGCTCCTCGTCAGTTGCCCAGTCCAGCTGTGAGGCTGAGATCTACGCTGGTGCCATGGCGGCACAGGAGCTCCGCTGGCTGACCTTCTTGCTCACTGACTTAGGTGAGCGGCCTAGCTCTGCCCCGGTCCTGTTCGCTGACAACAGGGCCATGATCCTCCTGTGTCAGGAGCCTCGACTCGAGGGCAGAGCGAAGCATATTTTGCTGCGGTACTTCCTCCTGCGTGAGCTACAGCAGCGACGTCAGGCTCGCGTAGTACACTTGGCTTCAGGTGCCAACACAGCTGATATCTTTACGAAGGCGCTTGCGCCTAAAGATCATCAGCGGCACTGTGTACAGCCTTGTCTGGTTCCTATAGCCTCTCACTTGCTAGGGCATTGACTTTGTACTGTCCTTTATATGTATACTCAGACTGGACTTGTATCCTCTCCCAGTGGCTGGACTAGTAGTGCCGCCCTGGTCTTGTTCTCGCCTTGTCTGTACTCCTTCTGACTGGTCTCTCATACCCTTGTCTCAGAGGTTGGACTAGTAGTGCCGCCCTGAGCTGCTTGTTTAGGACATTCCCCTATGCAGTCTAGGGGGTGTGTCAAAGATGTGTATTTGTTATGTTTGCATAGACTGTATAGGGTCATCTCTTAGAGGGTACAACACTTAGGTATATCTATCTGTACTCTCACTCTACCCACTAGTTCACTTCTCTAATTTTGATAGCCTCGTCCTCGTCTCCACTAGTTTAGTTGACGATGTGGCAAGTACAGGGTCACACTGTAGGGTACGCGATGAGGACACGAGATGTTGATATGTGACACAAAACAAAGTGGTGTGACAAGTACAACTATTTTGGAATTGAAAAACGCGTATGCACGTTCCGTAGAACCATGGGCTTATGTTTTTTTGCCTTTAATTCCACCCACCCCAAAATTTTCATGAATTTTTATTAGCCCCCTAGGGTACTATATCCGGGAGAATACGGTATGCTTAGGTCCTCGTGATGCACATGCTGTATACTTGAGTTTTAATCATGAGTCCCTATTGATTTGCGTTTGACGTGTATTAGCATTAACTTGATGCACATACACAGCACAAACAGAGATAGTAAGAGATGGTTTGTGCTGAAGCGAAAGCGTGACAACCAGGGCTTACTTTTGGTTTTTAGTCACCCTTGAAAAATAGGCCCTGGTGACAACATACAAGGCGGCTCAAACCAAAGCCACGGCTGGACGACCAATGTCCATCACCCAAAGCCAGGCCCAGCGGTTTGGTCTGCTGGCTTGCTCCCCAAACCTAGGTTCTGAAAGCTTTCCGAGCTACACCTGTCCACCCGTCGTGTACTCATTCGCCAGATACTGCAAGACCCAGCCTCGCGAACCGCACTGCTGGCGGCGAGCCCAATAAAACGACGGCATTTCCTGATACGTAGGGTCACAGACATTGCCGCCATTGGTTTGGAAATTCGCCATTACCCTCCATGAATGAGAGTACCAAACCCCTTTCAACCCAAAAGGCCACCCCAGGGATCAGCTGACAGGCCCGCACACACACAAAAGGGTTTTTAGGTTCGCGGTAACCCTTACTTGCATTTTACTCTTTTGAGGAACATTTATCCCTTTAACAGAAGGGTTTCTTCCTGTTCCGATCCCCCCGGGCCAGTTTTGTGTTCTTTGAGGTTAGTTTGCACCACAGAAAACCACGCGTCACAATCTCCTTGTTCCGTCACTGTGGGGCTACTAAACTCTATGTTTCCTGCAATATTGTGGGATCTGTATCGCTACTGAAAATGACGACAACATTCGGGCAGGTTGGCTGGAAGGGAAAGAACTAAAACCCATAGGGGCGAGTATGCGATTCTGGATGGCATCAACCCTAAATTCGCGGCCCTTCTGCGAGTTTAGGGTTGATGCCATCCAGAATGGCATGCCTGGCCCCTAAGGGTTTTATTGTTTCTGCCCTCTGCCTATGATTGAGGAGATTGTTACACGTGGTTCGCTGTGGAGCGGGCTAACCTCGGAAAACAAAAAACTGCCCCCAGGGGGTTTGAACGGCGAAAAATCCTTCCGTAATAGGGGCTAAACGTGATCCCAGAGAGTAAAACGTTAGTAAGGGTTACCGGTAACCTAAAAACCCCACACAAAACCATGGCCTTGATTCTCTAATTCGTTATCATTTCCCCCCTCAGGAATCTTCAGCATCGTCATCTCATGTTGCCGTCCGTCGTCAGCAGGCAGAATCAGCTCCTACTGGGCTTTTGGTCTTCCCGAATCTCCTACCTCCTGCTTCATCGTCTTCAGCGGTGTTCAGCTTTGCACTTCAGGAAGCACCGAGGGATATCTGACGCAGAAGATTTGTTTCGCCTGTCAGCTTCAAACGTCTGCTGTCGACTACCAGACTGAGCAGTTGTTGGTGCTTAACGAATTTCTTCCTTAGACTTCCGTAACTCCCGACTCACTTAAACTCGTCCGCCGGCGTATTCGTATAGACCGAATCTGGTAACCAACTTTCAAGAATGGCGCCGAAGGTGACTGAGATGATTAACCGAAGGAGAACCGCATGCGACTGGCCATGATGAAGCCCTCGCCGCCCCGAGTGAAAATACCAATGGCTCCTCAGGTCGACAAGGTGAATTGATGACGGCGAGGAGGACTAGCACGATTCCTGACGCCAATCTCTCTTTCCTGGCTGTTCATGATCAGTAGTGGCTTGGATCTGACGGTTCAGGCTACTCTGGCGTTAGTCTTCCGCGGCTTACCCTTTTTTCGTTGTCTCTCTCTCCCTCTCCTTGTCTTCCCCTCCCAGCAGCCGTCCAGCTCAAGGATGCCGCGGCAGATCTCCAACTCGAAGGCTGCTGTCACCACCGCTGGCGGTTTAGCGCACGCGTGTCCGCATCCGTCAGCTTCCGCTACCCTGAGGCCAGCGGTACGTGCGCAACTCCAGAAGACTAGAGTAACGTTCTGTCATGAACGCTTATGCATTTTTAGCCTCTTCCTTTCAATACCGCTTACTCATCTCTTATAATTTCTCGTTCTCCTCGTCTCATATCTCTATGTTCTTCAGAAGACAGCATCGGCGTCAACATCAGCGTCAGCATCAGCATCAGCATCAGCATCAGCGTCAGCGTCAGCATCAGCGTCAGCATCAGCGTCAGCATCAGCATCAGTATCGGCGCCAGCATCAGCATCAGCGGCGGCGCCTGCCTCGGTTAACGGGAGTGGCGAGGCGAAGAAGTGGACGTTTGATGACTTCGAGATCGGGAGGCCGCTGGGAAGCGGCAAGTTTGGGAAGGTGTACCTCCTGGCGAGGGAGAGGCAGGTGAGCGGACTGTGGCCAAGGGAGATAGTAACCGTTACAGTCGGAACGCCCGCTGGATTTCCCCGCTGGATTTCCCCGCTGCTCCGCCGTTCTCTTACTATCCTTCCCTTTTTCCGCACGCATTTCTAGCTCCTGCTGTTCTCATTCCCCTCGCTCCTCGTGTGTGTGTGTGTGTGTGTGTGTGTGTGTGTGTGTGTGTGTGTGTGTGTGTGTGTGTGTGTGTGTGTGGGTGGGTGCGTCTGTCACTCTCCCTCTCTCCCCGCCTCTCCTCTCCCCTGCGTCGCTGCGTGCAGAGCGAGTACGTCGTGGCGCTGAAGGTGCTGTCGAAGCGGCAGCTGCTGCAGTCACGGGTGGAGCACCAGGTGGTGCGCGAGGTGGAGATCCAGAGCAACCTGCGCCACCCCAACATCCTGCGCCTCTATAACTACTTCTACGACGAGGTGCGCCGCGTGTGCTGCCGCTGACGCTTCCAGAAGCGTAGAGTGTGACGTGTGATCATGGCAGACGCGAGTCGCGTCATCTGGCATGTATCCTCACGTGGCCTTGTGCTCGTCTCCATCTCCCCTCGCAGAAGCGCGTGTATCTGATTCTCGAGTTCGCGCCTGGCGGTGAGCTGTACCGCGAGCTGCTGAGGTCGCACCACTTCTCGGAGAAACGCGCCGCCACGGTACGCCGGCCGCGCCTTACGCCTCCTTGTTTCGTCGCGTCTCTGAAACGAGTCGTCACACCCGCGATTGTTAGCCTCCTCCCTCCCCTTTCCATCTCTCCACCTGACACCCCGCTTCCATCTATCCACCCCATCTCATCCCACCCCATCCCGCCCCACCCCGCCAGTACATCCTGTCGCTAGCGGAGGCGCTCATCTACTGCCACAGCAAGAACCTCATCTACTGCCACAGCAAGAACATCATCCATCGCGACATCAAGCCCGAGAACCTGCTGCTTGGCCTCGATGTAAGGAGAGCTGCACCGGGTATCCTTGCCGCTAGACTATGTCCCTGTCACGCCTGCCCGCTTTCGCCTGTCTGTTTCTTGTTCCGTCAAGTTGTTCGCCTAACTCTCGCCGCGCTTTTCGCCAGGGCGAGGTGAAGATCGCGGATTTCGGATGGTCCGTGCACGCTCCTAGCTCGCGCCGACGAACTCTGTGCGGGACGCTCGACTACCTTCCCCCGGAAATGGGTAAGATTGTGTTTAGTCTCACCTCTCGCTTTCACTCCCTCTCGTCGTTCTTGCTCACTCGCCCCTTTTCACGCCCGTCGCCTGCGCTCCTGTCCTCTATACAGTCGAGGGTGTATCGCACGATCGCATGGTGGACGTGTGGACTCTCGGCGTGCTCACCTACGAGTTCCTCTATGGTAACCCGCCGTTCGAGACGCCCAACCAGCGCCTGACGTGCGACCGAATCTCCAAGGTGGATCTGCAATTCCCCGAAAATATCGAGGTGTCGGGTGAGGGGAAGGACCTGATCCGGCGGCTGCTGGTGAAGGACCCGTCGGCGCGATTGGAGCTGAGAGACGTGCTGGTGCACCCGTGGATTCAGAAGTACACACAACGAAAGCCCCGGGAGCAGGGGCTGGGGACCATTGTGCAGTAGAGAGGTTGGTATGATGGCGATGGATGGTGGATGACGGTGTTGGGAGGAGGGTGTTGCGATCACAGCCATTCATCGGACTAACGAGAAAGCACGATTACACGGCATTTTCCCCTCTCCTGTACTGGGAATTGGTGGACGCATTTTGGTGGAGTTGATACTAGTACAGTAGAGTGGACGATGCCTACTAATTATTAGGGCTGATGTAGGGATAACATATAGTGTAGCTACACTACACTATAATTATTTCCGAGAGCCTTTATTTGTCTGGATTAGGACGACTTCTATTTATAATATGTGTGTATTTACACCGATTATATTTTGATTATGCTGAAATTAGAGCATTTTCTTGTCCAATTGATGACATGTAGACAACGATTCACAATTGACTTATGGGCTCATGTGATCAGGCTTCACCCCTTCTCGGAGATGGAATACCAAACACGGATCAGGGGCCAATCATGCGAGCTTGTTCAGCATGCGAAACCAGCGACACGAGGTCGGGAGCCGTTTTTTGGCTGGCGAAAAAAGGGACACAACAGCTTCGGCCCCTGCCGGACCTATTTGGAAATACCAGAATTCAAAATCTTCCAAATGTTTTGGCGGGCCTTTTGCTGCGACACATTGGCCAGTACAGTACACCATGCAAGACGTCCAAAACCTACCTCTTGACAGGTCGGCTAAAGCCCGGACCAAGTACCAGAGCAAGCGAACCAAACCAGGCCCCATCGGTTTGGAGCCGTTAGGTCTGGGGAAGAATGTTTGAATTCGCCGCCCCGCCACGCGAACCAATCAGCGCAGTGCCTCAAATATCGATCCGCCACCAGTGGACGCTCCGAGCGGCGGCGGCCCGCAATCCGTTAGACAAAGAGCTACTGTAGCGAGTAGCGTAGCGAGCCCACAACATTTCGATCCAGCCGTTGCCGCGGCGGCAGCAGGGACGAGAGCAGCGCGAGATCATGCAACAAGCATTTTTCCTGGCTAGGAATTTCAATCTTCCAGTCACGCACAAAACCATGTGCGTCACTTGCGTAGTTCATCCTCTCACTAGCTTGTCATCAACTTTGTTATTTCATCGGCTCGTCCGCCACTAGCAGGTGGCATAAGATCTAGTTTTATTTCGGTCTCCTCGGCCCTCCTGGCTCCTGGTTGACTAGGTGCTGTGGTAATCGCTTCTCCCGTTTCCTGCCGTAACGAGAGAGAATTCCATCGCCGTCGCCGTTTTTCATCTTTAGCGCTCTAACCCTAAAGCCGTCGCCATCTACACTCAGCGAGAGCCCTTGACGGTTCTCAACAATTTAATTCCTTCGCGAGTAGACGCTGGTCCAGTTCTCTTGAAATCGTCACGCCAGCGTTTCCTTAACGACAGCCAGCGGTTGTGACCAGATTCTGTAACCAGCTTTCGAGAATGGCGCCAGCGGAGACAGCGATGATGCGCGCGAAGGAGAACCGCGTGCGGCAGGCCGTAGAGACAAAGACCGCGTCGCCGCGACTGAAACGAACCATGGCTCCTCAGGTCGACAAGGTGAGCTGATGACGATCACTGAGGACGACAACAACGACGGCGAGATCCAGCCTGTCAAGCGAGAAAAGAGTATACTTGGCGCGGCAGGCTAATCTGGCGAACCGAGAATCGCTCATCAAGGACGTGAGGCGATCCCGAAACGGATAAATGAAAGGTTTTCTCTCTTAATTGCTTGTTCCAACGCCGAGTATCGGGAGTTGCAGGAGCATCTGTGAGTGACGGAAGCCTTAGTTCGCTTGAGTAGCAACAAGGTCGTCGAGACACCGACGAATCTCGCTTGCACATTTGTGTCGCTTCGTCATTCCTCTCGTGTTCACACCCTCTCCCCATCTCTCACTCTCTCTCCCCGCATCGTCCTCTCGCAGCAGCCTTCCAGCTCAAGGATGCCGCTACAGATCTCTAACTCCATCGACGGCGCGCCTCCCCACTCCAAGGCGGCTATCCCCGCTGCCGCCTCGGCGCAGGCGTGTCCGCAACCGTCGGCTTCCGCTTCCTGGAGGCCAGAGGTACGCGCGCCGTTCCGGAATTCACACCGGAGCTGATCTCGTGTACCCTCGTGTACCGCGCATCTCTTGTACGAATTCTCGTTCGCACTGGCGCATGAAGACTCGCTACTTAAGACTATTCCTCAACTACTTCATCTTACTCTTCTCCGCAATCTTCATGCCTTCTTTTACTCTCGTTGCCGTGCTTTTTATCAGAGGACCCGAGATCCTGCTGCTTCCGTATCCGCCGCTTCAGCTTCAGCTTCAGCATCAGCGTCGATCGGCGGGGGTCGCGAGGACCACCGGTGGTCGTTAGAGGACTTCGACATCGGGCGGCCGCTGGGCCGCGGCAAGTTCGGAAGCGTGTATCTGGCGAGGGAGAAGAAGGTGAGGGGGGATACGGGGCGGGGATAGTAGCGAAAACGACGCAAGCGGTGGGGTAGGCAACGCGTGCGAGTGAGTGAGAGAGGTGGTGGAAGAGGAGGCGGGAATCCGGAGTCAAGCACAAGCTGTAGGAGTCTAGTTTCGAGGCGCCTCAGAATTTCTTCGCTCCCTGCGCGTGTGCACCTCAGCTTGTGTGTGTCTCTCCCTCCCTCCCTCCCTCCCTCCCTCCCTCCCCCCCCTCCAGAGCAAGTTCATCGTGGCGCTGAAGGTGCTGTTTAAGAACCAGCTGCAGGAGTCGCAGGTGGAGCACCAGCTGCGGCGCGAGATCGAGATCCAGAGCCACCTGCGTCACCCGCACATCCTGCGCCTCTTCGGCTTCTTCTACGACGAGGTGCGCCACCTCCCTCCCCTCTTCCCCCCACCCCTCCTTCCCTCCCCCCCCCCCATCCCCCACCCGTAATGAGACTCTCTCGCGAGAATGCAGCGACCATACAGCGCACCATAAAGCGCGACTCGTATAGCAACCTCTCGCCTGTATTCTCAGACCCCACTTCTCACGCCTGCTCCGTCGCCTTCTCTCTTCCCCCTCCTGCGCGCCGCTCCTTCCCTCATTGCGCTCCTTCCCGTCCGCCCACCTCGTTCCGCGCCCCCCCTTCCCCCCGTCTCAGAAGCGCGTGTATCTGATTCTCGAGTTCGCGGCGGGCGGCGAGCTGTATCGCGAGCTGCAGAAGTCGCAACAGTTCTCGGAGCAACGCGCCGCCACGGTACGCCGGCCGCGTCGCAACGGTCCCCTCCTCCCCTCGCGTGTCTCCTCCTTTCTCCCTCTCTCGCTTATCTCTTCTCTAATCTCCGCATACTTTTATCATCCGTCGCTTATCGGCGGTACTCTCGTGCTCAATCTGTTCGCCTTTCCCCTCGCTCCCTTTCCCACCCCACTCCACCCCACCCCATCCCACCAAATCCCGTCCCACCCCTTCCGCCAGTACATCCTGTCGCTAGCGGAGGCGCTCATCTACTGCCACAGCAAGCACGTCATTCACCGCGACATCAAGCCCGAGAACCTGCTCATCGGATCCGACGTAAGTACCAACCCACTCACATCTCTCTCCACCTCGCTTCCTTCCCTCCCCCTGTTAAGAGCTTTTTCGAGGATCGATTACTCCGCTTCCTGTTTCCCTAACTCTCGCTCTCTCTCGCTTTCTCTCGCTCTTTTCGCCAGGGCGAGGTGAAGATCGCGGATTTCGGATGGTCCGTGCACGCTCCTAACTCGCGCCGCCAAACGCTCTGCGGGACGCTCGACTACCTTCCCCCGGAAATGGGTAAGCGTGTAGGCTGATTTCAAGAACTGATTTTCCTGTTACTACCTGATCCATCCAAGCCTCTGTTTTCCGCACCCTCCCCACTCTCTCTCGTTCCCACCTCTCGTTGTTTTTCTTCTCTCTTATCTCCTCTCCGGTGCGCTGCCTGTCCACTCTGTTCTATGTACAGTCGAGGGCGCGTCGCACGATCGCATGGTGGACGTGTGGAGCCTCGGCGTGCTCACCTACGAGTTCCTCTACGGAACGCCGCCGTTCGAGGCGCCAAACCACCCGCAGACGTACAAGCGCATCATGCAGGTGGATCTCAAATTCCCCGGCAACATCAAGGTGTCGCCTGACGCCAAGGACCTGATCCGGCGCCTGCTGGTGAAGGACCCGTCGGCGCGATTGGCGCTGAGAGACGTGCTGGTGCACCCGTGGATTCAGAAGTACGCGCAGCGAAAGCCCCGGGAGCAGGCGCTGGCGACTGTCATGCAGTAGCAGCGAGCCTGACGGATAGAGCGCCCATCCGACGACTGACGGCGAATCGTCGCATTGTCGGCATGATCGATGGATTGCAGGAGTGCTGGGAATAAAACGCGTGGTGGGGCAAGGTGTGGAGGGAAGGAGGGGGGAGCAGAGGGAAGACTGAGGCGCCACCACCCCGGGTTGTACGCGTTTTTGTGCCAAGGAGTGGCAGGGGGTACAGTAGAAGGATTTCACGAACGTCCACTAACTGATGGTAAGGCAGCTGATGTTTAGGTTTAAGTTGTTTAGAGGGAAGGGATTACATCCAGCCAGCTGCTCTGCTGACTCCAGTAGGGTTACCCCGGTAGCTTAGTTTATGTGTGTTGGGCTGAGAAAAGCCCTTAGGATCTTTTGCAGAGACTAAGTCCCAGCTGTAGAGACTTGAGACTTGGAGTAGTGCAGCGGAAGTTGAGGCAGTTGAACCCTTGTACTAGTATGTGAGAACAAGTGATTGATTAAAGAAACAAGCATACAGCAATATATAGAAGATAAGAAAGCAGTTGCAGAGTACAGTTACAGGAACGGTTTATCGAGTCGCATAGCGACTCGATTGCCGCTTCGGTTACCATCCGTGATGCTGTAACGGTCAGTCGCAACCTCCAGTTGCGACCCTTTGAGTCCCAGACCCTTCGTGTTCTTTGTCCGCCCCCTTGTGTAACCTCCGTTGACTCGCGTACCCCTTGCAATCTTCCTCGAGTGTAGTGTTACACTTCAGAAACGCTTGAGTCTTTTGATGTACTTTCAACACTCCCCTTCGTTTCTGGAGTGCTGACTTGTTCAGGTCCGATGACGTTTGTTTGTCCGGTCAGCACCATGCAGTAGTCGAATTTTGCCTTCGCCAATTTCTTCGTCAAATAGTCTGCGGCCATTTCTGTCGTCGGGCAGTAACTGAGTTGAAGTCTCCCCTTCGCGATTTCATCCTTGACGAAGAAGTACCGCAGGGCGATGTGCTTGGTTCGGTTGGCGAAGCCGTCCTTGTTTGCGATTTTGATCGCAGATTGGTTGTCGCAGAAGAGTGAGAAGGCGGGCAGGGTCGCGATCTTCGCTTCCTCGAGTAACTCTCGCAGGTAGAGTCCTTCCTTGGTCGCGGTACAAAGGGCGATGTACTCTGCTTCAGCAGAGGATAGTGCGATTAACTCCTGCTTGCTCGACTGCCAGGAGATAGTTCCGACGGGTTCTAGTCGGTAGATGTAGCCCGTCCTAGATCGTCGATTTTCCCTATCTCCCGCGTGGTCGGCGTCGACGTATCCGAGTAGTTGTACGGACGATGTTGTAGCTTTGCTGTAGGTAAGTCCGATCGTCGGCGTGGAGATGAAGTAGAGTAGTGCCCGGTTGAGCTCCTCGAGATCCTCCTGTTCCGGTTGCTTCAGATGCGTCGCCAGTTGACTTGCACTATAGGACAGGTCGGGTCGGCAGGTTACTGCTGCAAATAGTAGGCAGCCGAGCTTCTGTTGGTACTCCTGGATTTGTTTCGCGGGGAGTTTTGCGGAGGCGCTGTTGTTGTTTCCGTAGCGGTAGGGAGTTGAGGCGGTAGCCGGTGTTAGTCCGAATTTCTTCGCGACAGTACCTGCGTACTTTCCAGCGTGTAGGTAGAACGCCGAGTTGTCTTCGACGATATTTAGCCCCAAGTACTGGGTTACTGAGTCGGACACTGTGAGCGTCAGGTCCCCTTTCAGCTCCCCTTCGAACCGGGTGACGATGTCGGTGGTAGAACCGATGTAGAGCAGGTCGTCGACGTAGACGATGAGCAGAATGTAATCTCTTCCCTTCTGCAGTCGGTACATGCCTTGGTCATGTGGTAGCTGTAGGAAGCCGATTTTTACGAGACGGCTGTGAAGATGCTGCTGCCAGAGCCGCGGGGCTTGCTTGATCCCGTATAGGGATTTTGTCAGTCGGCATATTTTCGTGGGGTCGTCGATGAATCCGTGGGGTTGTTCGACGAAGATCTCAGCGTCCACAGGTGCGTATAGGAACGCATTCGCGACATCGATTTGGCGTAGTGGCAGTTTTTTCGTGGCCGCGACGGCGAGTAGGATGCGTAATGAGGTGTGACGGGAGACTGGAGCGAAGGTTTCTGTGTAGTCGGCTCCGTATCGTTGGTCGAAGCCTCGTACGACCCATCGAGCTTTGAATCGTTCGACGGAACCGTCTGAGTTGGTCTTGATGCGGTACACCCATTTCCCCGAGAGAACGTTTTTTCCGTTGATGCTCGTTGCAGGTACCAGTTTCCACGTTTCTCGGTCTTGCAGAGCTTTTAACTCCTTTTCCATTGCTTCCTTCCATCTTGCCTTATGTTCCCCTCCCAGAGCCTGCGACAACGTTGAAGGCTCTCGCGGAGAAGGCGGCGGCGGATTCTGGACGGAGACCCAGAGGCCTAGAATCTGGAGTCCCGTGGGCGTGTGTCGAGGGGAATTTTCATTCCCGGAATAAGCTGCTTCGTCACCGTCTTCGGGGTCAGGTAAGAAATTGGGGCCGATGCGTTCCGAAATATTCGTGTCGACGGGGTGAGGTGTAGTGTAACCTTGGTCGGCGAAGTGGTAAAAGGTGTCGAGGTTGTTGCTATCGAGGGGATTATCTTCATCGAGTGGAACAGGTACGGAACAGAATGGGAGTGGTCCGGCAGCTTCCGAGGCTCCAGGTACGTCTTCTTCTGCTGCGTCAGCCTCGGCAGTGTGGTCAGCGAAGGAGCGAAGGCCCGCGAAGCCGTCGGTGGGGTCTTGTGTGTTGGCAAGGTTGTCCAGGTAATGCTGCAGCGTCAGTCGTTCGTAGAAGATAACATCGCGTGATGCCACCGTGTTTTTGTCTTGTATGTCGAGAATTTTCCACGCGTGAAAATGTTTTGCGATGCCGAGGTGTAGTCCCCATCGAGCTCTTTGTGAGAAGCGTCCTGCTCGGGCTGTGTGGGGTCTGTACTGTACCATGCAGCCGAAAACGCGGAGTAATTTTGTGCTGCCCCTTTTTCTTGTCCACAACAGGTGCGGCGATGCGTTGTTGGGAAGTGATGACGAGGACAGCAGGTTGTGCAGGTGAACAGCATGTGTCATCGCGTCTGGCCACAGTGCGTTGGGCAGCCTCATCCCCAGAAGCAGTTTTCGCATCGTCGTCTGCAAGGTCCGGTTCATGCGTTCTGCTACCCCCTGCTGCTGGTGAGCATAGGGCAGAGACACCAGGCGTCGGATTCCCCTTTCCGCGAGATAGGTCCTGAATCGTTGTGACTGGTATTCCAGTGCACCGTCTGACTGGAAACTCTTGAGTTTGGTTCCTGACTCTCGTTCGGCGATTGGAAGCCATGTGGTGAAGGCCTCGAAGGCTTGATCGCGCGTTTTGAGATTGAAGTGCCAGACGTATCTGGTTGCGGCGTCGATGAACGTGATGACGTAGTTGAAGTCGGCTTCGGTGTCGTCTCGAGGCATGTTTAGAATATCGCTGTAGACCTTTTCCATCGGAGCGTAAGTGGGTGCGCTTGGATTGTGATGGGCTGGGAAAGGTTGATGAGGAAGATCTGCTTCGGGGCATGTGAAGCACCGTGCTCGTGGTCGTCGAAGTTCTTGACCGCTCGTCGTCAGAAGGGCGTTGCGTTCTAACACCTCTGCTTGGATTGTTTGAAGTATTGTGCTGTTTGCAGGGTGTCCGAGGCGTTGGTGCCAGATGTCGTCGGGAGCACGGTGACCGGGCGAGCGGTGGTAGATGTCGGCGTTGGATAAGAACGCGACGACTGAGGCGGGACTTCGACAAGCTTCTCGTGTGGCGGGCATAAGTTGGTCTGCTTCCGTTGGCGATCCTCGTGTTGATGGTGGTGGTACTCGGCTGGGTCCTGCTGCCGATACTGCAGGTGATGGTTTTGTTGGGACACTTGCGGGTACTTGTCTTTCTTGTCTGATACAGTGGCGGATTAAATTGCCGGATGTTTAACACTTTGAAACGTATCGTTATGCAACATGTTTCGAAAATAGTAACACCCGTTTTTTTCCATTCTGTTACTCGGTTTTTGAGTTCTGCTTCATCCGTTTCTTGCTTGGCGCGATTGTGACACTAACGGAAAGTGGGGTTGAATTTACTACTCGACTGTCGATGTGGACATTTCCTACCGAGCGGAAGAGTAGATCTATTTTCCCCCGTCGCTCAGTGTGTACATCGTCAACGCGCACCAGTTCCTAGCTTAGTTGTTAGTCCGGAAGCGAGCCTACGACCGCATCGCTATGAAGCGTTAAATGAAAGAAGCGCGCGAGGATCAGAAGCATGTTGCGTGCGGGGCATTCGACTAGGAAAATAGGGAAACTTCTTGGCATAGGCAAGAGCACCGTGCACGATTACGGTATGAAACTCGCTGAGGAGACTAGTCGCGAGGAGGTGCGACCTACGATGCCTTCGGCCGGCCGCCCCGCTTAATCACAACCCGTCTCCAGCGCGGAGTTATACGTGCGATTACTAGCGGCGAGGCGAAAAGCTCTTCAGACGCGGCCAAGATGTTGTTGGAGAAGCACGATCTCGCCGTAGACTCGAAGACGGTCCGCAACTCTTTACGATCCGCGGGGCTGATCGCCGTGCATCAGCCCAAGAAACCCAGGCTCTCACCGAAAAACATCCGCGATCGTCTCGACTTCGCGCGGGCGCATGCCGACTGGACGCTGGAGGACTGGAAGCGGGTGATTTGGTCTGACGAGACGAAGATTAACCGCTACTGCTCCGACGGACGTGCGTACGCCTGGATTCGCGAGGGCACCAGCCTTCGGAGCCACCAAGTCCAACAGACAGTTAAGCATGGGGGCGGTTCTGTGATGGTGTGGGGTTGCATGACGTATGAGGGGGCGGGGTTCATGTGCAAGATAGATGGCAGGATGGATGGGCCGCTGTATCGCAGCATCTTGCAAGATGAGCTCAAACAGGACCATCGATTTTTTCAAGCTTTCCCCCTCAGAGGTCATTTTCCAGCACGACAATGATCCCAAGCACAGGTGTCGTCTGGTCCAAGACTGGGCTTGGGGAGCAGGAGTACGCGGTGCTGGAATGGCCGTCGTGCTCCCCGGACCTTAACCCAATTGAGCACCGTGGGCATACTTGAAAAGGCAGCTGGGGAAGTACGAAAAGCGCCAAGGGGAATGCTGGAGCTGTGGGAGAGGGTGCAGGAGGAATGGACAAGATACCGCCGGAGGTGTGTGCAAACCTGATCGACAGCTGCCGAGGAGGATCAAGGCAGTGATTCGGGCAAGGGACGCTGGACTAGGTACTTTTTCCTAGATTAGTGTGATACCATTTTCCGGTACAAATTGTCCACATGTTCTCCCATGCTTGCTTAGGAGTTTAAGGACCATGTGTGGTACTACTTTGGTGTTTGAACACTGGAGTGACTGCTCTAACTGAACTTCTCAGCGTAATGCACACCTTACATTAAGGCTTGTATAGCCTCTGCACTCATAAAAATGCAAAAAAGCAAAACATGTGGACAATTTATCCGCCACTGTAACTGCTAATGCTCGTGTTCTCTCTCTGCAGGTTGGTTTGGAGTGCCAGAAGCCGTCACTGTCGAAGTCGGGATCAAGATCCGGCGGGTGAGTCCAGGCGGCGAACGATACGATGCCATCGCTGTCGGCAGTTCCGCGGTCGGGGACGAAGTCCAACACGAAGACACCGGACTTCAGGAGGGCACGACCGATGAAGAGACCGCCCTTCCCGTGGTAAAGTCGGAACTCGTTGGAGAAGGAGTCGCACTCCAGGTGAATCCCCTTAGCCATTAGTTGGCTTACGCTTAATAGGTTGTATCCCAGATTGTCGACGATGAGGACCTTGTTGAGCTGAAGAATAACGTTTGTCTCCATTGATTGTAACTGAACCACGCCTTGTCTATTTGTTTTCAGGTTTTCGTTGTTGGCGACGGTGATGACGACGTCACGGTTGAGGCGTCGCTCGTGTTGTACGAAGCGTCCGGAGGAGCACATGTGCTGACCGCAGCAACTGTCCAAGAACCAGGTGTTTCGCCCGGTGGGTTCGGCGTTGGCGACTGCAGCGTATGTCGGGTTGACCTGAAGTCCTTGCGAGCGGCGGCGGCGAGAATTCTTCTTCGTCTGGTGCGTAAGTGGGTGGTGAACCGGGTGCGCAGTTGTCGATGTGTACCATGCAGTTGATGATGTTGGGTGTTTGTTGTGCAGATGTTGAAGAGCGCCTTGGAGGACTTGCTTGAGTGGAAGTGACTTGTGGGTCTGCTGCACGGTAAACGCGAGGGCGGTTGCAGTTGACTTTGGAGTGCCCGGAAGTCTGGCAGTTGTGGCAGAACGGCGGTACGATGGTGAGTCCTCGGTTGTCGCGTTGATCTTGCTTGCTGCGTCGGTTGTAGTTGTTGTCATTTCTTCTTTGAGTGTAGAAGACTAACTGCTGTTGCTTCCTTGGTTGTCTTTCTTCGAACAGATCCATCTCCTGTTGTTCAGCGTGAAGCTCGGCGCAGAGGTGCATCTCCGAAATTCTTCGTGGGCTCGAAGAAGTGATCGTGTGGTTCTCCATTCTGGCCCCGAGCCCCGGCGAGGACAAGTGTCACGAAGCTTTCTTCAGTGATCGTTCCTCCGCACCGAAGCAGGCGGTCGCGGAGGGTCTGGCAGCGACTCATATACTGCATCGCCTTTTCCCCGGTCTTCATCTGTATTGTTGTCAGTTGTTGCATGAGTCTGCTTTGAGTCACGCTGTCGTTTGCTTGATAGAGGCACTTGAGATGATGCCATGCGAGTTCCGCGGAGTTTCCATAACTTCGATACGTTCTGATGCTCTGCTGCTCTTGTGGTGACAGGTTTCTCAGGAGTACCGTATACGCCAGCAGCGACTGATACGTGAAGATTTCTTGTTCCTTTCCCAGTGCCGTTGCTTGGGAATGGCAGGGACCCGTTGAAGTATCCCAGAAGATGCGCGGCCTCCATCAGCAGCTCGAACTCGAAGCTCCAGGTAAAGAAGTCGTGTCCGTTGAACGGTGAGGATGTCTGAAGTTTGATCACGTGTGAGAACTGCGCCTGTAAACTTAAGATTTCATTCGGTGTTTGTTGTGATGCAGCTGCTGTTGGCTGGGCACGGGGCGGCATGAATTCGAACGTCCCCGGCGAAGAATGATAAGGCGCAAAGGTAGGCGCTTGGTTGTGTCGCCCGAAGGATGAGTTGTCGAGGCTCATCGGCGCTAATCCCATATTCCCTCCATTGCTCTGTGTTGAGTGCGCAGGTGTCCTTGTCTGCTGCTGCTGGTCGAAGTGTGACATGAAGCTGAAGAATCTCTCCATGAGATTCGGGTCCACACTTGAAGAGGGAGACGGAGTCACCATCTCTGGTACTCTTCCCGTTGTTTCTTGAGTAGTCCCGGTCTCTGTCTGCAGTCCTGAGGTGTGCAGACCAGAGTTGCCGTGTTGAGTTTCTTGGGCGCTGGGTGAGCCCGTAGAGACTTTCTTGCCCTTGTTGTCCATGTCTTGTAATCAATGGAGTTGTTGAATCAAGTTGAGTTGCAGGTCGTTGATGGAGCGTAGTTGCTGGGAGTTTTGGTCTCTGACCAGCTCTCATACCATGTTGGGCTGAGAAAAGCCCTTAGGATCTTTTTGCAGAGACTAAGTCCCAGCTGTAGAGACTTGAGACTTGGAGTAGTGCAGCGGAAGTTGAGGCAGTTGAACCCTTGTACTAGTATGTGAGAACAAGTGATTGATTAAAGAAACAAGCATACAGCAATATATAGAAGATAAGAAAGCAGTTGCAGAGTACAGTTACAGGAACGGTTTATCGAGTCGCATAGCGACTCGATTGCCGCTTCGGTTACCATCCGTGATGCTGTAACGGTCAGTCGCAACCTCCAGTTGCGACCCTTTGAGTCCCAGACCCTTCGTGTTCTTTGTCCGCCCCCTTGTGTAACCTCCGTTGACTCGCGTACCCCTTGCAATCTTCCTCGAGTGTAGTGTTACACTTCAGAAACGCTTAAGTCTTTTGATGTACTTTCAACAGATTAGAAGAGAGGGGAGTACAAGGAGGGGTTTGTACCCCCTACAGAAAGGTTCAGTAACAACCTACCAAGCCTATATTAAATTATAACTTATATAATTTGAACACACCCCCTAGGCTTGGTAGTCGCATGCCCACACACACCCACACCCCCTAACCTAGCACCCCCATTCCAGCCACAGTGACAGCGACTCTAGGTCGGTCGACCCACGGTGCGTGAGGCGGCGACGTCGACCGCAGGGGCTGCGGCGGCGACGGCAGCAGCGGCGGCAGTGTCGACAGCGGCGGCGGCGGCGGCGTGCGGCTGCGTGGCCCCGACGCAAGCGGCGACAGCGGCGGCGGCGGCGGCTTCGACAACAGCGGCAGCGGCGGCGGCACCCGCACCTCTCGGTGACGTGGCCAGGCCCCGCGACGGTGGGACGGCCGGCGGGAGTCAGCCGTCGTCTGCGGAATGGAAGAGGGCACAGGGGAAGGAGGGGGTGGGGGGGGGGGCGCCACAGGCTGACATGCGGGCGGCCGGTCTAGCGGCGCCACAAGCGTCACACGGCCGGCTGCAGCCGACGACGCCGTCATGGAGCGGCGTCGATGCCGCAGCGGGGCCGTCGACGTTGCGACGGCAGCACGACGTCGCCGTTACGCCGACCGCGCGCTGTCGCGTAGACGCCGCGGCAGCGTGACGGCGCCGTCACGTCGCGACAGCATCTTGACGCGACGGCGGAGCTGCGGCACGACGGCGCGGCCACAGCAGCTGGATGCGGGCGCCATGGACGTCGACGGCGGCGCCGCGGCACGACGACGCGGCCACAGCAGCTTGACGCGGCCGCCATGGCAGCGCGAGATAGAGAGAGAAACGAGCACGCAGCGGAAACGCGAGGAGCAGGCCCACACGGAACGAACTGCTCTAATACCATGTCAAAAGACTAGCTTAGCTAGGAAGCCATAGAATGGCACAAGGTTTAGCTAGGAGCTAGGAGGAGCCATGAGAATGGCGAGAGGTTTTAGGTGCTAGGAAAGTTGAGGAGAGGAAAAGAGGGTTGGATTAGAAGAGAGGGGAGTACAAGGAGGGGTTTGTACCCCCTACAGAAAGGTTCAGTAACAACCTACCAAGCCTATATTAAATTATAACTTATATAATTTGAACAATAACTCCCCTTCTTGTACCTGTTTCTCTTCTAGTTGATTCACCTTCTCTCTCGTCACTTTTCTCCTTCCCTAGCTAAACATCGGCCGCCATTCCATGGCGGCCTTCTCCTTGCTAGCTCACTTCAAAACAGCCCCTACCAAGCCTAGGGGGTGTATTTTTATTATGTTTTGTGTTATATAATTGGTAGGCTTGGTAGGTTATCGAACTCTACTATAGAGGGTTCAACTCTCTCCTTGTATGCCTCTCTCTCTTCTAGTTCTCTCTTTTCTCTCGTCAACTTTCTCTCCTAGCTCATAAACCTCTCGACATTTCATGGCCGCCTACCTTCCTACCTAGCTAACCTAGCTTTGTGACACGAGTTAGTTGCTACCACCTCATTCCTCCATGTTACAGATTTTCACCTTCTAATGTCTCCTCTGTCTTCATCTGTGGCTGCCTGCTCTGCTACATCGTATTCATTGGCTGCCTGGCAGCTACTGGTGCGCTACATGTTCTCGTTGCTAATAGCTTGTGCACTCCAGTGTTCTGTTGCCATGTTGACACTGAGGACTGTGGTGGTGCATACTGCTGGCCACTGGTGCATTCACACCATAACGTTATTGCTGGCATTTCAATCGGAGGAAGCAGAGGTAGAGATCAACATCAATACGGTAATGGACAATTTCGAGCAGAATGTACAGGTCAAGCAGGTACAAACGCAGTGTACGGAGGTCGCATAAAATAACCTAAAATCCTAATAACTAGCCAAAAACCAGGTCCCATTCACTGATACAGCTGCTGCTGGCTCCCTTGGTCTCAACTTCCCCTTCAAGCAGTAATGGGGGTGAAGTTCATGTTCTCCTTGGGGATCTCGGTGTACTCCGACAGAATAGCCCGGAACTCATCCCCAGAAAGAGTCTCCTTCTCCACCAGCACCTCCACAATCTTGTCGATCGCCTCGCGGTTCTCACGGATTTGGGAGAGAGCCACTTGGTAGGCTTCGTCCGAGATGGCCTTGACGGCGGCGTCAATGTCCTCCGCCAGTTTCTCCGACATGCTGTTGCGCGCCATCATGCGCATGATCACATCGCCGCCCTGCCCAGCCGGGTCCATGAGCGCCCAGGGGCCAATTTCGGACATGCCGAAGACAGTCACCATCTGTTGTTGCAATGCGGGTGGGAGATGATGGGAGATGCGAATGGTTACTATGATGCTAACGAGTGACCCACAGGGTCCGCAAGGGAACATTCGCAGATGCCAGCCACAGACAGTCCAACATTTGAGGGGGTGAGAGCCCATGCGCACACGCATGCCATGCGGTGACACACACCATGGGTGTGGGGCGGGAGTGAGTGAGGGGTGAGTAAGGGGTACGGGCAGGAGAGTGACTACACTCCTTGGTTTGAACTGGTTGCTTCCCTTATCCAAGGACATCAAATTCATTGCTAGCGTGACTCCGAGTACGAACCATCCACAGATCTCACACCAGCCACACTCCCACCAGCTCCCTCGCTCACCTGCTTCGCCATGCCCGTGACTTGCTGCAGGTCGCTAGAGGCCCCCGTGGTCACCTCGGCGTCGCCGAACACCACCTCCTCGGCGGCGCGGCCGCCCAGCGCGCCAACGATGCGCGCGAAGATCTGCTGCTTGGAGATGAGCGACGGGTCGTCGTTCGGGATAAACCACGTGAGCCCGCGCGCCTGGCCACGTGGCACGAGGGTCACCTTCTGCACGGCGTCGTGGCCGGGGGTGAGCGTGCTGGCAGAGGGCACGGCGGGAGAGAAGGGAAGACATGGAGGACGGTTTATGACAAACGGGCAACGAGCAGCACGGGTGTCCGAAAGATACCAGTGTAAATTGAGAAAAATACGTCAGCGGGTAAGGCGGAGAGAGGAGGGGGAGGTGGCGGGGAGGGGGAAGGGGGGGGCCGAAAGGCATGCATGGAGTGGGGTCGGGTGTGTATTCCGTGCTATTACTAAGAACGCGTGGCCAATTGAAAAAAGGACTTACCCGCAGATAGCGTGGCCGACTTCGTGATAAGCCACGAGGCTCTTGCTCTTGCCGTCGGTCATCACGGTGCCCTCCAGCCCCGCCACGATGCGGTCGATCGCGTCGTCGATCTCCTTTGAGCTGATCGCCGTCTTGCCGCGCCGCCCGGTCAGAATCGCCGCCTCATTCAGCAGGTTCGCGAGATCCGCGCCGCTGAATCCGGGCGTGCGCGCCGCGACAACATCGAGGTTAACATCCTCGGCGAATTTCTTGTTGGACGCGTGCACCTTAAGGATCTCTTTCCGTCCCTTAATATCCGGGACGTCGACGGAGACTTGACGGTCGAATCGTCCGGGACGGAGCAGAGCCGCGTCGAGAATGTCCGCGCGATTAGTGGCCGCGATAACGATAACGCCGGTGTTGCCCTCGAATCCGTCCATCTCCGTTAGAAGCTGATTCAGCGTCTGCTCGCGCTCGTCGTTCCCACCGCCGATTCCGGTGCCGCGCTGGCGACCAACGGCGTCAATTTCATCGACGAACACGATGCAAGGCGCGTTCTCCTTGGCCTTCTTGAACAGATCGCGCACGCGGGACGCGCCGACACCGACAAACATCTCCACGAATTCCGACCCGGAGATCGAGAAGAACGGCACGGCAGCCTCCCCGGCGATGGCCTTCGCGAGGAGCGTCTTTCCGGTACCGGGCGGGCCGACGAGCAGGACACCCTTGGGGATGCGCGCGCCAACGGCGGTGAAGCGCTCGGGGCGCTTGAGGAACTCGACGACCTCCATGAAATCCTGCTTGGCTTCGTCGACGCCCGCCACATCGTTAAACGTCACTCCCGTGTTGGGCTCCATCTGGAACTTCGCCTTCGACTGCCCGAACGCCATGGGGCCGCCGGGCCCGCCGGGGCCCATGCCTTGGGAGCGGCGCGAGAGGAGGAAGAGGCCTCCGACCAGGAGGAGCGGGAAGGCGAGGTTGCCGAGCACGTTGAGGAAGACGGCGCCGCCGTCCTCCTGCGGGTTGTGCGCGGCGAAGTCGATGTTCTTTTCGCGGAATTTCGCGAGGAGCTCGCCGGAGAGGCCGGGCAGCTGCACGCGCACGCGCTGGATGCGGTTGCCCAGCTCCGGGCTGACGGCCTCCACGATGGCGATCGTGCCGTTCTCGTACAGGTCCACCTTCTTAACGCGGTCCATGTCTAGATACTCCAGGAACCGCGAGTACGACATGCGGGACGATGCGACCGCCTGCTGCTCGCCTTCCGCGCGCGCAGCTCCGCTGAGGAGGAGAGGGGGGAGGCCGACGGCGGCGGCGCCGAGGGCTTTCTTGAGGAAGGAGCGCTTAGAGGCGTTGACGCCGTCGGCGGATGCGACGACGCGGGTTGCCGGCACGGCGACTACTCTCGCGGATTTGCCGGAGATGGTGAGCCGCTGGCCCTTAAGGTCTGACCCGAGGAGAGTGTTCTTAGTGACCGAGACGGGAGCGGAGAGGGCCGCCATGGCTGCGAACTAAGATTGCGCGGTCGAGGGTAGAATCCGAATAAAGGTGCGCAATTCAAAGCTGGAGCGATGGAGAAGCGACCTTGGGTACCAGGCGGCAAGCAGCGAGCACTACTAGAAACTGGCCGCAGAAGGGTCAAATATAAGGAGGTGGGGTGGGGAGGTTGGTGGCAAATCTCGAGGGCAGGGAGGTGAACGCGGAAGTGAGGTTCTCTGAGGGAGGAATGCGGTAACTCGCGAACTCACGTAATCCCAAACGCCAGATGAATTTGCTTCGGCGAGCGAACTAATTCGTCGTGAATCCGCTTACGAAGGATTTTTGTAGGCAAGATGGAAGTTAACGTGGAAGTGTACAGCGTGGACTGACAACTTTTGGACTTCCGGTGGGGTTTTGAAGGGTTCGATTCGGCGAATCGCGGGTGAATGCTCCCAGCCAGCCAGCCCAGTCCCTCGAAATTGCCCGACCGTCAACAGCCCACGCATCACCAGGCGCCACGTCACAAATCTTGGGGTTTGCTGGTGATGAATGTTAACGGTGTGCTGGCTCGAGTGACGCGGCGAGTTCTGGACGCCTCAGGCAGGTTCGGGCTAATCCAAGGCGGGGGAGCGTGTAAAGAATCGGAGGGTACGAGGCAGCCAAAGACGGACGGCCACATTGGCGAAAACGAGACGTGGTGGCCTCAGCGGTCGCCACATGGCATCCAGTAGGCCAAGCACAAAAAAGCTGCCTCTATAGAAAGTACGGACAGGAGGTTGGTCAAATATGTACATCACCACTCTAACTCATTTTCTATGCATCATCCCACTTCATACGATCTGCATGCATGCAATGCAACCCTTGCCGTGTAGCAATCATGATTTGAAATCAGTGGTCGATTTCAACAGCCAATGGCACAAGGAGAATTACATACACTATTCGTCTACGTCCATAACCTTGAAGTGTACTTCAGAGCGCACCATGAAGCTGCTATCTCATGGTGCCATGATGTCTTTCCACTTATTTTCTGTGCAACTACAGTACCATAAGTGTTCCTCCTTTCCTATCTTACAGAGAGGAAAACTTGAGATGACTAGGAAAGTCAGCCCAGCAACCTAGACTGGCGCAGTAGCTGACTGTGGTGGTGGGCCCTCTTCAACCCCATTCGCCTCTGCAACCTCTGTCTCTGCACCCTCTGCCTCTGACCCTGCTTCTTCACCAGACCCCGACTCCCCTGCTGCCAGCGCTGCAGCTTTAGCTGCCGCTTTCGCCTCGGCATGCGCACACGCCCTTACCAGCATCTTCAGCTTCTCAAGCACACTGCTGATCTCCGGCCGGCTCGACCGACTCTCAGCCACGCAGTGCCGAGCCAGAGTCGCCAAGGTCCGGGCGCCCAGCTCTGGATACTGGTTGCCGAGCTTCGGGTCGACGTAGGCCGCTGCTTTGAGCTTGAGGTCCGAGAAGCGCGTTCTGCACTCAGTGACCATCTTGCTGCCCTCGTCCACCACGCTGCGCCCCGTCACCAGCTCCAAGAGGAGAACGCCAAAGGAGTAGACGTCGCTCTTGGCGCCCAGGTGACCTGCGGGAGGGAAGGGGTGGTGGAGGGGAGGGAAGCAGGGGGGTTGGGGTGGAAGAAGGGAGCACCACGCAGTCAGCAACTAACTTGCTGCCCTCCTCCGCCACACACAGGAAGTGCGGAAGTGCTTCCTTCCCGCCCAGCATGCAGCAACCCGCTAGGGGCTCCTGGCGCCCCGGTGACCTGAAATGGAAGGGGGGTTGGGGGGGGGAGAGGGGTGGTGAAATGACCGTGGGGGAATGAGGAAAGAAATATGATTGAGAACGAGCTAGGGGGAGAGGGGCATATGAGGGCTGCAGGCTGTTGAGAACGCTTTGAGAACGCTTTGAGAGCGCTTTGAGAACGCTATGAGAGCAGGGCTTTGGCTTTGGGTTTTTTTTTGTCTTTCTAGTCAGAGTGCCCCCCACCCTCTACCCCTTGGAGACAGGGTACTGCGCTAGGCCACCCTAGTTTTCACAGGGTTTTTGCAACAGCTACCCATTCCAGTCAGGGCAATTTTTACAGCTACTCGGAATCACCTTGGTCGAAGCCTAGTTTACGGTTTGTTGTGAATGTTCGGTTTTATTCCAGCAAAGACACAAGTAGTGCTGGACCTGTAGTCGGTCATCTGCTGTCAGATTTGGGGGAAAGCCCCCCCCCATTAAGTTTGTCAGCTATCGAGGGTACCGGCAGTCCAGGGGGGCTGTAATACAGGACTCGCTGGACAGGGGACTCGCTGGACTCGCTGGACACCATACCTGCCATACATGTCTGCACACCCACACCATACCTGCCATACATGTCTGCACACCCACACCATACCTGCCAGACTTGTCATCCACGCTCAGCACCATACCTGTCTCCATGTAAGTGGGGTCGATGTACCCCTCGGTCCCCATGATGCGGGTCGACACTATCGACTCCAGCTGCCCCTCCGGCCCCACCCGCACCATCCCAAAGTCCGTCAGCTTGGCATCGTACTCCTGTGGAGGCAGGGGGGGGGAGAGGGGGAGAGGAGGAGGGGGTGGAGGGGGAGATGAGTGAAAGATGCCATCACCCGCACCATCCCAAAGTCCGTCAGCTTCGCATCAGATACCTGTGGAGGGCGCGGGGGGGGAGGGGGAGAGGAGGGAGGGTGGAGGGGAAGATGAGTGAATGGAGCCATCACCCGCAAGTATGTCAGCATGAGCGAATGGAGCCATCATTTGCACCATACCAAAGCCCCTCACTGCTTCGTCCACGCCAGAGTCATGGGCCATGCCATGTACGCCAGAGTCATGGGCCATGCCATGTACGCCAGAGTCATGGGCCATGCCATGTACGCCAGGACCCCTGGCTACACAAACTGCCACCTTTCCCCCGCTGCCCTTAGAACCCACCTCCCCTCTAAACCTGCACCATGCATTCACAGGCGATAGCAAGGTGACTTTTGAGTCGACTCAAAAGTCACCTCATTCACAGGCGATAGCAGCACATTTGCCGCCTTCAAGTCCCGGTGGATGAAGTAGAGCCGTGCATGTAAGCCGCGACACCTTTCCTCTCTTCCCCCCTCACCCCCACCCCCACCCCACACTGGGGGCGCCCAGGTGCACTCACAGGAGATAGCAGCACGTTCGCTGCTTTCAGGTCCCGGTGGATGAAGTTGAGGCCGTGCATGTACGCCAGGGCCTCCGCTATCTGCACCGCCACCTTGAGCCGCATGTCCCAGCTGAAAAACAGCTCGCCGTTCGCACCTGGGGGGTGAGCGGAAGAGGGGGGGGGGGGGGGGGAAGGCGCAGGGTTAGTTCAAACGGCATAAGAGGGGGGTGGGGGGGCACAGGAACACGGAGCACGGCACAAGAGGGGGGGTTAGAAAGAGGCACGTCCCAGGTGAAGAAGAGCTCGCCGCTGGCACCCGAAGAGAGACAGGCGCAAGGAGATGGGGAGATGGCGGAGAGTAGTGACATGTAAGGTTAGGTTGGGGAGGGGGGGGGGGGGGGGGGGGGGAGAGAACAAGAGCAAGGAGAGGGGAGAGCGGAGTGTAACCCAGGTTGAAAAGCAGTGAGACTGTGACAACAACCCTCGTTTCGTGAGCCCCAGTTTCCTGTCCCCACCCCACTCACTGTCCCCACCGCACTCACTGTCTACTCGGGCGCGGTGCCTCCTGAGCAGCCTCCTGTGATGAACTTGTGCGCCAGAAGAGCCTCTTCCCGCTCAGTGCAGTCACTTGCCAGCCCCGCACTCACTGCCTGTCCCCCCCCCCCCCCCACCCCCGCCACCCGCCGCACTCACTGCCTGTCCCCCCCCCCACCCGCCGCACTCACTGCCTGTCCCCCCCCCACCCGCCGCACTCACTGCCTGTCCCCCCCCCACCCGCCGCACTCACTGCCTGTCCCCCCCCACCCGCCGCACTCACTGTCGACAAGCGCGCGGTGCAAGCAGCCGCCCGTCATGAACTCGTACACCAGCAGCGCCTCGTCGCGCTCCATGCAGTAGCCGTGCAGGCGCACCAGGTGCGGGTGCGACAGCCGCCCCAGCACGATCACCTCCTTCTGAACGGGGGGAAGCAAAAGGGGAAGGGTGGGGGGGAGGGGAGGGAGTGGGTGGGGTGGTAAGAAGGGGAGGGAAGAGCCGACTGCTCGGAAGCCTCGTCGCGCTCCATGCAGTAGCCGTGCAGCCGCACCAGATGCGGGTGCGATAGCCGCCCCAGCACGATCACCTCTTTCTGAATAGGTGGGGGCAGCGAAAGGGGAAGGGTGGAAGGGGGAGAGAGGGGGGAAGAGGGGTGGCGTGGGGGGGAGAGGAATGGATAGGGGAAGGGAGTGAGGAGAAGGGAGGGGAAGAGCCGACGGCTCAGAAGCGTCGTCCCGCGCCATGCAGCGGGCGTTCAGACTACTCCCACGCAACGCCAGTTTAACTACGCGCTGGCCCGCCACGCGTCTCCGCCTTTCAGCTCTCTTCCCCGCCGGTCAGGGAGCGCCTCTCGCGAACCCCCGCACCAGAACTCTTCCTTTTCTTTACGCGCCTCAAAAGTCGAACCCACTCACCAGGAACTCTTCCGTCTACCGCTCGCTCGACTCGCGCATTCGCTTGATGGCCACCTCCGTGGGTTTCGGGCCCAGCCCATTCGGGTTGGACGAAACCTAAACTTCCGCTTAACATCCCCGTGTATTACGAACCACTCGCACGCACGCACCACATATTCCCCCTCGCGCACTCACGAACCCACGCACGCACCAGGCCTCTCATGCACTCACAAACCGACCCACGCACCAGGAACTCTTCCGTGTACCGCTCGTTCGACTCGCGCATGCGCTTGATGGCCACCTCCGAGGGCGTCGGGCCCAGCCCATTGGCCCCGGCTGGAGGACCCCCCGGTACACGATCCCGAACCCGCCCTCGCCGATGCAGTTCCGCCGGTGGAACTTGCTCGTCGCAGCCTCTAGCGCCGCGAACGGAAACTGTCGCAGGGAGCTGGGGACGAGGTTCGCGGGGTCGGGGGCGGGGGCGCCGCCGGAGCTGGATCGCGTGGCGATCGACTCGTCGGCTGAGACGAAGATATCGGAGTCCTTGGAGGAATTGGTCTGGAAGGAGGAAATATTGTTGCTGTATTGGTCCGTGATGGCGGTGCTCTTCCCAGGGTTGTCTGGTGGTTTCGGGCGGAGGGGAGGGACGGAGGGGAAGGGAGAGGAGGACAGACGTCGAGAGTCATCGAATTTGAGCCAATAAGAAGCAGCCTACATTTCGGCTCTAAATCCAATTATCTGAGCGCGGCGGTTCTACTGAAAGCATACTTCCCGTGGGCCAAAACCTGAACATACGTTAAACATTTCCGTTTCAAAACGGAGCGTAATGAAAACCCGACTACCCAGTCAACGACAAAAATGCCATTATATTTAGCCCGAAGACAGAGCGAGAAATCAGAGCAGCCGAGGGGTGACAGCCCAAGGACGATGCGTACCGAATTTCGACCCAAGACAGCCCATTTCTCTTCGGGTGGGTCTTTCGACGCGGCGAAGGAGCTCCTATTGAACCATCGGCTAGCATTCGGCTCTAGACCTAGAGTAAAGTTAGAGAATCGACGGTTACGCTCCCATTCCGCTGCTGCTGCTACTCTATTGTATTGTCCTCGGGCAGTTTCTTCCTCTCGCTAAGCAGTAAGGCCGAACGGCGGGAGCGACAGAGAGGCTAACACGTGCCGTACGGAAACTAGTAATGGATGACAACCGTCCAGCCTAACACGATTACGGCCGAGCCGCTCTCACTCCATACGGGCTGGAGCGTAGAGAAGAAAGGGCAGCAATGCTGCGAGGACAGTCTACCGTCGTCACGTCAACGGCTGTGCTGATTGCGATTGTGCAGCCAACGGTTCGGAGCAGCGAAAATAGAAGACTACTTTGCTAGAAACTTCCCTCTAGATACTGAACCTGGGAGTTGGTTCATGTCAGAAGGATAATTCCTAGGAGGCAAGACCGAGTAAACTGAGATACTCATACTGTACTCCCCAAGATAAGCCCAAGCCGACAAATTTCTCCGTCAATTTGACGGACACAAGACGGACGGACCCTTGTCCCCTGCCAGGCTGAGAACTGTATCAAACAGAACGGTTTGTTTTCCGTCCCGTACTGTTGCGAGGCACTGTACAATATTATAAAGTGGCTCGGAGTCTCCTTCTGATTGGCTCCGAAGTTACCAACGAGGAATTGGACTGGCTGGGGCGATGAGCCAACCACTTCCACCACTCACGCGCGCGCGCACGCACACCCCAGTGTCGCACGCACGAATGGGTATCATGCGAACCATGTAAGGTCTCGACTCGACACTTTCGCGCACGTCGCATGTGCGACGTCGCTTGTGGTGGTGGTTTGGAAATGAGTGAGGCAATTGCGCGCACGAACTCAACAACGCGCGCAACCTTGCTGTAGGTGGTGGTTTGGCAAATACTGTAGCCACAGCCGCACAAGTCAACAACGCAGCAGAGAGTTCCATTCCAATTCCAAGAACCTAGAACACGCCAGATCTCACGTTCTAAGTCGGTGGCGTGACGAAAGTCGTGGAAACAGCAACCGAATTCGCAATCTCTCCTAGCAGCGATCGTGAGCTAGGATGGGCGATGAAGCGCTAGCGTGCCTTTCCTTAGCACTTGCGCTGTGCCTTACCTTAGTATTTGATCTGCGTCATAATATTCCTTCACCTAGCTCGTAGGTCGTGTGGTTCCTAATTTCGTAGATCGCAGCTGTAGATCTTGCTCCAAGCCGTAGAGCGTTTATTCGTCGGATCTGACTGGTAGGAATCTCCCAGTATTTTCCGCCGGTACGAACAGTCCGCCTCAGAACGCGACTCAAGTAAACAGGCTCACCCGTGCGCTGCGGACTAGGCGCAAGTGACGCATTATCCTGTCGCCGTACGTCGCGGATTGCCTCTAGATCGACTTTACGTAGGTCGCTGCTCGCCCCATTTGGTCACCTCTTGAACCGGGCTCGTTGCGCCGTCATCGCTGCACCTCTCCCAACTCTTGTCCACCGCTCCCCGCTACCCCGCTTCCTGCTGCCCGCTGCCCGCTGCCCGCTTCCCGCTTCCCGCATCCCTCTGCCCGCTGCCGGCTTCCCGCTGCCCGCTGCCCGCTGCCCGCTTCCCGCTGCCCGCTGCCCGCTGCCGCTGCCCGCTGCCCGCTTCCCGCTGCCCTCTGTCCGCTTCCTGCATCCCGCTGCCCGCTGCCGGCTTCCCGCTGCCCGCTGCCTATGCCCGCTGCCCGCTGCCCGCTTCCCGCTTCCCGCTGCCCGCTTCCCCTGCCCGCTTCCCGCGCTTCCCGCTGCCCGCTGCCCGCTTCCCGCTGCGTCCTGCTTTCCGCCTCCCACTTCCCGCAGCTTCCGGTTTCCCACTTCCTGCTTCCGGCTGCTTCCCGCTGCCCTCCCTAGCAGGTCTATCGGCCTCAGCGAGCTTTATCTGCAATGAGGGGGTTGCTCTGCATGCCATGGCATGCTGTGACATGCACAAAAAACACGCACAAACAGCTGCCGTGACATGCTATGGCATGTACAAACAATGCCATGACATGATGTGCGTGCAAAGAGCAGACACCATGCCATGACATGCTACGAAAATGTCTAAAGCGGCCGTCATGGCACGTCTATGTTGGATTCGGACATGCCACGGCATGTCCAATTCTGGTTCTTGGGGGAAAAGGAGGGGCAGTGATTGCCTGATTGCGCTGCTCTATAAAAGACTGTATGAGCAGTGGGGCTAATGGCTGTGGCTCGCGCGATTGAAAATGAGCATGGCAAATAATCAGCCGTTCAGAACGATCAGAGGGTTGATGATTATCGTGGCATGGCTAGGCATGGCATGGCTTGACCTGTTGGGTATGCATGAGGAGGGCGGCAGGTGATGAGGCTCTCACATCGCAACGCTTTGTCGAAGCAGGGTAGTATGCATGGAGCATGGGGGATATTGCCGTGGCACGTCTCTGACAGCATGTAGCTCATGCAATCGTGAACAATAGCAGGTGCAATCATATTGTCGCTGTTGCAGCTGTCACCCTGTCCATCTGTGGAACGTTAGAACCACAAATGGATGGTTTCTAAGGTCGCAACGCAAAGCCTCCCAAGAGGAATAGTTTTGAGAGCTTGTCTTATAGGAACGCAGATGGGAGGGTGCATGAGATGTGAAGACGGCGATCCGTGTGCTTGTCTCTCTTCAAAACCGGCCTTGAGTCATTCAAAACGGGACACTCCAATGATAGCGTCTATGTGTTTACTGTCTGACGCATAACATCTGTCGGATCTGAAACACTCTACTACATCGAGCCGTCGTATAACGGATTTTCCCTCGTTGAGGCCCAGCGACACCTGTCTAATTTTGCGGATCAATTTCCTCGCACGCTGTTGACTTCGTCCTGCTGTATCTGCCACGTCATTTCTCCTTCCTCTATCGTCAACCACTTCACCGCAACCATCGTGAGGTAGCCCAATGGTCGTGCTACCTCCGATGGGAGAGGGTTCGGGTTCGGGTTCGACCCCGCGTGCAGGCGTGTCTGCCAAGTC